>CM061233.1:6295060-6672256 GCA_030844895.1 Ambrosia x helenae | reverse complement strand
TTTAATAAAACAATTAAATTTCTATTGATTAATAGTAGATTAATAAATATGACTACTTGACCAAGATGCGATTAGTTTGAAACACGAATTCACTTCATTTCTATAACAATTAAATTTTTTGTTTGAATTGAAAGAGCAGCCGAAATGTTTAAAATAAAACATTGAATTGAAAAAAAAAAAACTATATATGGCCAATTCTTAAAAGACCCTCATGCATATCGAAAAGAAGACAAGATGGATGAAACGACCGCCATCGTAACCAACCACTCAGATTCAACACAGTTTATTACAATTGAATCATCGTTAAACCCATTTGATTAGCAATTCGTAATCGATCGACAAAACTAAGTTTAAACCCAAAACCCACACCACCAATCAACCTTCGTACCTCTCGGCTCTCACTCTATTTCTCTGCAATTTTCGACGGACATTCGGCAAGACGAAACCTACCATAAAAACCTCCGACCATACTTCAAGTCACCACGGTCCTAAAAAAATACGGTCTGCGGTGGTAGTCGAAGGTGTAGCAGTGCCCGGTTTGGATCGTGGACCATGGTTCATACCGATCCGATCCAATGGACAGGATCGCTTTTGCAGGGGATCGGCTGACAGCGTCCGGTTTACAATTCGACAAGAAGACGATAGCTAGAAACATTACTTGGCTTTTGTGCTTATTAATAATAACCCGTATAGATGAATGTTTAATAGTATAATTAACACTATATTAATCTGAGCAAAATAATAATAATAATAATCTGACATATTGGCTTTTGGTGAATTGGGCTAGAAGATGCTAATTAATTTTAGGGATGTCATGTTCTCCTGTTACAACTTTTAAAAACACGTTGTTCTGTAAATTCCAAGCATACTGCTTCGATGTGCCTATTTTTATGTATATCTCGATTTAAATTTTTACTCAAAACCGAGTTATGATTAGTATTAAAATGCAATAGATATTTACAGTCCCGCCGCGTAGCGCGGGTTTCCCATTAGTATATATAGTAGCGGTTTCTCATATGTAATAGTAAGTTCACAAAACATATATACTATCTTAACATGATTAATCAATTACCTGTACACATTGTGTTTTTTTCTGCATGAACAAAAACCACTAAAAATGGCCGTTTTCCCCCTTTTTTTGTATACCGTTATGGTACTCTCCGTTGAAATATAACAAAACGCTCGTTAATTTGATGCAATTTTTTTAATCGCATTAAAAAGTTATTGACGTTTAAAAATCGTGGAGAAAGTGCATGTATCATGCACATGAGAGAGGAAAAGACTTTTGGAGGAAAATCAAGAGGAAGATGATCTCACCAAGTGTCATGTGTCACACCCTTTTCTTTTATTATATATAAATATAAATATTATTAAATCATACGTTCACGTTTATCTCGCATATATTTAATATTTATTTTCTTAACTAGTTCTTTTTGTATTTCCCCTTATTAAAAATCATTTAATGTTTTATTGATAAAAAAACTACACCTTCAAAACGACCGTCTCAAGCACGCCCTACAATGGTTGCTTCTGCATTTGCACCTCATCCAAACATACATTCTCGCTTTAATGTACATTTTCATTTTTATTCACATGATTAAAATTGTTTCTTTCTCATATTATAGTAAATTAATTTATGAGCTACATCGTAACACATATTTTGTCTTAATATGAGATTTGTCTATCCCGGGAAGATCACAGGATATAATCATATAACCAAGGAGGAAGGATGTTGAGGGCCAGGGGTGGCCCTGGCCCCCCCTGTTTTTTGGCGCAGTGGTATAAATTTGTGATTTTCGTAGGTAAATTGAGTCCGGGTTGAGTCCAGCCCCCGCCGATTTGCCACTACCGATTGAAAAAAATTGAGTCCGGCCCCTCCCGATTCGAGAACCAAGCTTCGCCCCTGGATATAACCTATATAATATATTTTTTTGAACTATAAAAAATCTCATGTTTCAAACCGGTTTCGATCTGAGACCTCAAACCACACAAATACACCTAGGGGCGGATCTAGAAGGTTAGCAGGGGTAACGTCCGTTACCCCTCAACTTTTTGGCGTAGTGGATTTTTAGTGTATTTTTATTTTTTTACGTGTTTTGTATTATGTTGCCCGTAAAAATCATGTAAACGTTACCCCTAAAATTTTGGTCTAGATCCGCCACTGATTATACACCACAAATCACTCCACCACCAAGCCATTTTAACCTATATAATATATGATAGCCTAATATTATCGCTTTAAAAGAAAAAAGAAATATACAAAAAAACGTTTAATGCATGATATCTGTTAGTACTAATTTGTAAGACTGTAATCATGTGAGATTACGGTTACCTTATTAGTGGTATCTTTATCATTAAAACCAGTAAACAAAATTTGTCTTTAACTAATAATGACCATGCCGAAAGGTACTCAATGAAAACAAGGGTATTAATTTACGTGACGAAATATAGTGATGAACTGGAAAAAAATATGAAATATTTAAGTTAACTGATAAATTCATGATCAATCAAATGAAACCTTCATAACATGTAAAAATTTATAATATTGGTACACTACTAGAAAAAAGCCCTTTCTTGACGCGCATTGCGCGTCATGAAAGGGTGTTTATGACACGCAAAAGAACGTCATTATAGGCATCGTCATAAAAATAATATGACATGCAGGCGCGTGTCATCTTTTAATGACACGCATTAATGACACGCATTCATGACACGCATTCATGACACGCATTCATGACACGCGTTTTTGACACTACCTTATGACATTCAGTTTGCGTGTCATTATTTTTTTTCCAAAAAAAAAAATTAATTACGTATATATTATTAATAATTGATGCTGATTCTTTTATAATAACTTGCTCTAATAAGCTACAAATCAATAAATTTCCCCATAATAATATGCATATATTATATATACCAAAAAACCATTACAATATAAGTATTTGTCGATTTCTACGACAAGTATTAAATGGTTACAAAAATATCGTGTCAATAAATTACGTTGTCTAGACTTTAAAATACGGATCACTTGAAAATAAAGGTTGCTACATAACTTGACCATTCTTCACGAATGGCATCCATATCCGCATCCGTATAAGCTTCTACTCCTCCCCCAACCTGAAACAACAATTAAATTAATAAGATGAAAATGTTAAGGTTCGCGATGGTTTAGTTTCAAGAAAACAAAGGCCGCTAAAATTTGCCTCGATCAACTTACATTATCTAATATTTCAAGTCCGCCCTGAACAATCTCTTTCATGAATTTCATGATATAATAACCGCACTCCGTACTTCCTGGCTGCATTGGGACACTGCGCAATAAAAAAAATTACAATTGACTATTAACATTCCTAAGGCTACAACAATTGATTTTTAACTATCTAGAATAAGTCTTATGGGTTAACAATTATGTCTAGATTTATATAAAAGTAAGTCTCATGGGTTAACAATTATGTCTAAATTCATAAGCTTAGACAAGCAAATAATGCAGCCTAAATTAACATTAAAAAGAAAAATTAAGTGCTCACCTTGGTGTTGACCCATTTGAGTCTAACCCTTTTGCCGGTAGCATTTTGTGCAGCATACATGGCCATCGCCCTATTTAAAAATAAGATGTATATTAAACCCTTTTGCCGGTAGCATTTTCAAACCCAACATACACGACATTTACTTACGTATCAAGAATTTGTCGCAACGGCTCAAAGACATTCGCAGGGCCTACAGAATCGAGATAATAACACCTTTCTTCTTTCAGGTCAAGGACTGCCAGTACCCAATGGTTTCTACAAAACCAAAAATGAAACTTCCGTCATAGTACAAGTTCTTATATAGTCCTCATACCAACAAAACATCAAAAAGAAAGAATGTTCATAAACTTATAATCAAGTATCAGAAACTTTCAGTTTCTTACGCCGTTTACGAACAATTATTTAATTGGGAAATCATACCCGGGATTGTAGGGAATTAAGATTTTGTCCTTGCTCTTTCTCTGTAATAAACGATCTACAATCGCTCTACTTGCATGCTCGATATTATGTTGGGATTTGGGTTTGCGGTCAGATGGCGAGATTATAGCCGGGTTCGCAAAACAAATTCCATGATCCGGTTTTTGGCCACTCTTTATTTGCGAATCCAATAACCTGTTAACATACAAAATAACCGAATCGATATTGTGTTTTACGAACAATTATTTAGACTAAACTTAATCACTTACAAAATATAAGAACTGATTACACCACCGCTCAGCTCATTCATTGTAAAAATGGCTTCAAAATCATCCCAAGATACATACGTGAAACTCTCATGCCCAAATACATCCTCATCAAATGGCATTCTCATAGACTCCTGCTTTTTAAGCTGTCCATCAACTATGTGGGCAGCCATCATCAAAGGCCCACTCATCTCTATTCTAACCCTTTCCTTCCTTTGTGCTCTAGTCGTCCTTCTTTTTCCTACATCCTCAACAACTTGCATTTTGACTTTGAAGTGAGGAGCTAGCTAACGATGGCTGATTAGTATCACATTTCAACAACTCTAACAATAAACCATAATAATTGAGGAAGAAGTATGAAAAACCCTAACCTTAGAAGTGAAGATGCGATGGTTTTTGAAGGCTTTCTGAACAGAAGTATGATGCGATGGTTAATGCTGTAATATAAGAACAGATCAATAATATAAGAACAACATAATGCAGCAGTGTTTTTGAAGGATGATTATCGATAAATGGAACAGCCAGCAATGTTCAATAATACCAGAACTAACATGAAATTACATTATTGATTATTCAATTCAAGTTACCATGTCAACAGTCTAACAAAAGGCTAGTGTATACCGGTCCAGATCCAGATCGAACAAAAAAACATAAAAAATTAAAGAAACAGCTTGAATACAGTATGCTGGTGGCAACAGAATAATGAACATCTTCTATTTAAACTTGCAAACAATATTAAACCTAGCATTTATAGGTATCCTGATGGCATAGAGAAATAGAATATACCTAAGCAAGTCGAAGTTCGAACAATGGAGATTACTGATAACTGATTTGTAAGTCGCCTACCTGTACCTAACCACATTTTAACACCCAATAAACTTTAAAAAATTATTAATTATCCGGTTTATTATTACATAAAATAATAAAATGAAAGTCTTCTTCTCTAAACTACCATTGTGATTTATGATCGAAACTGTTAAAGTCATTTGTATCCATAAGCTGAGGTCAGGTTAAAAGATAGATTATGATCGAAACTGTTACCTACCTGGAATCGTGATACTGAGCAGATAGAACGGCGTGAGTGTAGAAACAAAAGGACCGCAACAGTGTTTTTGAAGGATTTCTGTAATCGTTTTTTTTTTGAAGGTTTCGCAGATGATAAACCCTAGCTTGAAGGGTTTCGTTCAGCAGCAGAGAAAGCGTGAGTTTGTTTCCAGCAGCAGATCGATCGTTTTATTAATATTATTATTATTATTTTTTTTTTTTTTTTTTTTTTTGTAAAATTGAAGTTGAGCGCGGGATTATAATTATGGGAGAGGGAAATTGAAGAGTTGTCAAATCTTGACACTCATAGATGACACGCATCTTTTTGTTGTGTCATCGTTTTTAATTCTTGACATTACATTCTTGACACGCTAAAAAGCGTGTCATTATTTAACTAGATTTTTTAAACCATGACACTTTTTTTATGACACACGCTTTTGCGTGTCATTAATAAGTGCGTGTCATAAAACGCGCGTCAAGAAAAGCACTTTTTCTAGTAGTGGTATATCCCTCCTTTTCTTTTTTTGAAACGTATAATATTGAGAGACAGGGGATATGTGAATAATAATTTGAGGTGTTCCATTAATACAAGCCTTATATTTTTATTGTTTTTACATAATATATTATATATTAAATCTGCTTTTATATAACTTTTATAAATACCTTATCATTTTTCTCCCTTTTTGTAGATCAACAGGTGTGTTTATTTTAGAGTGTTAATATTAATATACCCCTTCTCTCTATCTCTTTCTATTATGGTCCGCTCAACCTTTTGGAGACATGAAACAAATATTAAAATGTGAGCCTTTACCAAAACTAAAAAAACAGTATAAAACGGGATGATTCTAGTAATCACTGGATTAGAACTATTTGCATGACTTGAAGATCATATATATAGTAAGTTAAAGATTTGTCATCTTGATTATAAATAAATACCATATATATTAAGAAAAAAAATTCGGACACCTTATGGGATTGAGATGGAGGCCAAAATCTAACTTCAAAATACTCTCAGTTAAACCGGCCCTACTCTCTCTCTCTCTATATATATATATACACATATATTGAGAGAGAGAGAGGGGGGGATGTTCCGGTAATAATGGGTGATCATGTCCTTCACAGGCAGCTCAGTTGGTGAATGGGGAGATCCCTCTCGGGGGTCCCAGGTTTGATTCCCACGAGGGACATAATGAGAAATGATGGATGACTCCTGGCCTATGGTCACGAGTTCGTGTTCTGATCTCGCCCGGGTTTTACCAATCCTTCACCGTTGTGCCTACGGACGGGTGAGGGGTTGGGTTTTCCCCCGTTTCGAAAACTGCATGGGCGGACCTGATTACGCCAGCCGCCCGAGGTACGTATGGGCCTTCCATTGGGTTGGTCGTGGGAGTCTGTCAATAGTGTGGGGACTCCCCTGGGTAATCGAGCAGAAATGTTTGTTGGCCATTCAAAAAGGGGAAATGTAATTTAATAATCCCAACTTTGGGGGTTGAAATGCAACAGTCCCAACTTGTCAACATTTTTATTTTGTTGTTCCCAAACTAACCTCAGTTAGTTTTCTTTGTTAAGTGCCACGTGGCAGTCCTACGTGGCATAAAGTGTTATATCTGTCAAAAAAAAGGGTGAGCCTGAATTGCACATGTGTAAAATAAACTTAATTTAATATTTTTAAAAAAAGGTGGGACCCACAATCAAATAATAATAATAACACCCACCAACACCTTCCTTCTTCCTCCATCATCTTCATCATGTTCACTCACCACAACCACCACCACAAACCACCTGCCATCACCGTCATCTTCACCACCACCACCACCATCACCACCACCACAACCACCTGCCACCACCGTCATCTTCACCACCACCTTCAAATCGAACCCAATCACAAATCGGGTCATACCCACATGTTGCCAGCTTCAAATCGATCCATTCTACGCAAAAACCCCCATAAAAAACATCCAAATCAAGCTCTAATTCGTTAGTTTTATGCTCGATGGCCGAACACTCTTTTTAATCGATTACACCTCGAAAACGAACAGGTTAGTGTGATTATTTAGTATGGTTTTGTTCGGAATTCATTTTTCTATAATAGCCCTAACATTAATTTGATTAACAGGTTCGAATCGTTGGTCAATTGATCGAGTATAGAGTAAGGGTTCTTTGTAACAGGTGGTTGGTGGTGTTGGCTGGTGGTGGTGTAGGTGGGGTGGTGTGGGGCCCACATTTTTAAAGATTTTTTTAAATAATTAATAGATTTTTTTTAATTGAAAAAAATAAGTGGGGCCCACGTTTTTTACCAGCTGGACATACTGTGTCATGTAGGACTGCCACGTGTGATGCCACGTGGCACTTAACAGAAAAACGTAATTGGGGTTAGTTTGGGACCATTAGAATAAAAACATTGACAAGTTGGGACCGTTATATTACAACTTTTAAGTTGGGACTGCTCCCTTCCAACCCCCCAAAGTTGGGATTATTAAATTCCATTTCAAAGTGGGTGATCATGTTAGGACACCAGAAATTAATATTATGACACCCCTTCCATTCTATCTTTTCCTATACATACGTGTGTATATATAGAGAGAGATAGAATGTGTGACGGGTGTACCTATATTAACACCCATAATAATTTAGTAATGTCCGGTTAATACAAATTTACCTATTTTTATTAGAATCAAAATTAAAATCAAAATATAGCTCAATCGTACTTAAATTTACCCAGAAACTCAAACAAGTTAATCATTTGAACGGAAGCTTTTTATATTGAACGCCGGCATTTTGTAGTTGAAATCTATCAGTAATAAAAACTTTAGTACAATACCTTAGCTATAGATTTATAGCTATGAACTATGCTTACTTTTTATTGAAAGCATTCAAATATTTAAATAAAATATACAATTTCGAAACATGAAAATTGAACAGCCGTAACTGCATTATGTGTATAGCATCATATAGTTTATTCTCTTGTCATATAAACAAGAGCAGATATATTCAAAAGTTCAAAGGTATATATATGAACCACAATTCTTAGACTAGTTTTTTTATAACAAATTAATATTTTATATATTGGCCTTAACGTATTAAAGCAATTGATTTTATTTACATGTGTGCTTGAACCACGCATGTTATGTAAATAAGACCTTAAAAAATGATTCTTTTATTATATTTTAAACAAATAAGAGAAAAAAAATATATGTTAATAATGATTATATGAAATTAACGTGACAATATGATAAATTCATATCTTATATCATTGTATAACAAGCTACGTAAATTGTTAATTATTAAAGCTTAATTAAATTAGTATTTGATACAAGCCTCTTAAAAGATCAAACGTACGTAGCGGTGGCAAGTAATTCACGTCAAAATCTGTGTTGACTGGCTCAAAAAAAGGTCCCACAAAAACGCTCAAATTAAGCGTTAAAAATATCACGTCCAAGATTAAAAAATGGCCCAAAACGCCTAGGAGACGGTATTCCCAGCGTTGTGAGGCGTTTTTTTGGGGCAATCCATGCCCATTTCACATTACTTTTTTTTTTTATGGTCTAATAGACAAAATATGTTGTAAACTTGTAATCATCACAATTTACCGGTTACAACTAGTAAAAATGTCAAAAATATTTTTTTTATCTGTTTATAGTTATAACTAATAAGCTGCATCAAATAATAAACATAGTAAAAATTGTTACATAAATTGACTAAAAAATAAATATAAAGAAATATTGAATTTTGGTGCATAAACCTTTCTTTAATTGATATCCTTTTACAATTTTTAACAAATAATGTTTAACAAAAGAAGTTTCCATTTTTTGAAAGCATGGATATATAAGTTAAGGAAGGTATGAGTTTATGAAACACACAAAAATAGTGCGAAATAAGTTAATGATCTAATTTTTTTTATGTGCTAATGTTAGCCTACTTTTTTTTTTTTTTTTTCTGATAAGTTTGAATTTAGGACCTCTCCTCTACGATTTACATGATGTGATAGGAGGCGTGGACAACACGTATTTGTCACGTTAGCAAATGGGGCTTTACCCTCCAAGCTTCAAACACCATAAGGTGGTGGGGAGTAGTAGAGGTTTTTTTTTTTTTTTTTAAAATCCAACATCCAACCACACTCAGCCATAATCCAACAACTAGCCACAACCGGCCACATGACCCCTACCTTTGCCTTTACGCCCGTCGTAATCTCCAATCCCCACTCCCATCCCCTGCCGCACGTCATCTCCACGCCATCACAACGAGTGGTCTTAAAGACATAAGCTTCTACCAAGCAAGCAACCCCACTAACAAAACATGATCTACATATAAGTAGTTTAGTAGTTATTAACTGATTATTTGTAATAAAAAATATTACATATTATAATTGTTGAACTCTTAGTACTTTTAACCCTATACTTTCATTTTGTATATATTCATCACAATACTTGTGTAGTATGTTTCGACATAAATTTTGCGATTTAAGATGCTACAACTTGCGTTTGTGGTTCGACGTTTTTTACGTTTATTTTCTCCATTTACAGACCCGTCGTAACGCGTGGGGTTCTACTTAGTTATTCTTTACTATGTATTACGTTTTGGTCTAATTTTTTGTGTGTTAACACGTCGTGACGAGTGTACCTAGTTCCAAGTTTTTACGTCTACTTTTCGTTCTGTTTATCTTTATATATATTCCGGTTTAAATATTATTAGAATAACTTGGCTTTTATATGCAACAACGTAACTTTTCCGTGACTTTCGAATTTACAAATGCGACGTGGTTTTATATCGTCACATTCGGCCTTTTCTTATTTTTAATATACGTTTTGAACCCGTGGTGAAACACGACGTGGTGAAACACGAGTATTAACCCACTAGTAGGGATGAGCACATAGCGCTGAATACCGATCTCGTCCCGTCCCGATCCCGTACCGATACCGATACCGAACCAAGGGTGTTCGGTATCGGTATCGGTATCGGTATCGCTACCCACATTTAGAGGTTTTCGGTTTCAGTATTATCGGTATTGGTATGGAATCGATATGGTATGGTATCGGTATTTCGGTACCGTAACGTATGTTTTCGGTATCGGTGTTGGGTTTTAAGAGTTTTGAGAGTTTTTGGGATTCACATCGGTTGGTAACGATACTGTCTCGAGCTCATCCATACCCACTAGTATAGAATAAAGATGACTAAGTGATAATCTATTTATATGTTATGAAAAAATAAACTAAATTTCTCTTTCTAATAAATTAATCTTTAAACAAATGAATAGTAAAAATATTAATATTTTATTTATATTATTATTTTATTTAAAATATATATACTATTAATATATTATATACTATTATTTTATCAAAAAATTTATTATATTATATACTATTAATATAAATAACATAATCTTATGTAATTTCGTTACAAATTTCATGTGTTACTTTATGTGTATATTTCTTTATTTTTTTTAACGTTTACAACCAAAATAAAATCTTGATTGTATAATTCATTGATTGATTAACACCTCATCTAAATCTTGATTGTAAAACGCGCAACGCGCGTGATTTTATACAACTATTTAATCTTTAAATTGGCCTTAGCGTACTAAAACAAATGAGTTATTGGCCTTTATTTTATACTTGTTTTTAAGAAAATATGTTCAGTGTAATAACTTATACACTTATCGTGTAATATATGTTAAAATTTAAAACATAAAAAGAAAATACAATCAAGTTTTACCGTTTAGACATAACTATTTTATATACTAAAATACATTTTAGTTCTGATGTATATTTACAAGTGTGGAGTATTAATATATAAAAGAGTAAATTCCTTTTTGAGTCTTTGAGTTTTGTTGATTTTAACTACTTGAGTCCAACATTTTTATTTTTAACATTCTGACTTCTAGTGTTTTATTTTTGTTATGGTTTGAGTCCTAAAAACTAACTACATCCAACTTTCCTGTTAAGTAACCCTCACGTGCAACACATGTGAGGGTACTTTAGTAATTTTCTTTTGTCTTTCATTTCCCCCATTAATACCTTAAAACCCCCTAATACTTCACATTTCCCCCCCATTATCACGATCAGTAATAATAATCATCCCCAAAATTAACCCTAACGACTACAATCAAACGATAAAGCATGATAGAATTTACATTGTGGTGCAAACGTGGTGCAAGCGTACATTTTGATCCATATGAGGAATACGGTAAGTGTTCGATTCATAAACCCTAACTTATCTGTTGTAACAAAACTAAAATCCATATATAGGGGCATGGAACACTAACACGGGGAGCCATTGGAAAAAGGTGATCGATAGTTGACTACGTAACGTCTACGTGACTTCACTTTTCTTTCCAATTCATTTTTCTTTCTGATTGTGTCTCTCATAACACATAGTCTAACTCTAACCAATTAAACACAACCCATTTAAGGGTGGTGGGGGCGCCACCACTAACATTACATCCATCACTAGACTTCAACCAATCACAAACTGCCACCAAATTCCGTCACTTCATCACACCATTACTAAATCACTAGCAGCACCCATCACTAAACTTAAAAAAAAATATTGGATATAAAATAAAATGACCCAACCTTTTGCCTTTCTAAATATCTGTTTCAGATTCATTGCCTTCCCTAATTTAAACCTAAGAAAAATCCCATTTTCCATTCCAGAAATTCTAGTCGTGTATTTAAGGATAAGGACCCAAACTTTAGGGCTTTTGTTCGGAAAAAAAAAAAAAAAAAAAAAAAAAAAAACAAGTAGGTGGATAGTGGAATTACCTTGAATTGCTGCTCAGAACGATACTGGTAGGCTTGGTCGGAGCTGTGTGTCAATGGTTGGTTCTGAGAGAAGAAGAACAATCGAGAGAAAGAGGGGGGGGGGGGTTCAACACGCAAGTTCGATTTATGATTGTTGAACCCACACACCCCAACCCGTCACAATTGTGATGCTGGTCCCGTAAACCAGTCACCACACCGTGAATAGGGTGATGGTGGTGGTGTTTCACGCGTAATAAGGACATCACGCCAACCATCAAGGGTGAACAAGCCACCACCCTAACATCCCACAATATCTAGTACAACAATAAGCCCTTTATATTTTACATTAAACGGCCACTTGTTAAACAACATTTTTTTTTTAAAACTTGGCATCCCATGACAATAACTTCGATGTTAAATAACTAAACAAGCCTAGCAACAAAATTTCTTTCCATCTTTGCAAACCAAAAATTACATTAAATAAAGTACCATCTTCCATCTTTGGATACTCAAAACACCAAACCAAACCAAAACATAATTAAACACAAGTAACCTACGCATCATAAGTTGTACACTTCAATATCCAGCTAAGTTAAAAAAAAAAAAAAAAAAAAAAAAAAAAAAAAAAAAAAAAAAAAAAAAAAACTCTAATCATACCACCGCATAAGTAACGTTTTCTTCTCATCTTATTCACTCTAAACACCACTATATAAACCAACTCATCTTCCCTCTACCCTCTTCATACCCCCCCCCCCCCCCCCCCCCCCCCCCCCCCAAATGTTATCCGGAGTTAACAGTATTCTCTGGATGGACAACGATGAAACAACAAACAACCAAACACAAACAACAAACGAAAACAACCAACAACAACTTAACCCAATGTCTACATTTAAATCAATGTTAGAAGCTGAAGAAGATACCAACAACAGCTGGTTTTTGCAACCACCCAACAACTTATTATTACAAACTATTGATACTTCCTCATCTTGTTCACCAACCTCTGCTTTCCAAACACTTGACCCGACCCATGTTAACTTCTTTTTACCTCCACCACCAAAGCCTTTGTCACACACTTCTTTTAATGAAACTTTTGATCTTGGGTTTGGTAATGGGTTCTGTGATTTGAGCTCAGATCCTCAGTTTTCCAGTACCCATTTGGTTCAATTGGGTGGAACCGGGTTCGGGTCACCCGGGTATCCGTTTTTGGATAATGGGTCAGCTGGAAATGGAAGTGGAAGTGGAAGTGGAAATTCATTGATCTTGAACCGGTCTAAGTTGCTTAAACCGTTGGATAATAATATTGGTTCTAGTAGTGGACCACCTACTTTGTTTCAAAAAAGAGCTGCTTTAAGGAGGAGTTTAAGTGGTGGTGATGGTGGGTTGGGGTTGTTGGGTGATGGGATGAGTGATAAGAAGAGGAAGATGAGTGGTGGAGGTGGTGGTGGTGGTGGGAGTTGGGATGATGTTGATGATTTGAGTTTGGATGGGTCGGGTTTGAATTATGATTCGGATGAGTTTACGGTGAATACCACCACCAATTTTGACGACGGGGTTAAAATTGGTGGTGGGAATTGTTCTGTTTCCACTAGTACTGTCACTGGTGCTGCTGGTGCGGACACCAGTGGCAGTGGTGGAAACAATAATAAAGGGAAGAAAAAAGGTGTCCCGGCTAAGAATTTAATGGCCGAGAGACGGAGGAGAAAGAAGTTGAATGACCGGCTTTACATGCTTCGGTCGGTTGTACCGAAAATTAGTAAGGTGAGAAATAATAATCATTACGTTTCTACTTTATGAGTGAGATATTACTGGATATTGTTTTATTTAATTATTTGTTTATATTCTGTTGTTTTATGAGTGAGATATTACAGGATACGTTTATTTGTTTTTTATTTGTTTTTGTTTGTTTGTGAATTTAGTTTTAAAGTTTAAATTTTGAATCTTGATGTGGATTTGTTTTATTTAATTATTTGTTTATATTCTGTTTTATGAGTGAGATATTACTGGATACGTTTATTTGTTTTTGTTTGTTTGTGAATTTAGTTTTAGAGTTTAAATTTTGAATCTTGATGTGGATTTTCTTGAATGTGTAATCAATTTTTGATCATAAATCTCATGAATCGCCATTAATGTACTTGATTTCAGATGGACCGAGCTTCGATCCTAGGAGACGCAATTGAGTATCTTAAAGAGCTGCTTCAAAAGATCAATGACCTCAACTTGGAACTTGAAGCCACTCCATCAAGCTCATCATTGACTCCCACCGTGGCTGCTGCAGCCGCTAACGGTTTCTACCCATTAAGTCCAACTCCCACCAGTCTCACTCCGAGGATCAAAGAAGAACTTTGCCCCTCCACAATCGCCAGCCCAACCGGCCAGCCTGCAAGAGTAATCCCATTTACACTTCTTGAATTATGATACATTGTGATGAATTATTTATATAACAAAATGCCGGTTTTTCGTGGTGGTTTTAGATTGAGGTTAGGCACAGAGAAGGACGCGCGGTGAACATACATATGTTCTGCAGTAGGAGGCCTGGTTTACTGTTGTCAACCATGAGAGCAATTGATAACCTTGGTTTGGACATTCAACAAGCTGTTATAAGTTGCTTCAATGGCTTTGCTCTTGATATCTTCCGAGCCGAGGTTGCAATCTATATAACCTTTATATGTTTTTTATTCGTTTTCGTGATACATTTTGTGATTTTTTTTTTTTTTTTTTTTTTTTTTTTTTTTTGTAGCAATGCAAAGAAGGGCAAGATGTTAATCCTGATCAGGTTAAGGCAGTGTTGTCGGAGTGTGCAGGGTACCATGGTGTCGCTTGAGTGCAAGTGTGGAATTGAAGGGGAATAAAGTGGTTTAGTGATTTAAGGTTCTTTTGGTCAAGTATGAATATGAATATGTAGTAGCTTTTGATATGAATATGAATATGAATATGAATCTAGTTGTTTCCATTTTCATTTTGTTTCGTATGTAATGAAATTGGTTATAGATCGTTGAAATGTTTAGAGGTTTATTTTCGCATTGGAATTAATCGTATTTTGTGGATTTTGTGTTTCTTTGCGGTTTTGGTATATTTCTTACTTTATTGATGGTTGTGCTGTATGGCTGGCACATGACATCAACGTTGTGACGTGTTAAATGTTGGCCTTGTCTCATGAAGAGTGTTCTCAATGTCTAGCTGGTCCACGAAAGAGTCTTGCTAACTATTGGATCAGCTCCTTATTAATGCCCACAGACATTTGCTATGGAGGTATCAATCGTCCTTAAGCCTTCTGCATCACGATGGAGCCACGTCAACATTGAGTAAAGGACGGCATGTTGCATATGCGCTAAAGGTGACCAAAGGAATATTTTTACCTCATCTGGTGACCTATGATCCAACAAACTACCTATACATAAGTACACAAATACACGAAACACCTTTTTATTATGACGTTAAAAACGACACCCTTACATCATTCACCAAGATTTCCATTCAAAAGGAGCCCATTTTACAAAAATATCATAAAAATAGCTTTTGTTTAAAATCGACGTCATGATTTGATGGAATCAATGAAAAGACAAAAATATGATTAAAAAACTCGAAAGTGTTTCGAAAGGTAGAACAAAACCTTCCAACTTTTTGGAATACCATGTTGTCTCGGAAAAGTTGTCATCCTCGCACTCCTCATCGCATTCCCCTAAATAGGAAGGGTATTTATCAAAAATGTCATTGGAACACAAAACATTCAAATTCAGTTGGAACCAAAGACACAAAAATAACAAACACGCTCCATGAAACCAAAAGTATTTGGAAAGATTTAACATGATCCTCCATAGCGTCACATAACACTTTGCAATCCAGAAAAATGGTCATTCATATGTATCTAACTAACATTTTCCTTAAAAGGAATGATATTTTTCAAAATATCAATAGAAAACACTTTTAAGTTTAAAACTCATGTCATTTTGTGTAGGAATCAAATACACAAAAATAACAAATACGTTCAAAGAAACCAGAAGTGTCCGAAAAGCTAAAACATAGCCCTCCACAACGTCACATGATAACGTGCAATCTTGAAATACCATCACTTTCACATGTTTAACCAACATTTCCTTTAAAATCATAAAATGAAAGGTTTGTTTACAGGCATCATTAAAAATCACTTTAGTTTAAAACACGTCCGAAGACTTAAAAGTAATGAGCACGCTCAAAGAAACCAAAGTGTTTGGAAAGCTACAATGTAACCTCCCATGACGTCACACGACACCGTACAATCTTGAAAAACTATATCATCCTTAAAAAGTCAAGCATTTAACCAACATTTCCTTAAATGGGACGACATTCTCACAAATATAACTGTTATCCTCACGCGTTTCACTAACATTCTCCTTAAAAGGAAGCATATTGTAAAAAAGATCACTGAAATACAGAATTTGTTTAAGCCCACATCATGTTGCGTTGGAATTGAAGACACAAAATAGCCAACGTGCTCAAAGAAACCAAAAGTGTTCGAAAAGCTAGAACATAGTTGTCTACGACTTCATGGACCACCTTGTGATCTTGAAACGTTGTCATCCTTAATGTATTTCACCAACAATTCCTTATAAGAAGGGTGTGTTTAGAAATGAAGAAGGTAAAAAGGTACCATGAGCTAGAATGAAACATTCCCCGCGTCTTAACTCATCAACACGTTTTCAGCTTAGTTGGTTGTGTAGCATATGAAAACTCCACAATTAACCGTGCTTAGGTGGAAATAGTGTCAAAATAGTCGACACAGATTCACTTTATTAATCAAAACATAAACCAAAGTACACAAATCTCTGGTAAACAAGATACAAAATAAAACTCACTACAGATTCTCTAAAAAAACCTCAAAGATTATCAAGAAGATAACTAGACACAAACACAAAGAGATGCACAAGTTGTTAGATCAAGATGATCTAATCAACAACAAACCCTAAAATATTGTAACTGTACGAGAGAATAACAAGAGAGACCTAAGAAACAAATGAGATCAAAAGGGGTAAATTGACGATAGGAGAAGCTATTTATAGCTGAGCTTCTGTGTTTTCTCTCCAAGATCAACGGCCATAATAAATTAAATCCAACGGCTGAGACAGATTGTGTTTCTTCCCACGGATTGCCACATCAGCATAGTTCAGCTGATAAAACACACGAGATGGGCCAGTAACTGGGCCAAACCACACAAGGAACCAAACAATCTGCTAACTTGGAAGCCCATTATCAACCAACAATTAACCCAATACAATCAAAGCCCAACCTGCATATTTCTTATGCAACATATTCAAGCCCAAACATATTATGACAAATTATATATATATATATAAAAAAAAACCTTTTATGTTAAAACCGAAAGCCAAAGGTTAAGATCAACAATAGTCAACCTTCATTTTAACCCCCCCCCCTCCCTTTTAACTCTTAAAAGGATCAAACATGGTCAAAGAATTGCATAAGTACACATGTTGGCCATGATTTAATCCTTTGGTAAAAATATCAGCAATCTGATCAACATATTTGGCATTACAAGTTTTGATAACTCCCTTTGACACTACATCTCTTAGGAAAAATAGATCAACTTCGAAATGTTTAGCTTTCTCAAAGAAAAATGGATTGGCTGCAATAGCCAAAGCAGCAGTGCTATCACAATGTAGTAAAACAGGTAAACTTACCTGAATATTCAGCTCAGATAAAAGGCTTATGATCCATAAAACCTCACAAGGAACTGAACAAGTAGATCTATATTCTGCTTCAGCAGAAGATCTGGACACAATAGACTGCTTTTTGCTTTTCCAGGACACAAGATTATTACCCAAGAAAACACAATATCATGTGACTGATTTCCTAGTAGTGAGACATTTGGCTCAATCTGAGTCAGAATAGGCAACAAGATCAAAATTGTCTGACCTTTTAAACACTATACCATTTCCAGGAGCACCTTTCAAATATCTTAACAACCTCATAACTATTTTCAAATGCCCCTCAGTGGGTTTATTCATATGTTGACTAAGGTAATGAACAACATATGATATATCTGGCCTAGTATGAGATAGATAAATTAATTTACCTATTAACTTTTGGTAGCCAATTATATTAGGGCTGCAAACGAACCGATGAACACGAACAAGGCCTTGTTTGTGTTCGTTTGTTAAGAAAATAATGTGTTCACGAATAGTTCATGAACACTTACCTAATGAGATTTTCTATTCGAAGACAAAGAAGTGTTCATAAACGGAAACAAACATAAACGGACATATATTAACTTTTGAATAACATCGAATTCACATACATTAAGAAATTAGCTAGATCCACCCAAAATATAATCTAATTATCCAAACATACTTAATTAGTACTAGAGAATGGCGTTCGAGGTGGAGGGCATCAACACTGGAACGTGGAAACATATAATGAGTTTGGATACAAAAAAGTAGGTTTATTGATCTCATATAGTAATATATTTACCTTATATATATATATATATATTATTTATTGGGTAAAATAAATAAAAATATAAGAATATAAATAAAATATAAAAATTAAAAACCTTAATAAACTATCGAACACAAACGAACATAAACGAACACGTTGCCGAACGTTCACGAACATAAACGTATGAACGCGACCTCTGTTCATATTCGTTCATTTAACTAAATGAACGAAATTTTTTGTTCGTGTTCGTTTATTTATTAAACGAACGAACACAAACGAACTTCCCGCTGAACGGTTCATGAACTATTCGCTGAAAGTTCAGTTCGTTTGTAGCCCTAGATGCATGTTCATTACACAAAGTAGTTAAGATATGATTAGGCTCTAAAGGATTAGTTACAGGTTTACATCCAAGCATGTCATACTCTGTTAAAAGGTCCAAGAAATATTTCCTTTGGGATAAACAAAGACTTGCATCTTGTGACACAACCTCTATCCCTATGAAATATTTTAACTCTCCCAAGTCTTTGATCTTAAAAGAATCCCTAAGACTCTCCTTGGTTTTTGTAATATCTTCTATATTAGAACCAGTCAAAACAATATCATCCACATAGACCAGCAAAACAGTAATATATGAATCACACATCTTTATAAACAAAGAATAATCACATTTACTTTGTTTAAAACCTAAACCTTTTAAGACCCCCAACAAGTTTTCATTCCACATCATATGGGCTTGTTTTAGTCCATACACAGATTTTTTAAGTTTACACGCTTTATTTTCTTTATCAAAAAAATATCCCTCAGGAAGACTCATATAAACTTCCTCATTTAAATCACCATATAAAAAAAGCATTATTAATGTCCAACTGAAACAGTTTCCAATTATTTTTAAAAACTAGAGAAATAATACATTTAACAGTAACAAATTTAACAGGAGAGAAAGTATCATCAAAGTCTATACATTCCTTTTGACTGTAGCCTTGGCAACAATCCTTGCTTTGAATCTATCTATGTCACCATTAGACTTATACTTAACTCTATAGACCCATTTACAGCCAACAACACTCCTACCATGAGGCAAATCAACAACATCCCAAGTATTGTTACTATTCAAGGCCTCAATTTCATCATTCATAGCAGCAATCCAATTTGGATCGGAAGCTGCTTCTCTAAAACTTCTAGGTTCAACACTCTTATTAAGCATACAAGCAAACACTTGATTGTTTATAGACAAATTAGAATAATTGACCACTCTTTCTATGCCATATTTAACCTTCCCTTATACCACAAAATCATCTAACCTCCTAGGAAAAGTAGAACTCCTACTAGATCTCCTTACTGAAGTTGATTCTAAAACATTCTCAATTGAACCATTAGAGTCATTGCCCTCGGAATTGGAATTATCTACACTGTTATATCTCACATGTTCAGCCCTGGCAACCAATCCTTCATTCTTTTGCTGTTTTCCAGCATCAGAATCACTAGGATGGGGTTGTTGAATCCCATGTGTTTCTTATTCAAACTCACCTTGTACCCTTCCTTCATCATTGGGCTCTTCATGGGGTTTGGGTGTTTCATAAAGATTAAAAAATTTTTAAGAGTTGATTTCATTTAGTGTGTTTTCATCATACTTATCAAAAACAGATTTTTCTTTAAAAGGAAATATGGTTTCATAAAATTTAACATCTCTTGAATAAAAAAATGTTTTTGTTTTCTAAACTTAAAAGCTTATAACCTGTTTTTTTCATTGGAATATCCAATGAAAACACACTTTTCAGCTCTACTATTTAATTTGTTTGAATCATTTAAAATTGTAGCAAAAGATAAACACCCAAACATTTTCAAATGATCTAGGAAGGGTTTGAAACCAAAAATGAGTTCATAGGGAGTTCTACCATTCAGCACTGAGGAAGGTGTCCTATTAATAAGGTAAGAAGCAGTTAATACACATTTATTCCAATAACAAACATGCAAATTACTTTGAAACAAAAGAGCTCTAGTGACTAGTCACATTCAATAAATGTCTATGCTTTCTTTCAGCTATGTCATTTTGCTGAGGTGTGTAAGAACAGGAAGTTTGTTTAAGAATACCATTTGTTTTACAAAATTGAGTCATTTGATTATTAACAAACTCAGAGCTGTTATCACTTCTAAAACACTTAACAACTTTATTAAACTGTGTTTTCAGAATGCTTACAAAATATGTGATATTCTAAAAAACTTCACTCTTGTGCTTCATAAGACACACCCAAACAGCCCTAGAGTAATCATCTATAACAATAAGGAAGTACCTAAAGCCTTACTTACTTAGGACCATATAAGGACCCTAAACATCCAAGTGAATTAAGTCACTAACACTAGTGCTCTTATGTTCACTTAAAGGGAAAGGTTCCCTATGTTGTTTGGCTTTGTGACAAATGTCATAAGGACTATCATTAGTACTAAACTTGACTCCTAACACAGGTTCAAGATTTTTTTATTACCATGTCAGAGGGATGACCAAGCCTAGCATGTCATAAATCAAATACTTTACTAGTATTAGAATACACCTGATGACTAACTATGGAACCCCCACAGAAATACAACCCTTCATACTGACTACCAGTCACCAAGACTTTCTTGGTTAACAAATCCTATATGTAACATTTGTTTTCATCAAAACCAACATACAACTTATTATCTTTAACAAGTTTATGCACAAAAATAAGATTCACAAAGTATTCGGGAACCACAAACACATCATGTAGAGTGACACCATTTCCTAATTTAAGTGTACCAATTTTAGACACGAAAGCCTTTGTACCATTAGGATGATTCACATATATTTTTAAATCAGAAACATCAATAAAGTCAGTTAACAGGTGTTAACTAGTAACCATGTGTTGGTTGGCTCCCGAGTCTATAATCCACCCTATCTTAACCTTATTTCTTCCAGCATTAAAACAGAATATAGGTTTCATGAAAACATTAGCACATAATGGATGATCAAAAACACTACCTGAAACATTATGACTTTGAGGCTTCTCAATATTTGTTTCTTTAATCAGACTTAACAGTTTAGCTAGTTGATCACTAGTTAAAGAAGCAACAGAAGTATCAGGTTTCTCATTAACACAACTATTATTGACACTAGCCTTTTTACCAGACATTCACTTTGCCTTTGCCCAAGGAGGATACCCAATTAATTCAAAACACTTCTCAATTGAGTGCCCATTCTTATTACAATGTGTACACTTAAGTCCTTAACCAGTGGTTTTATTAACCTTCTTGTTAAAATGCACAGGTTGATTAGTTTAAACAAATAACCCACAGTGTTTTGACCCTTGTTTTGAAGTATTTAAAGAATTTCTATGGGGTTCCTCCCTAGAAACAATGGAAAAGGGTTCTTTAACAGAAGGTAAAACATCCTTGATTAACAAACTAGTCCTAACACTTTAATACACACTCTCAAGATCCATAAGAAATTGCATCAATTTGATCATATTATTGAAACTATTAAATTCTCTAGATGCATCACAAGTACAGGCAGGTAATTTCACAATCTTATCCAACTGTTTCCACATAATATCCAGTTTATGATAGTACTTAGAAACAGGCATGCCATTTTGACTGAACTGATTTATCTTCAAATGTAAGTCAAATACAACAGAACCATCAACTTTATCATATGTTTCTTTAAGTTTAGACCAAACATCACTAGCAAGCCTAGAGAACACATGACCCATGTATAAATCCTCACTGATAGAATTAAGAATCCAAGTTAAGACAATGGAAATTACATCTATCCCATTGTCTAGCAAGCACAACATCAGTTTGAGACCTAACACGTGACTTATCAATAAACCCCCATTTGTTTTTAACTTGTAAAGCAAGGGTTAAAGCATTTGCCCAAACCGAATAGTTTTCAGACCCTTTAAGTTTAACAGTAATAATGGTCAAGTTACTAGAATCGGAAGGATGCAAGTACAAAGGATCATTAGCATCAAGTTTACTAACAAGAGTTTCATTAACAACATTAGCATGATCAATAACACGTCCACCACCAGCCGCATCCAGATTATCAGCCATATAAGATAATCAAACAAATAATAGCAAACAAGAAACAAACAAACAAAACATAAAGGATCAGACAAAGAACCTAAAAACAAAACCAAATAAACAAGGCAAAGCCTCATGGGTGATCCAGATAGTCGGTTCGTCACTCAAAAGGTGCTGACCTAGTTCCCCACGAGGGAGCCACCTAACAATCTAGACCAAACCTTAAAGCTAATCACGGGACTCAATCCCTGAATAGTAACTCCTTAGGACAAACCCTAAAAAGAAATCAAGGAAAAGGAACGATCTCACTAGACAGAACCCAAGTTAGGGTTTCGCCACAAACTCATAGTTCGTAACCTTCACTTAGGGTTATGAACCAGAGAGCAAAGAAAAATATGCAAATCCAAGCTGGCTTACACTATATCCACCAAGCCAGCAACAGACTGACCAGATCCAAGCCTTGAATCACAAACCTTAATGAAACAACAACGGAAGACAATCAGAATCAAGAGCCTAGGGCTCTGATACCATGTCAAAATAGTCGACACATATTCACTTTATTAATCAAAACATAAGCCAAAGTACACAAATCTCTGGTAAACAAGATACAAAATAAATCCCACTACAGATTCTCTCAAAAACCCTCAAAGATTATCAACAAGATAACCAGACATAAACACAAAGAGATACACCAGTTGTTAGATCAAGATAATCTAATCAACAACAAACCCTAAAATACTATAAGTGTACGAGATAATAACAAGAGAGACTGAAGAAACAAATGAGATCAAAAGTGGTAAATGAACGATATGAGAAGCTATTTATAGCTGAGCTTCTGTGTTTTCTCTCCAAGATCAACGACCATAATAGATTCGATCCAACGGCTGAGACAGATTGTGTTTCTTCCCATGGATTGCCACATCAGCATAGTTCAGCTGATAAAACACACGAGATGGGCCAGAAACTAGGCCATACCACACAAGGAACCAACAATCTACTAACTTGGAAGCCCATTATCAACCAGCAATCAACCCAATACAATCAAAGCCCAACCTGCATATTTCTTATGAAACATATTCAAGCCCAAACATATTATGACAAATTATAAAAAACCTTTTATGTTAAAATTGAAAGTCAAAGGTCAAGGTCAACAATAGTCAACCTTCATTTTAACAAATAGTAGCAGGATAGATGACCTCCTGAGAAGTTTCCACCGGGGCAACCAAAAACAAATTTGTTTGTACATGGATTAGTGATATATTCCGGTAAAAGCGAACGATTTTGGTGGTACGAAGGACCGGAAGTTACAACAAAAGTGTTTCGAAAGCCAGAATGTAACCTTTCATAATGTCACGAAACACCTTGCGAGACCAATAAAACTTATAAACAATCATCCTACGTTTCTCGCTAACATTTCCCTTAAAATGAACCAATAAGTTTCAAAAAAATATTGCAGGAAATCGCTTTTATATAAACCCAAGATTGAAATAGAAGACAAAAAAAATCACGTGCTCAGGTAAGCCAAAGTGTTTCTAGTTAAGGTGTAAGCTGTATCAACTGTCAAGTTCAAATTCTTAAATTCATCTCGATCCATATTTTTATTTGTGTTGTTTTTCATGTCGACTTGTTTAATGTTTATTTGCGAATATATTAATAATAATTAGTGATTTTGTACCATCTAAAACAATCAATAAGCTTTCTGTAATCGGTGTGATTTAATTCATTATTTTTGTTTCTTTCATTCTCAATTACAAACTTGAGTTTATATATTTAGCTTGATGTAGAAGAAGTCAATCAATATGATTGGAGAATGGGTAGTTAACTAATAAACTAAATACGTTGAAAGTGGAGAGTTAATGAAATGGTTAAAACTTAACTTCACATTTAGAAGTTAAAGGAAAAAATTAAATCAAAATAGTTAGTATGAACCAAGTTTACATTACATAATTATTCTCACATTTGCCATCTTTCAATGCATTTTCACATTATTTGATCTTTTAATAGCTCACTTTTGTTAAATTGCAATGATATTGGAGTCCAAGACACTTGACCTACAAATGAAGGTCTCATCCTCCTCCTACATTCTCTTTAGTTCAAGACCTTCAAGAGTTGAGGTTGTGCATTTATATTTTAGAACATATTTTATAACACCACACTTTTGCTTTGATAGATCACTAGTAGTCCTACCCCTGGTTATAAAAATTCCGCTGGCGCCGAGTACTCAACGAGTATTCCCCGACTATGGCTGGGTACTCGCAACTCCCCAGTCAACCGAATTGGCACTGCCTAGCGACTTTTGCAACATTGATCCTACTACCATGGTTGTTTATCCACCACGTGTTGGTTATTCTGTTATGGCCATTTGTGGCTACTCTTCTTGTATCACTTTATTATAGATGAATCCTGATGTTGATAGAACTGATTAAAGTATTTAACATAAGGCTTGTTGTATACAAAGGTATTCAAGAATTCTGAATTGGTTGCAAAACTTGAGAAGCTTTACATGTAAAAATATAATTCTTGAATTTAAATTTAACTGAGCCGTCAGAAATTGCAATATTTTTATTGGATTGTGTTGGCCCATACGCCCGCGATCGCGGACAACGTTTAGTAGCCCACACCCACAATCTCCAACTCCGGGGAAAAACCTGTCGCCCGAAGGCCCAATGCAGTAAAGCTTTGTTGGGATCATATCCAAAGTAAAAGAAATTGTTACATATCTACTCGCAGATGAAGTACTAGATATAAATATACCTTAGTTAAAAGTAACTCTGAAGCATAGTAAGTTGTTTATACGCTCGATGGAAATTCATTTACTAGTTTTTTCTTTACCGGCTAACCCACACAGTGTTAATCTGATGCAACTAAATACACACCGGGTTAAATAAATAATCATTAATAACAAACAAATTTAAAAATCCAAATCATCACATATAGATGGATAATAATCAGCGCTAACAATTTGATAAGTGACGCTTAACTTTCACTTCCGTTTTTTAATACAATTCTATTCCAAAAGAGAAATAACTTTCTGTTATGTAAATCAAAACAAATTACAAACAACCAAATATATGGTGTATAAATCGACAATCATTTGGACACCGATTGGCTATAAAATGACATTGATAGCCTCTACTCGTGTCCTAGTCGGAGAGACAGATTTGCCAGCATTAAGATTGAATTAAAAATAAGTAAATTGTTCACTAGAGGTAGGATACAAGCCTACGTTCTAGGCACGAGGGGGCTATATTTTGGGGTGCAAATGGTAGGGGGTGGAGTTCTCACACGGCCCTACAATACCATCTCAACCACGCTCCCATGCGTTGTACCCCTTGCACTTAGGGGGGACGGGGGTGTTCAAAGCCCAACCCATGTGAACCCTCACAACAAACAAATTATAGTGTCCACCTCATCCCAACCCGTGTGAACCCAAACGAACCCATACCACTTGCATCGGAGTTCTAGCTCCATCACTTCAACAGCCACACTACCCCAAGAAATTTAACTCAATTTATAATGGTTGAAACTACTCATTTCTTTAATTATTGCAGGAGATTTGATTTGGATGAAGCTAAATTCTCTAAGTACCATTCTGGTGTGAAGCGTGGAGCTATTGTTGGTATCGTTGGATTTCCAGGTTCGCCATTTCAACTTGCAACTTTGTTTTGGATGAGTCATGGTGGTGGCTTGTTTAACGGTGGTTGTGTAGGTCATAAACAAGTTGTTTAGATGAGTCATGGTGATGAGGCGAGTAGTTTGCATGATGGCTTTCAAGTGGTTACAAGGAGTGAGCAAGGCGCGTTTGCGGCGGTTGAGAATCAAAAGAGAAGGTTTTATGGGCTTCAGTATCATCCTGAGGTATATCGACCTGACCCATTTAACTTAGTAGAGCTCGAGCTCGAGCTCAAGCTTGACCCGAGTTTGTTGTAGCTCGGGCTCGGGTTGTTAATTGTTAACTTATATACATTTATAAGTTTTTCTATGTACTTGCATTTATAGTTTTTTTTTATGTAATAGCAATAGTTATTATATAAATATATGTATTTGATTTGGTAAATAAAAATTATAAAAATAATAGGCTGGTTTTGGCTTGCGAGAAGTGAAGTTAGGGCTCGGGCTCATTATTAAACAACCTTATTTTTAGGCTTGAGTTTGTGTAAGCTCGGCTCGGTTTAAGCTTTTAGCTAGACACTCTTATGTAGCTGGCGATTGGGGTGGCTTGTTTAGAACACTAGATTTCTGTTATGTTATACTGTAATTATGGACGGAGACCGATTAAAGATGCATGATTGTTATAGTATTTTGATTATCATTAGTGGAAAACTGTCTTGCAAAGAAGATAATCATGATAAACAGCTAATTGTTAAAATAAGTGTTTGAAAGATCAAAGTTTGGATTACTTGACTTTTATTGACTTATGATCATCATTGACTCATTGTGCATGTTAACTATACAAATAGTCCATCTTTAAATGTTATGCAGGTGACACATATTGAGTCTGATGTCAGTCGGGACACCCGCTGCAACGCGCGGGCATTCCTACTAGTATATTAAAAAAAAAAAGATTTGATTGAGATTTATATATATCTCTATATATTGGTAAGTATTTGGTCGATTATATTAGTCAGGGGACTAGGTTTTAAAAAGCAGACCGTGGCTTTTTTTATCTAGGAGGGAAAAGCGGGATCTAGTGGCTTCTAGGAAATTGGTCACCTAGGCGGTCAAGGCGATGGCTTTTGATAACTATGTTTATAACTATAAATTATCAACTTCAATAAGGTTGTAACTAATAAATAAGAATCACATCAAATTTCATTATTGTATAAAATATTGAAATTTAGATTTAAAAAATCATAAAAAACAGAACATTCCTAGTCTTATGTTAAGTAATATCATGTATAAACTAATTTATTCTTTCCAAGTCACCCCCAAAAAACAGTGCATGATCACAAGCACATGATAAACCATACAAGATGATAGTTCAGGCTTCATACACATATAACTTGTGACATAATCATTAAAAAACTGGAACACAGAACAGACTGTACAGAATAAAACGATCTCAACGATCATTATATTACGCACTTATGTGTATCATATATATATATTAGCTTCAGATGTCCAAAATTGAAAATAATATATTACCAAGATCGGGGTCCATCAAGAAGTTGGACCAACCATCTTCATGCAATGCAACTCGAATAGTTAATTCACCTACAACATTAACGTGTAAATTCCTTGACTGCAACCAAAATCATATATATAATCAGTCAGATGAAAGTTTACCTAGCTAATTATTAATATTATTTAAGGCTCATGCATTCTCGAGTTTCCTTTCATCCATGGCTTCTGCTACTGATGAATTGTCATCGTCTCTTGAATGTAAAGTCCCGGATTCATTCTCTGAACCTCCTCTCTCGTGTAAATGAACATCTTCTGAACCATGCCACAGAATTCCCTGATCCGAATAAACATTTTAGTTAAAAGGAAAACCAATCAAACAAAGCTGGCTGCCCAAAGTCTATGTCAGATGTATACAACCTCCTAAATTGTATGATAATCATATTATTATTTGAAAACGGATGTGTTGCTTAATCATAATAACACACTGCTATCTGTAATAAACTCTAAAAATGGAACAAAAAGTGCAGAAGTACTTACTGCCACGGATCGTCACCAACAAGCATCATGTCGCCCTCATCATCTGTATACACGACTAACCAATTTCTGTTGCCGTTCTTTAGTTCACCATTGAACTCAAATAATTCATCCAGTTCAGAGATCAATTCATTATAGTTGTTAAACTTAGTGAGGTCCACAGACCTTCCAAGGCAATCCCCTGCTTATGAACCTACAAATATCATGGCTTACAAGTCAAAACAACATTAAAGTGGTAAATTGGACAGTTAAAAAAATGGGTCAAAACAGGTCAAGATTGGATGGACCCAAAACACTTATGTCCAGAAAAATAATAAAGTTCTAAAAAACTTTTTAATAAAGTGATTACATAAACTTACTATTACAACAACAAATCACTTTTTTAATAAAGAAACATAGGAAACTTTATGTTTTAAATACAATTTTGAAAAAAAAGGACAACCTGCATCAACCAATTCATAAATTCGAAACCGACACCTCCCATTATCATAGAAGCATAAATAATTATTTTAAAAAAATAATACCTTTGTACAACTTCTTGTAGAAACACCCTGAGCTTTCACATGACCATCCCTCGCAACTGATTGGAAGCTCTGGCATTCTTTCTCTTGCTCTTCACCGGCTGCTATATTATTAACAGGGTTCGACTTTTTCGCCTGTTCAGACCTCAAATCAGAATCTAGGTCAAAGTATTGCTGCGGTTGCAAACCTTGATGTACATCTGATGCATTTCTGTTAGCAGCTAAGGGTACACCAAATATTTTGCAGTTTCCATCTTCGGGTCTCGTGGGCTCGTTTTGTTTAACCGAATTTCGCATGTCACTGGAGTAAGAAGGCATCTGGAGATATGAAGGAAGCGGCGGTGGCATCAGCCACTTCCCGTGTTGCTGGCTAGAATGAAGGGTGTAATCGTCAAAAGCACTATACCTAACATCTCTTGTTGTTGGGTATGAGATTTGACTAGACTGAAGATTACTTTTCATGCCGCTGCCTAACAAGCTGAGTGAGAGATTGGAGGGTGTAACGGACCATGGGCTTGTTTTACCACTGGTTGGTGTAGACAATTCATTTGCAGAAAAGTTGGTGGACCCGAAACCCGATAATAGATCTGTGAAGGAGGATTCAGCAGTCCTGCCAGCAGGCAAATGTTTATCTGACCCATAACATCGAGAAACAGAAAGATCAACTTTTACATCATCTGTTGTTACAGAAGGTGTCCATCGAATTGGTCTATCACTTGAATCTGACTCATTATTATCAACAAAAGTGCCTCTCAAGGTCGATAATTCTTGACCTTGCAAGACCCTTGAGAAGGCACTTCCTGGTGAATGGCCTGCAGCAGCCATTTTTGATAAACCTAGACGACCAAAAAAAATTCAACTTGTTAAAGAACAAATTCCATAGTTCTGCATTTACTAGATTAGTCAACTAACCAGAACTGCAGTGTCACAGTGCTAGTAGAGGCAGTCAATTTGACCCGTTTACTTGTGAAAGGGGCCCGTTGGCTAGTTTTATATCAAAACTGGTCAAAAGAAAACTTTAACTAAAAGGGGAATGGGTCAAACAGGTTAAAAAGTCTTTGGAAGCCTTTTTTAATGTGGGGTTGTGTACACCCAACTAAATCAACGTTTTCAGGGATCTAGATTATTATGTAATATTGTGTTTCGGAAGGATTATGCATGTGGAGGCACCCATGTATTCGACCTTTTCCGTTATGGTCACCCAACTCACCCCTGTATTGAATTGAAACTACTTTACAAACCACCCAAGCATGTATCTGGTTTTGTTTATGCCAAATTTGACCAAACATGCCCGATAGAAAAAATGCATATAAAATATTGGAAAGACAAAAATACCCTCGTATCAATCTATCAAAACACTATGATTAAGTGTAAACAAAATTTTAGGATGTTACTAGTCATTTTATAACATTTCGTTACTTTTTGGCTAGATTTTGGCATAAACAAAACAAGATGCATCCTATAAGGTAGTTTCAGTGTATGGTGGGTAGCTTTAACAAAAGAGGTAATAATTTGGGTGGCCTCCACATACAATCATACATTATCTGCCTTTTAATCACTTAAAGCATTCATTAATTTTATTAAAAAAAATGGACAAGAAAAAAGTTCATTGGTCAACACAACCTAGCCTGGCCCATCTAAAATCACTTTTTGAGTTTTGACCCACTACCAAACCCACCCAGCTTGCCACCTCTAGCCAAAAAAAAAGTAGGTACCTTCTCTAGTGAGAACAGAGGAATCAGGGGAAGAAGGCAAAACGTTTGACCGAGGTCTTTTTTGTCTCTGAACTGGAAGTGTATTAATTGCAGGAGGCATGAGAGCAGGTTCAATTTTCCAAGGGGACACTCTATCTGGGCGAGGAATGGAAGATGTTTCATCCCAACGTACCTACAATAGCATACAAATTTTTTTAGGATTTGTGATAGCCATCATAAAGTAGGGTACAATTTCAAAGGATAGTAGTAAATTAATACCTTTAGACATCTCCATTTAGATTCAGATGAGCTTTTTGGATCACGTTCTTCAATCCCAACAATAGTTCCCGTAAATCTACAATATTAAACAGATTATAATACTGAAATCAAGAGATGCAATCAAGAAGATGAGCAACTTGTGACAACCATACGTCCATACCTTTGATCTGCAGCCTCCTCACCCTCAAACCTCATGTTAAATCTCATCCTATAGAGTAATTATTCTTAAGAGATTCCATGTACTGATCAAATGGAACAATGAACTCTGCAGGACTAGTCCTGATAAATTTAAGCAAACATGTTATCATAAATGGAACAACAAGATAACAATGTTGGATAGCCTCTAACAAGAACATACAGAAAATATATATTTATATTCCGTCATATAACATACCTAGGTTTATAATAAACTGTAAAAATTGTTCCAGTTTGAATGGCGTGCCAAGCTGTTGCAAGGACACCAAGTGCATGCTATGGCTGGATATGACAGATGAAGGAATATTTGCCTGCTGCCTCATTGCACGTCTTACCCCGACTCGTAGTTCACCATTTTCGCCTCTGCATATTATTTACATATCAATTGTCAAGAAAGATAACATGAAATGACAAATATAAAGATTATGAAAAGGCGAAACTAACTATCACCTGAGAAAGATAAAAGCATCACCAGCAACAAGCTTTTTAGAACTAACAAAAACACTCCAACCACTTTGAAGCAGATGCCTTCGTGGTTGACCTGCCATTTACAAAAAAAAATATTAAAGACAATGCACAAAGGTTGGCGAATATACATTTATGCCATCTTTTATATGACCAAAACAAGTTTCGGCTTAATAAAAAAAATATCATGACTTACCGCGGAATATATGCCTAAAACGCCATTCATTTTCATGTAAATCCTTAGCCACCAATTCCTGTGTTGGGGTTGCTTAGACATGTCCTGCAAAAAAGAATGAAAAAACATCGATCACAAACGATACAAATTAAACTAAAAGTCAAATCTTTTTCATGTGAACGGCCTAACCAATGGAGGAAGGCATTCGTCTGCGTGTCTTCTGAAAACCGAAAATCCACCATGTGTGCTCGTATCCGAAGCAGTCAACGTCTTGCAAAAAGAATGCACACGAAACTTTGATTCAGGCGGCGGCTGTGGTTCCTTCTTAACCGCAGTTTCGTCTTGCTGTCATCACAAAAAAAAAAAAAAAAAAGAAAAAAAAAAGAAAAAGAGTTACCAAAATAATCAACCATCCAAACACTGAATAAAACATATCATCTCAAGTCTCGACTCTCGACTCATCAAGTTCATAATACTCACATTCGGTTCAGGCATCAAAGTGATCTGCGCAAACACCTCATCTGTATCCGGTTCCGCCTAAAACACACACATCCATGATAAATTATTAAACTAATAATTAAACCACACCAACAACAAGAAGTTTTACAATTTCAATAAGTGTACCTTCAATTGGACGTTATAAACACGACAAAGTATCTTCGCCGGAAGGTTATACACCGGCATCTGCTGATCCGCCACCTGATTGGTTGACGCCTCAACCTATTTGACAATAATCAACAAAAATTTACTCCAAATCACAAACATACCTATTCAAAACCCTAATTCATAAATTAACCAAAACATGATACGAAATAAAACCTGTTCAATGTGTCCTTGAGGAAAGTAAAACACTAGCTCCCCTTCACGAGGCACAGTAACTAAAGGACCAGCACAAGCTCTCCATAGATGCTTGTAAATAGCCATATCAGCATCAACTAAACAAAAAAAAAAAATTATAAAAAATTAAAAAAAAAAAAAAAAAAACAGAGAGAAACAAACAAACAAACAATCAATCACAAAGAAACCAAACCCTAGCTTAACACAAATATTAAACATGAACACGACTTATTTAACTGATTTATGTAATGTTTCTGTTACCTTTGCTTAAAACCTCAGAAGACGTCATTTTATGTAACGGAATTCGATCAAAAAACACAATTTGAAGAGCTAATTATGAGCAAAACCCTAAATCTGAGCCTTGAAAAGGCTTAATCGGATCGAATTAGGAGTAAAACGAGATGAAATTTCAATCTAGCAACAGATTGAAGGAATAAAGTATAGAAAGGGACTGATTCCTGTCGGTAGAGAACAAAACAGGGATTATTGTGTCGTGAAATTGTGTACAGACGCAGGTGGTGAATAATAATATGTGAGTAGTTGATAATCAGAATATAATCTGTGAGGTATGAAGATTTTGATGAATTTATTTAATAATATTAAGAGAGAGAGAGAGGGAGAGAGAGAGGGCTTTGGAGAGACAGAGGGGGGCAAAACTGGTAGTGCAATCTTAATATTATTATTCGCGGGTCCGAATGTTTACACAACAACTGCGTGTAGTGACCGGCTGTTTCCGGTTACTTGGCTTTTTCACCGGCTCTTTTTATCACCCACAATTTGCATTGCAATCATCTGATTATTAAAAATAATAATAATAATAATAAAAATTTATCACCTAGAAAAACATTCTAACTGTTAAAAACAAAATACTTTTAACACATTTTCTTCACTTTACGCGAAAGCCAAATAAACAGGTGGAATGAGCGAAGTAGGCAGAATTTGTTAGGATTGTATATGTCCGGAATATGATCGGGGATAAGAGATTTTAGAGGCGTCAGATTAGGAATTTAGGATTATGGGCTTCTAGGAGATAAGAGTCAAAATATGATCGGGAATAAGATATTTTAGAGACGTCAGATTAGGATTATATACTTCTAGGGGATAAGAGTCTTACATCCTTAAATTGTCCTTCATTTTTGTTTGCCTTGGCGTCAGTGTTGCCTACATTTTTTTCTTTTAGCTTTAGATCAAGCGTAGTGGGCGTTTCAGAGGTGCTTTATGAAGCGTTTTGGCACCCCATAGCGCCGAACACACCACCCCTAGGCGCTATGGGGGCGTTTTCCAGGAGCTCGTTATGTACATAGCGAGAGAGAAGCTCTACAAATATGAAATTTAGAGCTGTGTTTGTTTGTTTATCTCTCTACACGATGTAATGGATGGTGGTGTGTGTGTTTTAAAGATAATAATAATAATAATAAATTTATTTAAGTTTGTATATTTAAATAAAAAAACAATGATTATTCAATGATTTATAAAGCCTCATAAAGCTCACACCCACTACATACATGTTTTTCCTATAAAGTTCATTCTATTATTTTATAATATTTTAATCTCACCCCATGAACCCCCCCCCCCCCACACACACACACACCAAAACCCAAACCCAAACTACACATGCCCTTAGCTTTGTCTTAGCTCGTCATATTGTTTCTGTTTGCTCTTTTATCTATGTCAATGTTTTTTTTTTGGCCGGCTAAGAACTCACCCGTGACATCCCACCTCATGCATTGTCTTAACCGGGCCTGCTTCAGTGGGAGTCGAACCCTTGACCTCACCCGGGCAGAAACCCACCTATGGTGGTTAAACCCTCCCACCTCAACCATGTTGCCATGGCATCATTGGCATCTATGTCAATGTTAGCCATATGATACTATGCCTACCGTATTTGCTTTTTTTTTTTTCCTTTTCTAGATGTCTTACTAGGAGAAGCTTTTTTATTCCCTAAAATAGAAAAAGGTTTTTTACTCATCCTATCTTTTTAAATTCTACAAATAGCTATGCTACAATTGGGATTTGTTTTTCTATGTGCGTATGTTTGTTTGTTTGTTTGTTAGAGGTTTACACGATAACGGAGTGATTACTTCTAGTCATTCCCTACTTTACCTACAATTACAATTACAATACTATTTAACATGAGGTAATTGATAAAACATCAACCACTACCTTCACACTACCCCATTCGACCAACGTTTTCCACAACAACGTGTCAACCTCTTAGAGGGTGTTTGGGATTGAATTTGGAAATGCAAAAGGAGTTTAAAAAAAAAAAAAAAAAAAAAAAAGTGTTTATATTAATTTTTGAGATGAGAAACGTCAAAATGTCAATAGATTGTTTTTTTCTTAAGTGTTTTGCTTAACTTATTGTGAATATTGGTCGTATGAACGGTAGATTTTTAATATTTTTCAAAAAGCCAAAATCTAGAATTTCTAACTTCTCAAAAACAGCTTTTTCAACCTTAAAAACCAAAAGTTAAAACAGAAAATGTTTTTGGGTTACACAAACAGCTTATTGATTTATTGGCTTTTTAAAAAAGTCAATAAATTGTTTTGAAGCTCAATCCCAAACACCCTCTTATTCATTCACCATTATCCACGTTTATTTACCCCCCCCCCCTCCTTGCTTTCTAACCATGTACCCACCACTGTTCCTAAAGCTTACCATTACCGCTAAAAATGTTTCTAGATCGTGATCATTGTGAACAAGGTAGACCTTGCCGGAATGCCGACATGAAGGGAAGGCGGTTGACAATTTTAATGGTCGTATACAAGAGAGGTGGTGTCGGTTCAGACAATATGTGGTAGTCGATGGCCATGGTGGTGTGAAGATGAAAATTGGATGGGGTAAACAGGGACGAAGCTACTTAAGGGCCTGAGGAGGCCCCGGCCCCCACCGATTTTTGACGCAGTGGTGGAATTTTACAATTTTCGTAGGTAAATTGAGTCCGGGTTGAGTCCGGCCCCCACTGATTTGATCTTTCGGCCACTACCAATCAAACAAAAATTGAGTCCGACCTTCACCGATTCGAGAACCAAGGTTCGCCACTGGGTGGTGGTATAATGGCATAAAGATGAAGAACCTTCAATACCTGTAGTATGATTTTACCTTTAAAATATTCATATCCTCCCTCTACAATTTTAAGACTGTTACGATACATAATACACTCAAAAGGAATAAAATGTGTTTAAGAATGTTAATAGGTAAAAATGTGTTTAGACTATCAGGAGTGGGGGCGGGAAGGGGGAACACCGCCGCCGGTAGGGCGTGGAAGCTGGCGTGGGGCGGGGGCGGGAGGGGCTTCACTGGCGTGGGGGGATTGTGTGGGACACGTGGCACAACGCGATTGGTCAGTTTTTTTTAATTTTTTTTTTAACTTTAACACAATATAATATTATTTCTTTCCCCCCCTCTTCCCTCCCTTCCACTCCCCACAATTATTTTCCCCCCCACAAGGGTCCCACAAGTGCCACATGGCGCTTCATCCCCCTCTTTCCCGCCCCCCACTCCTTATAGTCTTAAGAATGTTAATATGTACAAATGTGTTTATAAATGTTTTTTTTACCGTTATACTCGTATGTAATTTAAACAAACAATACTAATAATACACTAAGGTTAGATTTTAAAACTGTAAATACTGTTTTATTTAGTTAAACCTTTTTCTTGTTATAAAAAAATAGAATTAGGTTAATAATGATGGGTTGTGATGATTCCTCTAATAATCTATATATATATATATATATATATACTATATAGTGTATTCAGGACGGCTAAAATGGTCAATTCACATTCATCTACATGGGTAAAATAGTAATTTTATTAAATTGGTAAGACACATTTAAAAAATCAATTAAATATATATTTATTGAACTCTACAATTTGATGGTTACTAAAAGAAAGTTAAATTAATTTATTTATATTTATATTTATATTTATACTACTATATAGTGTATTCTTGACGGCTATAATGATCATTTCACATTCATCTACATGGGTAAAGTAGTAATTTTATTAAATTGGTAAGACACATTTAAGAAATCAATTAAATCTATATTTATTGAACTCTACAATTTAATGGTTACTAAAAGAAAGTTAAATTAATTTATGCTTTGAATTTGACCTTTACCTTAGCCTACCTTCCATAATTTTAATGCAAATCATATCCTATTCATGAAACTCTCATGCTTTGGTTCCCATTCTAAGTCACACACTTATGGGTCTACAAGTGGAGGTGATCTATACACTGTCATTTCTACTTTGTAGCTCACCAAATTATACAATACAAAAGTAAAATTAAGCGTAAACGAAGGAAATGATGATGCATATCTCACCTCTCTTGAACCAGTTTGGTTTAAATTTGATAACTTTGCCTTCATCTTTAGGAACTCATTTTTATTTTCAGTTATGTGTAAAATGATTAGTAAAGTATATAGACAACCATTGAATTTGACTGTGACCTTTACCTTACTCTACCATTAAACCACAAAATGAAACAATCATTTTATTATTGCCATTAAATCGTCTCAATATTGGAGTAATATAACTTTCATAATCACCACATTCATTTTAATGATCTTTTAGATGAATAAAGAAATGTTTTCAGGCCGACCCATTTCAACCGACACTAAAAAGTACTCGGTTTTGAACTCAACCCGTCTATTTCGTTATCCTTAATGTTTTCCATATCAATTTTTTTATTTTGATAAGGACGTGCAACATCAAAACACATTGTCAATTGAGTGACTATCATACTTTGGGTTACTTTCACATCGCATGGTATATAATACAAACTTAACGTCTAACTCTACTCCACTTTCTACTCCTCTGCATAAAATATTTATACAATAAGTCAATTTTATACTTTCTGTAATATTTATGCTACCACTTCGTTAGAAAATCTATAGTAATAGTAATAATAATAATAGTAGTATTAGTAGTAGTAGTAATAGTAATAATAATATATATCATCACTATATAACTATATCCACTATGGTTATCTCTTTTTGCCAATAAAACAAGTCTTAAAGCTACACGTATAAGTCTTAAACCCAAACATATGAATTATACATATATATACAATTATATACAGCCAAACATCGTGCAACCCCGTCACAACGCGCGGGTTCCTACTAGTTAATTAAAGTGAATGGCCTAAATAGAATATTATAAAAACTCAAGGTAGTATCTGTATGATTAAGTATTGAATTATCAAGAGAGTTTAAGTGGTTCAACATCTTTTATTAGCTGAATGGTTAAAAACTTAATGAAACCATTTAGATGGGGTTTTTTAGTTGAAACAAACACTCTTAATGTTGAATGATTAAAAGGTTTATTAAGAGACTAACAAACACCCCCTTAGTGCCTTATTTTCACGTTTATCTACTATTTCCTGATAAATTTCTAAAGAAAAAATCAAATAGTAATTAAGTTTTACATTTGTTTCATTTAGGTTGCACAGTTTTAATATTTAACAAAAAAGTTTACAACTGATTCACACGATATTAAAACTTAAGTGGTTTATATAGTTACAAAAACGTAAGTGACTTGATGAAATAGTTGGATTACAAAAGGTAAAATATAATTTTTTTTCAGTAAACAATAAACGTACTTGGTAATTTCCACATACAACAAAACTGTTTGTAGAGTCTAAGGATGTGAGATGTAGGTAAGTCTTACCTCTATTACTAAGAATGAAGAGAATTTTTTTTAGCACAATACCCAATTATTGAAAACATCAGTTAATTTTGATCAAAAGATAAATGGATTTGTGCAACTTAATTTGGGTTTTTAATAAATCATTTGTTTTTTTTTTTTCAAATTCAGATACCTTAGTTCGTTTGATTGTTAGTAATTGCTATAATACATAAGTGATGTAATAATGATGTTGGTTTCATCTACTTGCATCTTGTATCACTTTGGCAAAGTGTTTTATGCTTTATGACAAGTTATAAGAGATCGAATGGTGTATAGAAATGTGTATACCTTTTGTGATGTCTTTTACATTTTGAATTCGAATACTATTTATTGTAAATGAGGTTTACAAAATATTAAATATAGGTGGCACATATCATACCACAAGTTTCGTAGAAAGTGGGAAAAAGGCTTTGATTAGATAACATCAATGGTAGTATCATGATAAGAATTAGGTAACTCTTTAAGGATTTGTGTATGCAGTTCTTGTTCATAAATAGAACAATTGTTGATTAGTTCTGAATGTATATAATAGAAAACATGATAACAATAAATAAATACCTGATTAGTCAAAGAGTCCAGTAACCACGAGAGAGATGGAAAACGACACTTTGTTAGTATGGTTGGATTTCCTTTAGGGTGTATCTAAGTGATGGGCTAAGGAGTTCAAGAAGAAAGAGAGAGGGGACCATTAAAGAGTAATGGTGTTGTTATGATTGTGTCTACATAGGACACCCTAATAATGTTAGTAAGGGTAATTGCGTCCATCAAAGAATCACGTATTATTAACTTAGAGATATTATAGTAATTGATCAATATAATATAAATAATAATGATGGTCACAAATAAATATAAAAAACATAAGTTATATTTATTATAACACAATCAATATCATGAATGGCGATAGGGCATTATTAAGTTTCTTTAGCTTGTTACAATATTTAGTTGGAGTAATCTAGTAGGGAATGAGTTGTTAGAGGAACGCACCATACATAACAACAAAGGCACAATGTTGGATGATACATTGGTTTTGATCAAAACTTTGCGGCGCTGGCAATGGTTTTGGTTGTGTCATAATGCCAAATAGAGGCTAGTCGAACAAAATGGATTCGTAAACTTAAAAGGAAACAGCAACGGTTGTGGACATATGGCCATGTGTGATAGTCATGGTATTTGTTGGATAGATCGATAGAACACATTGTAAATCAATTCAAGATCGATAAATATGACCCATTTAATATGTGTCGAGACGTATACAAGATATTGCATCTAAATAGTTATTAATATAAAACCACGGTAACACGAAAGGAATAAAATGTGAAGGTCAAGTTAGAAAACATAAGAAATCCAAACTTTCTATACGTATAAACAAATGTAGGTCACAAAGGAACAAGTGATAGGTAGTGTACTATAGAATCGTTTGAAAAAAAAAAAAGTAAAATGCCATTTTAGTTCTTAGTGGCTTTGACATATTTGCTATTTTAATCCTTTTTTTTTTCACCCGTATCCTTGACGTTTGTAGTTTCTTGTCATTTCGTCCAATCTACCAAGTCTATATAAAAAAGTGAGTTAAGCCAAAGGTATTTTAGGCTTTTTACCTGTTTGTTTGTGTTCAATTTTTTTATTTTCTCTTTACTTTCAATAAAACTTATGTATTTATAAAACTCACCCAAACCCCATCATTATTACCACCATCACCACCACTTTTTCACCACGCTAGTCCAAAACACCCCTAAGTTAATTTGAAAGATGAATGGATATGGTGGATTGGATGAAAATGAAATATATATATATATATATATATATATATATATATATATATAACATACACAAGCAAAAAAAACAAATAAGAAAAAAAAAACTTTTTCGAAGTGATAAATATGTCCAAACCAGCATGGACGGATCCCCCGTTGGAAAAAAAAAATAGTGTAATTTGTAAGCAAAAATCTCAACCGCACCCCTTAAAAGTTTGGTTAAATCTCTCGATCACACCTCTTGAAAATTATTACTGGTCCACCACCGAAACAAGAACAAGAAGGAATAAATAGACATTTTCCTAAAAAAAATACAACTACAAATCTTCTAGAGCGAATATACCGATGTTTTATCATAGACTACCTAGATTTGCCGTTAAAACAAAAATACAAACAAACGTAGGTGGTGGTTTGTTATTTTATTTAAGTGGCCATTAATAGTGATCCCTGTTTTCCAACCACAATATTGTGCACGTTTGGAAGGACCGAGAGTATCACTTGGAAAATATGTGCCATGAATTAAAAGGCATATTCGTTTTCATAACTATTTTATAGTCAAACACGTAGGATCACAACTTGCTATAATTTAATTTCTTAAAACCTATTAGCGTGTTCATAGGAAACTTCCGGTTATTTTAATCGGTTATTCAGGGACCTCTAGGCAAGTGTCTCTAGCCATGAATGCCACTAGGCAGCTTCGCAGTCACGCTAGGCATTGACGGTGATGGCAATGGGTCGACCAAACCCGAACCCGTTTATAAAACCGTATACCAAACCTGACTAGATACCCGTCGGGTATTGTCGGGTAATTACCCGTCGGATATAGGGTATGCCCGTTATTTTGTTAAAAAAATAATTGTTGTGATTTGTAGTAGAAAATACCCGTAGTTATCGAGTATACCCATTATTTTATCAAAACATAAAATAAGTTATATATATCATAATCATCATAAAATGAAGGATATTTTGTATATATGGAAACAAAATAACGGTGTTAGGTTGATGCAACAGGTGGTGTTAAGTTGATGCAAGTTGCACAGCTTCAAAAATCCCAAAACTGGAAACAAGATAATAAAGAGTGCGAGACTGCGAGGCTTATGGAATGATAATCAACTATGTGGGATATTTTGTATATACGAAAAAATTGGAAAATAATAAACGGTGTGACCATTCATTCTTCCAGACACGATTTAAAATTTTATTTAGGTTTATTCTTTGAAGTTAGAGGAAAATTGAAAATTATTAAACAAATATATGGAAATTCAAATCTATATCTATATCTATATATATATATATATATATATATATATATTGCAAAGGGAATAATCCTACATGTCATAATCTTATGCAATCTCTCCTTTAAGAGATGCCACATAGGATGTGATGTGTCAACTCTAAACCAATTAAAAAAATGAATAAATATGGTTTAACCTAATCTATTAAATACATAATCTACTAAATGTAAATATTAAATCTTTATTATTTTCTCTCTCATGTTTTCTCTCATAACTTTTAAACGTTAATATCTTTTATATACGAGATTTTTTACAGAAAAAAATTACACCAAATTAACGAGCGTTTTATTATCTTTCCAACGAGTACCATAGTGTTATATAAAAAACGGAGAAAAAAAATAACTATTTTTTGTAACCGACAAGTATTGTGTCAGGTTTGGGATTAGTTTAAAAAAAATTGTGGGTTTGGGTCGGGCCTGGATTAGGTGATACCCATGAATTTTTTAAAATAATAATATGATAATTTATGGCAGAGATTTGTTTAAAATAAATAATAATAATAATAATAATAATAATAATAATAATTAATAATAATATTCATTAATCATATATTGAAAAGTCATTAATTATGTTATCATATTATATATTTTATTATGTCATATTAGATATTTCAACCCGGGACGCTCCCGGGATAAAAACTAGTAGATTTATATAACTGGTAATCGGGTATATTATGCATGTAACTTATCGGGTCGGGTATTGCTATATACCATACTCGAACCCGAAATTTTTGTTTTTTTAAACCAAATCTGAACCCGGCGGGTTCGGGATATACCCGACCTAAATGTTTCGGGTTTCGGGTTTACCCGTCGAGTTTGTGGTTTTTTGCCATCCCTATTGGTGGATCTTCTCTCGGGCCGGACGAGGCCTCTACCCATCCAACTTTTTTGCTTCGTAGTGTATATTTTACTGAAAAATTTCGAAATTTTTTATATGTATTGAATTCGGCCCTACCAAGTTTTTCGTTTAAGGTCCGCCATTGCCTATAGGCTAGCTCTAGGTTTGATTTACACGACAACATCCTGCGAGGCGGGGATTGTCTATTCCCAAGCCAACATTACCATTTCTCATCCAATTAAAATATTTAGGTTTAATTGTTTAATTTATTTTAAATTTAAAAAAAGTTATAGAGTACATGAGGGTAAGGTGGTAGGTGTTCTAAGTGTTTTGGATTTCGTGGTTATAGGGTACTTTCAAGGGAATTTGACATGACACTGTAGCTAAGAAGTGCGTTGAACACATGCCACAACCATAACCGTAAACATCAGTTTGTTCATTCTTGCAGTTGAGAAGTGTACAAATAAAAGATCATGTTGAAGACTCTTTGTTTTGAAAATTTTGCCAAGGATCGTACAAGAAGACATTTTTAAGTTCTCGTTACAGGGAGATAACTGTAGAAGAAGATGTCGTTCAAGTTCTTATCGAAGACAACAATTTGAATCAATCTATTTACATAAAATTGTATTTATGATTATTTTTCGTTTGGATTTGTACACGGTTCATGTACAAAAGGATTCGAAATATCAAAAAACTAAAATTGGATTTGTAACCTGAATTCAGTTTACGAGTCTGATCCATGTAATATTAATTTCCACTAATTTAATATAATGCAATTTTACTTTATATATTAACTAGTATTAAGCCTCCCGCATTGTTGCGAAGAGCATAAAACCATACCAAGTAGCATCAATGACATATTATTGCTAGCGACTAACAACACCGAAAAACTCATAAGGAAATAAAAAACGAAAAAAATAAAATCGAGTGAAATGTAGACGTAAAAGCGATGAACCATACACACCCGTTGCGGCGCGATAATGCACAAAAGTTAGACTGAAACTTAAAACACAGCGAGACCGTTTGACAAGAAAAATAGAGGAAAAAATGTTGAACTACATACGCACGGTGTGGCATGTCAACTCGAAAAGTATGGATTGAAACGTAAAGCTAAAAATCTTTATAAAATACATGGGATAAAGTTAAAAGTAAAAAAATGTATGGGTTAAATGTAAAAGATGCAAACTTTTAGGGTTAAAAGTAAAAAAAAAAACAAAGTAAGGTACAATCTACATAGCATGGTGTACAACCCTTTAATGCACAAAACATTTGTTGAGTATGATAATCAATACCATGAAGCACAAAGCATTCATAAATTAATACTATATATAATTTTAGGTGCATATTGTAATTTTTATTTCCAATAATGCGGATTTATTATTTTCGCTAATTGATAGAATGGCCCACTTAGTTTATACTTATTATTTGCTATAAAGAACCAAAGAAAGGATTGGCTCACTCCAATAGTCAATGCTACCCCTACCACTCATATGGATCCAAAGAAGAGGCGCTCTAGCGCGGATGACGGATGATACCTACCAATTGCCCAAAGCGTTCAAACCAACCCTTGTGATGTCACTAATCCACCTATATTGAATTGCGGATATGGAAACGATAAAATCGTTTTTGATTGGATCGAATATGAGCCTCCTATAGAAGATGAAAGAAGATAGACAAGAAATCAAAGACAAAGAGGAGAAAACACTTTTTCGAGACAGGAATCGGCATCTATCTAATGAATTCAACGGTTTCGGTATAAATGAAAAAAAGGGAACGAGGTCGCAATGAGATTTTCATCTCAAAAAGGGGGATATGGCGGAATTGGTAGACGCTACAGACTTAATTATTTACTTCGCCGAAAGGGAGCAAAACTGGTCGAACCCTTATTCTTATTAGTTTTTAGGTTTAAGTCTAACGAGAATAATATTCTAGAACTAGCAATTCATTTATTTTCAAGCCTACCCATTTACTATCTATTATTTGATTGGCTAATCCTTTATATTGGAATGGTTGAAGAGTCAAATGGTTTGGTAAATCCCCAGGAGGGGCTGAATCGAGAGAATTTTGAATTAGAGCTCTATATTTTTGTTCATCCCTAGCTGCAATAGTATCTTGGGGTTTGCGACGATAACTTGGTATATCTACTATACGACCATTGACTAAAATATGTCTATGGTTAACTAATTGGTGAGCTCCCATAATAGTCAGAGCCATACCAACTGAAAAAAGGATGTTATCCAGGCACATTTCAAGTAATTGTAGTAAAACCTGACCTGTTGATTCCTTTGCCTTTTCGGTGATACGAACGTATTTAAGTAATTGTCGTTCTGTAAGACCATAATGAAAACACAATTTTTGTTTTTCTTCTAGGCGAATATGAATCCTCTTTTTCTAGAACATAACTTAATTGAGGTTTCTTCAGAACATTCATTCGAGTCAAAGCAGACATATATGGAACAAGTATAAAAAAACTCGTTTCTAACGCACCTTTTACTAAGATCAACGTAGTTGTATGTAAACCCAGAGCAATAGCATGATGAACCAAAAAGTCTCCGGGACCTATTGTTAAGAATAGTGAATTACTATTCTCATTAACAACAATTAACCAACCCGGCAACCATAAGCTTCGACCCGCGTTGAATGTCGGGTTCTTTACCATTCTGTAGAAACATGTTATCCTATATGTACAGATATGGTAGAGGGGCGCATTCAATCCTTACTTGTATTTCAGAAAAAAAAAAATTGTATAGATCAACACATGATAACTCATAAAACTTACTTCTAATTATACGTGTGCACTTTTTAATTTTTCTAGTTAAGGCTTTATATGAAAGGTATATGTTAGATATGCATACATGTTGTTGATGAAATTTGTATGTGTATCAATATTTATATGCTTTCAAAGCTTTTTTTTTAAGATTACAAATTCCAATAGCAATAAAAGAAATTAGATTCTTACCAATCAATAATTAGTATATTTTGCCTATGGTTGTAAAAATCGCGCCTAGCCTCCGATTAATCGGCAGCTGGTGGCCGTCTAGCGGATTCAGATAAATTCCGGCCAAAATTTGTAAGTTTTGGTCAGATTTTGACCAAAACCTGTAAATTATGGTGACTAATCCTACATATTTAAAGATATGAATCGAGGTAAAGGTTAAAACAAACGTACTAAAAAAATTACATATAAAAATGTGTGTGTACATAAATAATTGAAAATTACATATAAAATCTCAACCCAATTAATCACGATCAATCCCTACTTATCTCCATTAAACCCAATTAATCACGACCAATCCCTACTAATTTCGATTAATCGCTATTCGGTACTTCACCGGCCAATTAGCACCTAGCGATTCTTACAACACCGCTAATGGTCTAAGAGACGCTCTTAATTAAACCCAATGAACTCACCAATGAGTGAGCGTCATCTCATTTTTACCCAAATAAAGCTTAATGAACCCAAATTGTAAAGAACACTCTAAAAATGAACCCAATGAGCCAACAAGAATTCCCAACGGTCGGCAAGGTTCATGTCTTCGACTTCAAGCTCGGATCCCTAACAAGAATTCCCAACCGAAATTTCATCCTGATTCATTTGCAACGGTGTTCTTGTCCAACCCGATAGGCGCCGCCTTCACCATAAGTCTATAACTAGTTACAAAAACTAGACCATGTTTACATTTTCAATCATCCGATACAACCTCAAATTTCAACTCAATGTTTGGTTTTAATATAGACTTTTGATGTTTGAACATTTACAAAACCCCAAAGAGATGACCACGTGAAAGAAAGGAAATGTCACGTGTTTGATGGATGGGTTACACAAATGTGGGGACCAAAGCCATGATTTGTCTGATAGGAGTTTGTGTGGCTACAACCATAAGTTACCAACACAGGAATCTTTGTCCCAAGTCCGACAAATGGGTTTGTGTTCCATGAGATTGAGATAAGGTGCATTTTAACCTTATCATGCACTCTCTTGAGTCTTCACACCTCCTTTATCTTCTAGTCGCCTTTTTTTTAATCAATTTTCCCACTTGTTTGAAAAAGCACAAGTCTCCTTTTCCTCATTTTCCCCAACATTTACTCTATTTCAACATTTTTATTAATATAATAACATCATATATTAATGAAATTTTTGGGTGATTGTACTTAAGAGGGTGTTTAGGATTGATTTTTGAAAAGTGATTTTGCATTTTTGCTGCAGGGGTAGAGCTGATTTTAGATTATTGCATTTTGTTAACCTAAAAATCCACTTCAAAACTCAACCCCTAACACTAAAAACTAATTGTTTGAGTTTTCAACTTGAACAACGTTGGATGCATGTATATTTTTTCTTTAAATTCATATTCCAAACAATACAAAGAAAGGTAGAATGTTTAATATTTTATAGCTCTATAACAAGGTACAATATTGATATAAAGACTTGTGTAAGTCTATAGTCGATCATGAATTTCCAAATGGCCTTTGCCCGGTACCATAGTGTGTGTAAAATTGTGTTTTTTCCTATAAAGAGAGGGAGGTGTACACACCGAAAGTATCATAGGTTCCATCAATCACGTATTTTCAATTCACTTTTACCCTAAACTACCCTAAATTACCTTAATATATTACAACGCTACCCTAAACCACGCGTCTCACCCTTATACACTATTTTATCTCTACAGACACTACTCTTTCTCTCTATCTCTCTCATACCCGCAACTCCCTACCTAATGAGGTAGTGGTCGTGTTGTCGTGAGGGTAGGGGTTACCCGCGAACCCTACCTAAGGTGACATCGGCCACCCTAAGGTCAATGGTCCAAGTCCCACAAAAGAATATAAAAATAAAAATAAAAATAAAAAATTGTGGACGAGTATGGTTCACGTAAACTGATATGTATGTTTTGGATAATTGGATCAGTTATCACATAATATCATACTTGTCCATACCCATAAAATGTTTTATAATTAACTCCATCCGCGATAACATTCCCATATACTTGTCCCAATACATGTCCCATATGTCACTGGTTTGCCCGTCAGCCGTCAGGTCTGATTTCATCTATCATCACTAGTTCCACTTCCACCTATTAGGATGCATGATGTTTCTCAGGATTTGATACCAATTTTGTTGTGTTTATTAAATTGGTCGGGGTCGGTTTTTTCGTTTCTAGGACAGGGCATGATCAATCTTGCTCACCCTAGTTCGCAAAGTTAAGATGTTATATGATTACTGACAATTGAACCCCCATCTCTTTCCCCATACCCAAATTAAAAGAAAATTTTGATATCTTGTTCATTTTCAATCCCACATTGGAGTCCCTATTCCCACACTGCATCTCCCATATTATATGTGAAACTAAAGTAAACCTCCATATTTAAAGGTGAATTAAAGTACATTATTAAAAAAGCAGCTTAGTACTCGTTACCAGTTACCACGTAGACAATTTCTTGTTGACGTAAATGCAACGCATACACTTTAAAAACTCTACCAATATAAAACTTTACACCGACTGTCTCGTGAATGAAACAATATGAGGAACTTGATTATTTTGATAAATAAATAAAACTTAATATGTTTAAAAACTTTACGTATAAGATAAATAATCATCTTATAAGAAACGTGCATTCTATTGAAAGCTAAAAACATGTGAATGGACATTGTTAGACATGCTCATGTTGTTGAGTATGTTTTTAGCACGATATATGATATTAAGAAAAACGTGCAACAATTTAAGTGGGAGCAACTTCGAGAGATTAATTTAGATGTAATCTAAATATCTAATAACTAGCTGATTACCCCGGGAAGGTCCCGGGGTTGAAAAATTTAATATGATTTAATAAAAAATGATAAAAGAAGAAAACTCAAATTACGAAAAGAGTAAATAACTTAAACATAATCAATCTTAGTTAAAGAAACATTTATTTAAAAAGTTAAAAAAATAAAAAGCATAAACCATATTAAACATAATACATTATTAAAAGGATAACCTTCAACATATAATCATCTTCACGTAATTTAAAATATGTTACAATTTGACTTTGACTTATATAGATGTAGAATTCATGAAGGGGGTTGAAAAATATAACCATTCTAATAATACTAATACTAATACTAATAATTATTACTCTTGTAATTAAATAAATAAAAAAAATAACCTTGTTATAAGGTGACACCATGTGTTGCAGTGTTGCGCAATTCTTTCTCCTAGCTTCTCTTGATGAAGTATACCTATCCATCTCTAGAAGAGTAAAATTCCAATGATAGCATGGCGATTGGGCTGAATTTCAACATCGTAGATAAGAACCTGGTTTAAAAGAAAAATCATGATTAATGAATAACCTGAACACTTTGTGTTTTTTTTTTCTGTACGAACATAACCCCACAAAAAATAGTCGTTTTTTTCTCCGTTTTTTATATAGCACTATGGTACTCGTTGGAAAGATAATAAAACGCTCGTTAATTTGGTGTAATTTTTTTATTTGAAAAATCTCGAATATAAAAGATATTAACGTTTAAAAATTATAGGAAGAACATAAGAGAGAAAAATCTAAATTTATTTTAAAATTCTTTTTTCCTAAAATAACTCAATTTAATTTTAGTAATTGAGAATTGAGAGATAAAGAGATAAATTTAGGGTTTTATGTTTATCTTTTTTTTTTTTAATTAAAAAGGAAATAATTTAAAAACACTAAAATCTTTCAATTATGATGCCACGTGGCAGTTTCATGGAGAGGTTGAAGGCACCATTGCACGCCACGTCAGCAATGTTCAATTCTTTTATATATATTAATAGATAACCTGAACACTTTGTGTTTTTTTTTTTCTGTACGAACATAACCCCACAAAAAATAGTCGTTTTTTTCTCCGTTTTTTATATAGCACTATGGTACTCGTTGGAAAGATAATAAAACGCTCGTTAATTTGGTGTAATTTTTTTATTTGAAAAATCTCGAATATAAAAGATATTAACGTTTAAAAATTATGGGAGGAACATAAGAGAGAAAAATCTAAATTTATTTTAAAATTCTTTTTTCATAAAATAACTCAATTTAATTTTAGTAATTGAGAATTGAGAGATAAAGAGATAAATTTAGGGTTTTATGTTTATCTTTTTTTTTTTAAATTAAAAAGGAAATAATTTAAAACCACTAAAATCTTTCAATTATGATGCCACGTGGCAGTTTCATGGAGAGGTTGAAGGCACCATTGCACGCCACGTCAGCAATGTTCAATTCTTTTATATATATTAATAGATAACCTGAACACTTTGTGTTTTTTTTTTTTCTGTACGAACATAACCCCACAAAAAATAGTCGTTTTTTTCTCCGTTTTTTATATAGCACTATGGTACTCGTTGGAAAGATAATAAAACGCTCGTTAATTTGGTGTAATTTTTTTATTTGAAAAATCTCGAATATAAAAGATATTAACGTTTAAAAATTATGGGAGGAACATAAGAGAGAAAAATCTAAATTTATTTTAAAATTCTTTTTTCCTAAAATAACTCAATTTAATTTTAGTAATTGAGAATTGAGAGATAAAGAGATAAATTTAGGGTTTTATGTTTATCTTTTTTTTTTAATTAAAAAGGAAATAATTTAAAAACACTAAAATCTTTCAATTATGATGCCACGTGGCAGTTTCATGAAGAGGTTGAAGGCACCATTGCACGCCACGTCAGCAATGTTCAATTCTTTTATATATATTAATAGATAATAGATTAATAGATTAATAGATAGATAATAGATATAAACTTGATTACTATGTATTTTTCTTTCTAGTGTTTGATTCTCACCCTCTCGGCCTCTCCTATCGTTTCACAACTTAAGATTCTTCCGGTCCCGACCAAATATATACATATATACGTTTTGTTTATATAGGTGACATTGATGTCTATTTGTGCATGTATATGTTGATTTCAATGCACCTCAAAAGTATCTACGTAATGATGGATCAATGTTTGTGTGTGCTCGATGGTGGTCATTTGTGTGATTTATGTTTAGTGTGTTCACGTCCATTGTGAGATAATGTATGTGTATGTACTTTATGTATGCCATAATTGTAAATTGAGGATTTAATTAATGAGTGTCCACCATCATCATCCACCGTCAGTACAACACCAACTATTTATTTTATCAGTCTACAAACGTTAAAAAACAAACTTTTTTTTTCATGCATATTGCAGAGGTTTGGTCCACCTCTTCTTTTACAGACGTGATACGCAGACTGCAGACATTTTTTCCTCTGAAAAACAATTAGAACCATATCTTTTCCAAAACTTAAATAGTATGACTACCAATTTTAATATGAATCGTTGTATACACCTAGACATGTGTCAGTTTCAAATGTGGCGATACGGCGGTGCATTGCGTAGCAACTGTCAAGAGAGGTGCACTCAATCAAGATAAGGGGCAATGGGTAGCACTATATGTTCATTGAGAAGATGTGTTTTTTAGTGTGATGTATTTGTTTATGAGTGTGTTGTAGATGAAGATGTGTGTAGAAGATAGCGGGTACCTTAGCTTTGTGTATCGTGATGTTTATTTAATTAAAAAATATGCTATGATGTTTTACGAATCTATTATTAATATTATTATTCTTATATATAATAAACCAATATAAGTTTGGATATGTGTCATTCACTAGAGCTATATGATTTTTAGTTTTCCCGTCTCTTTCTCCTACCTAATTATGAATACATATTTTTTAATTAAGATACTATTTCTCCTACTTAATAATTAAGGATACTTATCTTTTAATTAAAGATATTATTTCTTTCAATCTTACTTAATTATGGATTATTTTTTAATTAAATATATTTATTATATTATTAAACAATTAAATTTAATATAACAACAACAACAACCGTACTCAGTAAATCCCACAGATAACAAGCTATTATTAGGGTTTGTAGAGGATGTGATGTAGGCAGACCCTACCTCTGTCCATAGGGATATAGAGAAATAAACTTATATTTAATATAAAATTATTTATTAATACTTAAATAAATTTATGTTTTTTACATAAAAACTTCACCAAATCCAAACTTATGTTAGCTAAAATACTAAAATTGAAAAGTAATGAAGATAATTGTTTTTATAAGTGATATCTAAGAATTTTCAAATACTTGATGTAATTGGATGGTAAATAATAGTAAAAAAAAATGTTAAATAGCAAAAGAAAAATAGGTGGTATTATAAAACCAAAGTTAATTTTCATTTGAAAAAAAATGTTTTAAAAATTCACTTAACAAAATTTATAACTGTCAAGTCAATTTTCAATTTTTTTAAATACATATTTTAACGACTGTATATATTCACATTATATTTTATTTTATTAGTGCCACGTGGCATCATAATTGAAATATTTTAGTGTTTTTGAACTATTTCCTTTTTTAATTAAAAAAATAAATATAAAACCCTAAATTAAATTGAGTTATATTAGGAAAAAAAATAAATTTAAAATTTTCTCTGTTATGTTTCCTTCTATAATTTTTAAACGTTTATATCTTTTATATACGAGATTTTTTTAAAGAAAAAAATTACACCAAATTAATGAGCGTTTTATTATCTTTCCAACGAGTACCATAGTCCTATATAAAAAAAACGGAGAAAAATCCACTATTTTTTGTGGTGTTTCGTTCATACAGGAATAAAACACACGAAGTGTTCATGTTATTCTTTAATCATGTTTTTTCTTTTAAACCAGGTTCTTATCTACGATGTTGAAAATCAGCCCAATCACCATGTTATCATTGGAATTTTACTAGGTATACTTCATCAAGAGAAGTTAGGAGAAAGAATCGCGCAACACTGCAACACATGGTGTCACCTTATAGCAAGGTTATTTTTTTATTTATTTAATTACAAGAGTAATAATTATTACTATTAGTATTAGTATTATTAGAATGGTTATTTTTTTCAACCCCGGGACGCTCTCGGAAAGAATTGATAATTGCTGACGTGGCGTTCAATGGTGACCTCAACCATATCTTGATTATGCTACGTGGCATAATGAGATGCAATGATTACAACTTCCAACTTAAGTGTTTGTTTAGTTGATTAGGTTAGGAATTATAAGAGCCATTAGAATGTGAGAAATTAAAGAGATGTGATGAGTTTTTTAATAGTTGCAGCTTACATAAGTGATTCTTTATATGATTACTGATTAGGTTTTAGATTAGGGAATATGAGTTATTACTGATTAGAATACTATGAACATGCAATGATTGAAAGATTTTGTGGTTAGTTAACTTGAGCCTTTTGCAATAGGTTATCACGTGAAATTAGATTTTTCAACCCCGAGACCCTCCCAAGGTAATCAGCTAGTTAGTTATATAACATTACATCTATTAACCCATGTGACTCATGTAATACGGATGTTAGTAATGAGTTTTCCATTCAACTATTAATATGTTTATTGTAATAAGTTAATATTTTATTATAATAATAAAACTCATTTTATTTGGTAAGAGCTCCATAACAAACAATAATTTAAGTAGCAACAAAGAATCATGATGTGCCACGGGAGTTGCTCGTGGGGTAGGTCCCATCTTATTGCCGCCCTATGCCCTCCTACTTCGCCATGCTTTTGGACGACTTATTTATTTTCCAAATAATCACAAGGGTAAGGGCATGTTTAGCTCTCTATTTCCATTTCTTTTTATAACTTTTTCTTCTTTAAAAGTTACTTATTCTCATAAGTCACAATTTGTGACTTATGACTTTTCCCTCAAAATCTCTTTTTCAAAGCATAAAACCCTTCCATAAGTTACTTTTCAAAAAACCATCCAAACACTTTTTTTTAACTTATGATTTATTGAATAAGTTAATAAGTTTAAAGGAGGTGTGGAAATGGAGAGCCAAACATGCACTAAGTTTCATTTTGAGATTATTACGAATTCTCGTGAACCTAAACATTTTAGCGCCAGACCTGGTGTTAATTATGAATGTTTTACTTTTAGGATTATTAGGCTATGAGGTGTGAAAGAACCTTTCTCTTATTCTCTCAAGTCCACATCATCTTTCATCGTCAAGGGGAGTGATGTCCCCCTTCCCCATTTCCCTTTATTTTCTACCACACCAACAATATAATAATATTAAAAAGTTGATCGGGTAGACGAAGAAAACTCCCCTTGCTCACTGAAATTTGAGGAGGGGGGGTCCCGTCAGGGGAAGGTGCCACGTCACTTCCCCCAACCTCTTTTCCGTTTCCACTGTAACCTCACGAATTTTCCCATTTATTTTGCATTAAAGTATTTCCCGATCCTTGATATAAAGTCTAATTTATTTCTAAGTATTCTTATCTTTATCCGTGCACTCTATTTTTCTAAGTTCCTTTTATCATTGTACTTAAAAAAAATCTTCAATCATGACATATGTCATATCCTAATTCTATTTATAAAATCGTCATTTTATAAGACGGTGTTTTTTTATTTTCTAATTCAAACTAATGATTTTTTTTTTATTTCTTATTTAAAGCTAATCATTTTTCCAATTACATTTATAATCTCAAACAAGGAAGATATAAATTCATTTCAAAATAAAGCCTTGAGTCAAGAGTCAAAGTCTTGACAACATAATTGTTGGAGTCAAAGTCTTAGTCAAACAGTCAAAGTCCTGGTCAAAGTCCTAGTCAAAGTCTTAGTCAAACAGTCAAAGTCTTAGTCAAATAGTCAATTCATCATAAAACCTTACTTTATGGTGTTGACCAATTTTAATGGCTAATTGAATCCAAAACTAGTATAAAAACCCACGTATGACCCATTATACTTTGCACCTCTAAATTGATTGTTTCAATCCGATTAAACTTTCCCTCATACCTTTCTTCTATAGTCTATTACTTCTACAATTGAAGCTTTGATTATAAGCTCTTGTAATTGGCGAATTGGAAGCTTGATATTCTTTATTTTTCGTTTTTCTATTTCTTCAATTTGGACTAGCTACGTTGTTAAGTCTTTGGGATTCGCCTCGCATACATTCACAACACTTAGAGGATAATTCACCTTAGCCAATGTGAGTTTACGTAACCATGTTTATGCAATTCTTTATACTTGCAACATTATACTTAAGCAATTCTACATACATGTCTAGTTGTAAACTTTAATGCCTCATGATTTAGACAACAACAACAGTTAGACTTACGCTTCAACATACATAATCATTAGCTATGGCCAAGCCGGCGATACTCAATAATAGATCTATTGGATTGACAATCCCACCTAGATTCGTTGACCATCTTTTATGGGGAGCGCGGGTGATTGTTATCGTTCCAACATAATATTAAGGTGAACCGTGGATAACGGGATGGACCTAAACTAGTCGGAGGTTTGATTATATGCATTCAACACTTCATGTTTATTCATGTAGACTTAAACTTACGATAGACATATGAATTACTAAACTTTTATTCTTAAACTTAATTGCTTGACATGGCTTACGTATTCTCACCAACTTCTAGTTGACCCCCCCCCCCCCATTTTTACAACTCAACAGGAAATAATGATGATTGAAGTCTAGAGAGTTAGTATGAGAAGTCTGAAGAAACAACGAGTATATATAGCGGTGTAGGATGGGATGATATATGGAGTAACGACTCGTGTTCGCTGCAGGGTATAATCCTTGGCTCACAACGATGGTTGGTCTATGGTTATATGCACGAGTGATAAGCAAAGAGACACAATAGACAAGGGTATAAGTGGTTCGATCTCGTAAGATCTACGTCCACTGGAAAAGATAATCTTTATTGATAAAAGATACAAGTAATTGTACAAGTGGTGAAACAAGTGTATTAGTTGTAATTGGCTGATTCAACGTGTGAAGAAAGGAGGCCAAGTCCTCCTTTTATAGGAGAGGCATGGGCCCAAGGCCATCGGGCCCATTCTGATCGTTAATGGGCTTGGGTTAGAGGCCCGGGCCGGCTGCTTTGCAGGCCCCACTAGTTGGATTCCAATCCTTAGTTAGATAAAGTGATCCAAGTTGAGGAGGGCCTCTTTTGATTGGGCCACGTGTCGCCTCGTGGTTGGTCGGCTGGGCGGTGCTTTGTCCTCCAGACACGTGGCGTGTTGTAGCTGGGTCTGCAGGGGAGTCAGACGTCAGGCGGCTGACCACTTGTCAGCTGACACCTGACGGGTGGTACCAAGTTGGGCTCCAAGGGGGATGTTCCCGGGTGTTGCCAACTGGTACCTCCGCGCAGGATAGCAGCTGCGCCTGTGGCGCTGCTGTGCATCTGTGTCTTCAAATGTGTTACTTTATGCGGAGGCTTTGGATAGTGGGTAGGGTGCGCCTGAAAGCGCAGGAGAATAGTACCCTACCCCTTCAAGTCTCCCAAGTCCAGGGTGTCTCCTGTTCTTGCTTAGAGAGCTGGTGGGGCGCTGGACTAATATGTGTTTTTGTGATGTACTTCTCCGTTGTGTTGTTTTAAAGAGGGGTAATTGTTGCCTCTCTGGAAAAAGTGTTAAATGTGAGCAAAAGAGTGTGCGTTGCTACTCTGGTGGCATGTGAAAAGATAAAAGCGTCCCCTTATATTTGTACATGGCTCTTTTTGTAAAAGACCGGCGCCAAGTTGAGACTTAGCGCGGGTGAGAAATTTTATTGCAAAGTCTGGTGACAACGTTTAAATTTTACGTGAACCCAGCGCCAAGTGATGACGTGTCAATGTGGGTGTGAGATAGTAGAATTTGACGGAGAACGTGTTTCAGACTTTGCGTCCACCCAGCACCAAGTGATGACGTGCAGTCAGGGTGTTTAAATAGTAAAATCCGGCGGAGAACGTCTTTTGGATTTTACGTCAACCCATCGCCACGTGATGACGTGGCAGTCAGGGTGTTAAATAGTAAAGTAAAATCCGGCGGAGAACGTCTTTTGGATTTTACGTCAACCCATCGCCACGTGATGACGTGGCAGTCAGGGTGTTAAATAGTAAAGTAAAATCCGGCGGAGAACGTCTTTTGGATTTTACGTCAACCCATCGCCACGTGATGACGTGGCAGTCAGGGTGTTAAATAGTAAAGTAAAATCCGACGGAGAACGTCTTTTGGATTTTACGTCAACCCATCGCCACGTGATGACGTGGCAGTCAGGGTGTATTAAATGTGTCATCCTTGTAATTAATTTGAAATTTGAAAGGTTTCCTTGAACCTAGGAAATGTGCTGGGGAAGCCGAGGCGGTTGGTGAACGTGTCAGAGTGCAGAAGGGATGTCTGCATAGTTGTCAGTCACGTCAGCACGTGGGTGGGAGGTTATCCACCGTGTGTCAGGCGAGTAGCCGTAGACGCGCGCGAGTGGTGCAGTTTGTCAGACTGATTGCTGACGTTCGGCGGGTGAGAAGTCGTCCTTTTGGGCAGACGCGTGTCGTCACGTGCTGACGAGTAACTGCTTATCCAGCTGTTATGCCACGTGTAGCGTCCAGATGTCTCCTTTTCTGGCAAGATGAAGAGTCTTCTGCCAGCTGTTCCCATCGCATTAAATGCGATGGGTATAAATACTTCAGGAGGCCATTGGAGTTTCTACTTATCTTACCTTTTTCAAAAAAAAAAAAAAAATCCTTCAATCTTCTCTTCAAAAATCTCCATCTTCTCCGGTGAACCTTCAAATTTTCCGGTGAGTTTCTGGAAAAATTTTCCTTTTCTCTTTCTTAAAAACCTTTGTCATCATGTCTGAGAGCTCCGATGTTGGGGGAAACCCTGGTAAAGCTGCTGAGACGTCGAAGAAGTTGATCCATAACACCACCTGTAAGTGGGGTAAGAAGAGTTTTGCGAAGTTCTTGGAGGGCATGGAGTTTGATCCCTCCTGGGAGGTTGAGTTATCAACTGCCAAGAATACTGCCTTGGCTCCTCCCCCCGGGAAGATAAGCTTGTATGGGGCCCATCTTGCCCTATGTGGGTTTCGTCTGCCTGCTACCAAGTTCCAGGTGGACACCTTGGTGAAGTATGGTGTTCATGTCACCCAGGTCAGTGGGTTTGGGATGCTTCGTCTTGTTCACTTCGAAGCCTGCTGCCGTGCCCTGGACATTGAGCCGTCTTTTGAACGGTTCAATGTCTTTTATTTGCTGAACATGGAGGGTTCTTGGTTTAACTTTGTTCCTCGTCCCCAAGTACCTCCATGTGGGACAACTGCTCCCAAGTCACTTCACGACTGGAAGGAGAAGTTTTTCTACGTCAAGAGGGGGGTGATACCTGTGGACATGCCATGGAAGGTTGTTGCTGAGCGTCAGAAGGTAGGTGATCATCCTGTTATGGAGGGGTTCAGGGACCAAGCCTGGTTCAAGGAGTTGGTGGCTCGTGCTTCCCCATTTGACACGGGTATGTGTTCCAAAGCCATGTTGGCTTTGTTGGGTATGAGCCGGGTTCAGATTGTGGAGGGGAAAGAGCTTGTGGTTGTTACACTTGGTAAGTTTTTTCCAAGCTTTTTTACCGTTGTCTTTCTTTGTTGTGTAACTGAATTGTGTTTTGTTTGACTCAGGGATGTCAAAGTTTGATGCATTTTTGTTGAGAGATAAAGCCCCACTAGAGTGGAGGGATCCTGCGGAGGGTAGGGTGTCCGTAATAGATGAGATGGTTGATAGGTTCTACTTTCCCTATCTGGAGTTCAAGCCAACCGTTCTTCTGTTTTCACGTGAGCATCCTATAAACCCTGATCCTTTATGTTCTGTTCCTCATGCGGGGGTAGACCCTTGTTTTGTTGTTTCCTCTGATGAGGAATCCACTGGGTCTTCTGTAGAAATGGTGGATCCATCGCCTCCGCGTGGTCGTAAGAAGAGTGTGCCGCGCTTTCATAAGCATAAGTTGTTATCCCAAGCTAAATCAGCGCCTTTGAGTGCAGGTGGTGAAGGGCCTCTCTTTGGTCAGCGTGATCGGCGTACAGAATCTTCTTCCTCCGCCCCTAAAGAGGATGCGGCTGTGAGTCCGCTGAAGAAGAAGAGGAAACTGGGTAAAGTCCCCGGCGGGAAGTCTGGGTCTTCGAAGTCTGGCGGGGCCGGACCAGCGCCGTTTTCTTTGGAGATTAGTCCTCCGCCAGAGCGTCGTCCTCTCATACAGAATACGTTGAAAAAGTGACTAGTAAGTGGTGTTCCACCTTCCTTCTTTCCTTTTGTTATATTGATATTTTTCTAAGTGTTGTGTCTTGCTTTTGTTGTAGTTGTTTCTCCGCAAGCTCCGGGTTCCTCCTCTGAGCCAAGTGAGGCAGAGGTTGCCAAGAAAAGGCGGGAGGAGGAGGCGGCGAAGGCTCGGGCGGATCAAGAGGCAGCTGAGGCCGAGAAGCGGGCCAGTGAAGCTGCTGCCAAGAAGGCGGAGGAGGAGAGGGTAGCAGCTGAGAAGCTACGTCTGGAAGAGGTGGCCAGGAAGGCTGAGGCCGAGAGAGTGGCAGCTGAAAAGCTGCGTGTTGAGAAGGAGAAGGCGGAGGCTGAAGCCAAAGCTAGGGCGGAGGAGGAGGCCACTAGGGCTAGGGCGGAGGAGGAGGCCGCCAGGGCTGCCTTCAATCAGGCGATTTCTGGCGGTTCTCCTGGAGGTGGTGGTGGTAGCATGCCTTCTGGTTGAAGGTCGAGTGTTGACCGGAGTGACCCGGGTTACTTCGCGGGTGATGTTATCTGGCGCCCGCATTGGAGTATCCGGGAGAACTCCCGTTTTGCAAATCCTCTGACAGCTGAGGAGTTTGTTTCTCAAGTGGTTCCTCCCAAGGAAAAGGAGTATCAGGACAGTTTGTCCCGCTTGCAGCTGATTACCGATATCTGCGTTGGGCAGGCTCTTCAGGTTGCTGCTGTGGAGTCATTAAAGCGACGGGATGAAGAGTTTGCCCGTGATGTCGCCGAGTTCAATGCTCGGCGGTCAGCTCAGGTGCAGAGGGAGGAGAAGCTGAAGTCTGAGGTTGAGAGGTATAGGGACAGAGCTTACAAGTCTGAGGACAAGATTAAGGTGCTTGAGCGCGATCATGCGCTGGCTCATCAAAGGTGGATCGATGCCTGTCAAGTGACTAACCAAGAGACTAAGAGACTGAAGGATCAGATCCAGGCGCTGAAGAATGAGAATGCCAGGCTGCAAGAGACTGCGGAAGGCCATGCCAAAGTTTTAGCTGATAAGGACTCGATGGTGGCAGGCCTGCGGTCTGAATTGCGCAACAAGGATAATGAGCTTGTGAGTGCCTCTTCTCAGCTGTCCGAGTTGGTGAGTGAGAAGGAAGCGTGGGTGAAGGAGAAGGCTGCATTGACGGAGGAGAGGGCTTCTTTGGAGGAATCCTGGACCCTGTCGCAGACGGAGGCAGAAAATGCCAAGACTCTCTTGGATGAAGCCAACGTTGCGCAGGAGAAGGCCCAGGAGTTTGTCCGTTGGGTGATGACCGAGGGTATCGCCGAGGTAAGTATTTTCCTATTTTTCCATGTCATTGTGTATTCTCCTTCTGATCTTTGTTTTTGTGCAGATTTTCAAGCGGTTCTGGAATGAACCCAATCTTGGCGATCAGGTTGCTGCTATTGCTGCCGCTGCGCGCGCTGCTGGGGAAGCTGAGGGGTTCAACAGTGGGTTTTACCATGCGCTGAATGGAGGGTGTATAACTGAAAGCGCGCATGATGGTAAACCCAGGGAGAAGGAGTATGAAGCTGAACTCCTTAAATTTGAGCAAGTCGAATTCCCTATGCTGAAGACAGTGGCGGACTGTAATCAGTATGCTGATCCAGCCGGCGCCCTCCGTTACTTTATTGAAGAATCTGACCGTTTGGGTGCGGAGGCGCAACAGAAAGGGAAGCAAGCAGCAGCTGGCGGGGGGGAGACGTCTGGGACCGTTCCGGGGGATACGGAAGAGCAGCTGGTGGACTTTGAGGAGTCCAAAGAAGAATAGGTTGTTTGTTAGGATGGTTTATTTCTGTTTTTATTTTGTAAAGCTTGGGGCAGCTTGAACGCCCCTTTTTGATGGGATATTTTGAAGTAATACTATGTTTAACTTTTTGTGTGATGTTTGTTTGAATTTGATTATTGAGTCCGGCGATAGTTATGTTTAATATCTATGCCTTGAAGACCCAAGGTTCCAGTAGTGCACACCATAAGTTAAACGGTAAAAACTTCTTAGAATCCAAAAGGGACTTAGGCATGTGTAGCCTAAGTGTTTACAAAAATTACATGTAACAGAAACGTAACTGTGCCGCGTTCCAAGAACGTGGGACAGGCGTGCCATCTATTTTTTCTAGCGCATAAGCGCCTTTGCCCAAGATCTCTTGAACTCTGTAGGGCCCCTCCCATGTTGGAGCAAGTTTTCCTTGCTTTTTAGTGTTTGAAGCGCTATTATTTCTTAATACGTAATCTCCGATGTTAAACTTGTGTAGTTTAACTTTTTGGTTGTAGTAGCGCTCCAACTGATTTTTGTATCTGGCCTCTTTGATGGCGGCGAGCCCCCGCCGCTCTTCAAGTAGGTCTAAGTTTAATCGCAGCTCTTTGTCGTTTTGCCCTTTTTCCGCCATGAGTACTCTTGCGGAGGGGCATCCGATTTCTGCGGGTATGACGGCCTCGGAACCGTAGGTTAGGCTGAATGGGGTTTCGCCATTGCTGGTTTTGGCGAGTATGCGATTTGCCCATAGGACGTGTGGAACTTCGTCCACCCATCCTGTTCTTTTGGTTCCCAGCCGCTTTTTGATGCCTTCGATGAGGCTTCGATTTGCTCTTTCGACCTGACCGTTCCCTTGGGGATGAGCTACTGATGTGAAGATCTGTTGGACACCCATTTGCGCCAGCCATTGTTGCAAGTGTTGGTCGGTAAATTGGGTTCCGATGTCGCTTATGAGCTGGTACGGCAAGCCGAACTTGCATATGATGAATTCCCATATGAATTTCTTGGTGTGTGCGCCGTCTATTTTTGCTAGTGGCTTCGCTTCGATCCACTTTGTGAAGTAGTCGATTGCCACTATTAAGAATTTGACGTTTCCCGGTGCAGTGGGGAATGGGCCAACAAGGTCTATCGCCCATTTCTGGAATGGCCACGCCGCCGTGACGGGAACCAAGTCATTTTTGGGGCGCAAGGTGTTTGGCGCGTGGCGCTGGAAAGAATCGCACTTGCGTAATTCTGCTACCGCGTCTGGGTGCATACCTGGCCAATAATAGCCTGCGCTCATTAACTTGGCCACCACCATTCTGGGTCCTGCATGTAGTCCGCAGGTACCCTCGTGAATATCTCTGATGAGGAAGGAGGCGTCCTCCTTGTCGACGCATCGCAGTAGGGACCCATGTATGATCGTCGGTAGAGGATTCCATCTGTTAACTGATAGTGCAAGGCTTTGTGTTGAATTTTTCGTGCTTCCGCCTTGTTATCGGGTAACGTTCCGGATGTTAAGTACGCTTTAAGTGGCGCCATCCAAAAGGTGGTACCTGTTTGGATGATGTTTACTTGTCTTGTTGGGACGGATGGGCTTTCTTGTAGTTCAACCCGAACGTTTTTGGCCATGTGGTCAAAAACCGTGGAAGCCATTTTGCTTAATGCGTCGGCGGGTTTGTTCTCACTCCGGTTGATGTGGGTGACCGTGCAAGAAGTGAATTTGTGCATAAGTAGCTTGGCCTGCTGTAGGTATAGGGCCATTGTGGCGTCCCTTGCGTCATACGTGCCATTGATGTGTCCAGCTACTAGCAGTGAATCAACGTGTGCTTCGAGGTGGGAAGCTCCCATTTGGTGCGCAATGCGCAGTCCTGCTAGTAGTGCTTCATATTCCGCTTCATTGTTTGTTGCGGTAAAATCTAACCAAATGGCGTATGTGTATTCTTTCTTGTTTGGGCTGATTAGTCGGAGACCCGCCCCTGCGCCATCTGAATTTGATGCGCCGTCAGTATAGAGTTTCCAGCTTTCATTGTCGGGCGTTGGCTGTGCGGGGTCTTGCTCGGCTAAACATTCAGCAATTTTGTCTGTTGGTATTTCGGTGGTGAAGTCAGCGAGTACTTGTCCCTTGACTGCGGGTCTAGGTTTATAATTGATAGTGTGTTCACCTAGTTCGATTGCCCATTTTGCCAGGCGTCCTGAGGTTTCAGGTTTGCGTAGCACATCGCTGATTCTGTAGTCTGTTAGGACGTTTATTGGGTGGCCGTGGAAATACCTGCGCAGTTATGCATGGATGAGAGCTAGTACTAGTTTTTCCATTGTGGTGTACCTAGTCTCTGCGTCTAGCAGGGTTCTGCTAATGTAGTAGATGGGTGTTTGAACGGTTTTCCGGTCTACTAGGAGTACTGCGCTGATCGCCCGCTTTGTTACAGAGAGGTATAGGGTTAACGGCTCTTTGGGTAATGGTGCTGTGAGAGTAGGTAAACTCATAAGACATTCTTTCATTTCTTGAAAAGCCTTTTCCGCCTCAGGGGTCCAGCGGAAATTACTTTTTTTAAGACAATTTTTTAGAGTGTCTACAAATGGAAAAGACTTGAAGCATAATTTGAAAGGAAGCGATTGAGGGCGACGAGGCGTCCCATTAGGGTTTGGACTTCCTTGATGGATGTTGGTGAAGGCATTCTTTCGATGGCGAGGACCTTGTCTGGGTTTGCGCGGAAGCCATCCTTTGTGACAATAACTCCCAGGAATTTCCCTTCTTCCATGCCGAAGGAACATTTGCTGGGGTTAAGCTTCATGCGCACCTTTCGCAGTTGATTGAATGTCTTTTGCATGTCTTCCAGCATGTTGTCTTCGTCTTTGCTTTTGATGAGGAGATCATCGACGTATACCTCCAAGTGTACGCCTATCTCGTGGATGAAAGCGCTGTCCATGAGTCGCTGATATGTGGCTCCCGCATTTTTCAGGCCGAAAGGCATTTTGGTGTAACAGAAGATTCCTGTGTCCGTGCGGAAGGCCGTTTTGTCTTCATCTTCCTTTGCCATTTGGATTTGGTGGTAGCCTTTGTTGGCGTCGAGGAAGCATTTGAAGCGAAATGGCGCGAGGGAGTCCACCTTTAAGTCGATTTCTGGAAGAGGGTAACAATCCTTTGGACAGGCCTTGTTCAAATCTTTGTAGTCGACACACATGCGCCATCCGCCCGTCGCTTTTCCTACCATGACTGGGTTGGCTACCCAGGTTTGGTAGCGTATTGGACGGATGATGCCTGCATGGAGCAGTTCATTGACTTGTTCGTTCATCGCCTTTGTTTTCTCTGGCTCCATTTTGCGCATCTTCTGAGCAACTGGCTCCACCGATCTGTAAGTGTTGAGTTTGTGTTCCGCGATTTCTCTTGGAACACCGATCATGTCAGATGGTTGCCAGGCGAATATGTCTATGTTTTTTACTAAGAGTTGTTTGAGGTGCGCTCTTATGGTGTTGGAGATTTCATGGCCGATGATGACCGTTTGGTCCGGGAATTTGGGGTTGAGGACCCAGTTTTCCGGCTCCAATCGGGTTTGTGTTTTTTGTGGCTTTGCCACCTCGATTGCGTGGCACTGTTTGTTTTCGTGGATTATTGCGACGCCGGTTCGGGTCGGGAAGCCTACCATTTGGTGCGGGGTGGAGGCGTTGGCGTTGAACTTTGCCAGGCCTTCCCGCCCTAGTAGCACATCGTGGCGAGATGTTGCTGGTAGGACCATGAAGTCACATATTTCTGTGCGTTCATGGGTACCATCTGTCAAAGTGACCGGGAAGGTGATTATGCCGCGCGGCATGATGACCTCGTCGATAAAGCCTGAGATTGGTGCATTGACTGGAATGAGGCGGGCTTTGTCATCCTCGTCCAGTTGTTGAAAACACTGATCGTAGATGATATCAGTGCTGCTTCCGCCGTCTAGGAACATGGATTGCGTTCGATAATGTCCTACGACGGCGGTGACGATTAGTGGCGCAGTTGCGGAGGGTCCGCCTCGTACCCGCGGGAGGAAGACGTCCACCTCTTTCCAGGAGTCATCTGTTTCTCTCGGGCGCTTTCCTTTGTTCTGGCGTTTTCCCGCGGCGGAGATCATATTACAATGATGATGCGGGGTATGCCTGATGTAACTTGTTTGTAGATTCCGGATTTGTTACTTTCCGGGCTCTTCATGTTTGTCGTCTTGGTTGTTGCGCCCGCCTTTGTTAACGTTTTTGACAAGATGACCGAGCTAGCCCGTCTTTAGTGCTGCCTCTATTTCTAACTTTAGGTGACCATAATCGTTATGGTATTCGCAATATTTGGTGTGGTCAACGTTCTTTCTTTTGCCCAACACTTTAGGCTCCCTGAAAGTGACCTGCTCTGTCTTGAGCACTTGTGACGGAGTTTTTGTTAGTGGCGTCCAGTCGGTAGTCTTTTTGGATTGGCTTCTCTGATCCCTTGATTGCTTGTTGGTAATCGTCTGTCGAGCGTCGTTGGCGGGTGAGTATTTACCTTCGTCCATTGGTCCTGAAATGCGTGACCAGACGGATTGCTTGCCTTTGTTCCTGTTAGAGTTGTTTGTTTGGTTGTAGTCGCGCTGCTGTTTGATAGAGCGCTCCGAGGATGCGTATATTTTTGAGGCTTTGATGACTTCTTCCCAAGAATCTGGGACCCCCGTTTTTCCGGATAGTGTTTTCATCAGATCCTCGCTGCGTACTCCATGAATGAAGCCTGCGCGCGTCAGCTCTTCTCCGCAACCGATCTGTAGTGCCTCCTTGTTGTAGCGCACAATGTAGTCATCTATTGATTCGTTGTCTGTGCGCTGACATAGGAGGATATGGGCCTTGTCCCGTTTGTGCCTCCTGAGATGGGAGAAGTGATCTTTGAACTTCTGGATGAGGTCATCGAAGTCTAGGATGCCTCCTATCGGAAGGTTGTCAAACCAAACTCTGGCTGCGCCTGTAAGGGTTTGTGCGAACAGGTGACACCAGACTTGTACAGGCCAGAGGACTGTGGTTCCCGCACACTCGAAGTCGTGCAAGTGGTCAGTGGGGTCTCGCAGGCCATCGTACCTGCCGATGCTGCTGGGGAGTTTAGCTTGTTTTTCTATAGGTGCGGTAGCTATTCGTTGACAAAATTTCGAGCTTAGAGCGAACGACTTAGGCCTGTATGGCCTGTTTAAGTCGTCGTCTTCCTTCTTGTGTGATGACGCCGATTGAGTTTTTGTCAGCTTCCGCCTTTTGGCTTTTGAGGTTGTTGTTGCGTCTGAATCACTGGTTGGCTGGTAGCCGTCAGATTCTGACGCGGAGTCTACTAGGTCCTGGTCGCGTGTGTTCTTACTGCGACCTCCACCATGAGACTTTGGACGCGTGGCTTGCTTTTCTTTCCCCTTTCGACTGTGTTTGGCGGAAGGGGAGGCCTTGCTTTTAGACTTGTTGGTTTGGAGTTTTGCCAACATATTTTGGTAGATCTTGGTGTTTTTAAGCTGCTTGCGAAAAAGCCACTCGTCGGGATCCATTGGTGTGGTAGGTGCGTCGGATTTAGACGAGTTTGAGCCAGAGACCGCCCGGGGCGGTGTTTCTTCCCTTGTGGTTGCTTGTGGCGTGCCCTTATCTGGAGTTTGGAGCGTTCCCGCTCTGGCGGTCTGAACGACTGTAGAGGGGGTTGCTCCTTTGGTTCCAACAGGGGTTAGATCAGGCATTTTGTGAGTTTAAAGGATGTAGGTTTGAAAGTTTTTTGGGTCTTTCAGCCGGTACGGATGGCGCCAATGAAGAAACAACGAGTATATATAGCGGTGTAGGATGGGATGATATATGGAGTAACGACTCGTGTTCGCTGCAGGGTATAATCCTTGGCTCACAACGATGGTTGGTCTATGGTTATATGCACGAGTGATAAGCAAAGAGACACAATAGACAAGGGTATAAGTGGTTCGATCTCGTAAGATCTACGTCCACTGGAAAAGATAATCTTTATTGATAAAAGATACAAGTAATTGTACAAGTGGTGAAACAAGTGTATTAGTTCTAATTGGCTGATTCAACGTGTGAAGAAAGGAGGCCAAGTCCTCCTTTTATAAGAGAGGCATGGGCCCAAGGCCATCGGGCCCATTCTGATCGTTAATGGGCTTGGGTTAGAGGCCCGGGCCGGCTGCTTTGCAGGCCCCACTAGTTGGATTCCAATCCTTAGTTAGATAAAGTGATCCAAGTTGAGGAGGGCCTCATTTGATTGGGCCACGTGTCGCCTCGTGGTTGGTCGGCTGGGCGGTGCTTTGTCCTCCATACACGTGGCGTGTTGTGGCTGGGTCTGCAGGGGAGTCAGACGTCAGGCGGCTGACCACTTGTCAGCTGACACCTGACGGGTGGTACCAAGTTGGGCTCCAAGGGGGATGTTCCCGGGTGTTGCCAACTGGTACCTCCGCGCAGGATAGCAGCTGCGCCTGTGGCGCTGCTGTGCATCTGTGTCTTCAGATGTGTTACTTTATGCGGAGGCTTTGGATAGTGGGTAGGGTGCGCCTGAAAGCGTAGGAGAATAGTACCCTACCCCTTCAAAGACAAATTGAAGTCTATGCTTATTTGGTTATTTTGATGTATTAGATTTCCATTTAAAACTCATTATGTATTTTCACTTTTGGACATTTGCACTTTAAATTAATTTCAATTAAAATTTGATTACCATGTGCTACTGTATACTCATTCTTACGTGACACCTCGATGTTTCCGCCATCGGTTGGGGTGTTACAGATTGGTATCAGAGCCATGGTTATAGGGAATTAGGTTATTAGAAAAAAAAAATAATCTAGTCTATAACCATAGGATTTTAATCAGTACTTGCTCCTTTTACTTGCAACCTTACTTGTTTATATTCTCTATCCTACTTCTTATCCTTACTTTAGTCCCTACAAGAAGAGTGCTCTCCATCACAAGATATACTCTTAGGCTAATAGGACAAATCCTCAGGTTTAGCCTGAACCACCTTGAAGATCTCGTCGAAGTTCTAGATTTTAATAACGAACACGTGCAATCTGGAAGGGTGAACGCCTGTATTCTGAGTTTTCTGTCTAGGACTGGCATTGCACATAAATCCCAATCAGACGAGGGACCCGGATGCCTACCTGGGAATTCTCGGGATGAGTGTTCACTTATAGGCTAAAGCATGTCTTCATTATGTTATTAGAATCTAGAAGTTTTGATAAGTCAACGTTTTCGTTTATTCGTTTTAATTAATGAATAAATGATTACACTCACTTTCCTTAAACTAAGCTCTAAAATCTCAAAATTTTACAGCTTAAATCAATCTCATTTCATAACCATCTATGGATTTCACAATCACACTTCACCTTACCATCTTAGCCACTTTTTAAATATTTAACACCCTACCCAAATCATATTATTTCATTTCTCCACATGTTACTTATTTTTTTAAAAAAACTATAACCTCATACCTTAGCACAAACTAAAGATTTCTAAATCTTGTTGTATTTTCATTACCTAGTAACTTTACAAAGTACATATTTTTGTCAAAAGATGTCCTCGAACTTAAATTCAATTGTTTATTTATTGACGTAACAAACAATGTTCTATATAATGCTTTAAACTATTAAAAATCACTAATAGAACTTTGATCTTCAAAACCTAATGTCATGTTTGAAATCTCCAACTAACCGGAATATTTTAATCAAAGCCCACTTAGCTTGTATTATTTAACAACTTTTGCTTTATGTATAAAACCAATTTTGAAAATAAGATTTTTTTTATAGAAATAATATCTAGTCTCTAAATTCTCCATCGACACTCACTCATTTTCAACTTGTTCAAATTTTTACAATATTTGGCATATACCACAATCATGTTTTCTCATACACTTGATTCTAACCTTTGATTCAAGCCCCACAATTTACACTGCTACATAATCTCTTTACTATAAAATAAACTCTTTATCAACTATCTTCACATTCACTATCTCTCACAACCTTGATTCTGCTTCAAGATTTTTCATGATCCTCTCAAGAACTAAATTCATATTCTTTACCTTCTTAAACATGAACTTGATCCCTATGATAACCAAACTATTGAAACTTGATTGTGTGTTGCATCAAACTTAATCCTTAGTTATACATGAGGATTCGATTATCTACCATATTTGAACATTTGATACTAGAAGTCATGGAATATAAACTATTTGCTATAGACACACCTAGAGTCATTAACCTTGTCTAGGGCAACTCTATTACAACTCGTATGCTATACTTGATACTTGATTGCTTACATGTACATATTATCAATTTGCAATTCATGTGTGTAATAATTGGTACACTTAATCAAACAACTGATAGATGATGAAGTACTTGCTCAACAGTTAGTAGAGTACCAAATAACCTACTCAACGATTGGTAGAGGTCATCATGCCTGCTCAACAGTCGGTAGAGGCCCTACAACCTGCTCAACGACTGGTAGAGGCTATCGTACCTGCTCAACAATCGGTAGAGGTTCTTATTCACTGACTGGTAGAAGTCTTTTTCCTGCTCAACAGTTGGACTCATTTTTGGATACATTGTATACGATTCAATCACAAGGTTATTTTGCATTACTTACATGTGTGTTTAGAGTCATAGAAGGACACAAAACCCTAATGTAAGGTAAATTGGTGATTACGGTCCGGAACGTAATCATGAATTTACAGGTACGTTAAGGTAGTGTGAAATTCTATCAAGGTTTTTGGTAGATAACCAATTATAAACACTAGTTACCTGTTTTGTATTTCTATAGTCAATTAACTCATGCATTTCTTTTTAAGATTCCTAAAACTTAAAGTTTAGTGTTTTGCTAGATTCTTATTCTCCTTGCTATTTTAGACGAACCTAATCCAACCCTTAAAACCCACACCTATCAAACCTCTTACCAAATTATTTGAAATAGTTTATTCTGTTACCTATAAATTCATGTCATGTCTTAACACAATTTTTCCAAACCACAGTTGCCCTAATTTCTACCCAATCACTGTCAACCCGGTGTTTTTTTTTATAACTTCGGGACGAAGTTTCTAAAAGTAGGGGAGACTGTAACCTCACGAATTTTCCCATTTATTTTGCATTAAAGTATTTCCCGATCCTTGATATAAAGTCTAATTTATTTCTAAGTATTCTTATCTTTATCCGTGCACTCTATTTCTCTAAGTTCCTTTTATCATTGTACTTAAAAAAAAAATCTTCAATCATGACATATGTCCTATCCTAATTCTATTTATAAAATCGTCATTTTATAAGACGGTGTTTTTTTTTTCTAATTCAAACTAATGATTTTTTTTTTATTTCTTATTTAAAGCTAATCATTTTTCCAATTACATTTATAATCTCAAACAAGGAAGATATAAATTCATTTCAAAATAAAGCCTTGAGTCAAGAGTCAAAGTCTTGACAACATAATTCTTGGAGTCAAAGTCTTAGTCAAACAGTCAAAGTCCTGGTCAAAGTCCTAGTCAAAGTCTTAGTCAAACAGTCAAAGTCTTAGTCAAATAGTCAATTCATTATAAAACCTTACTTTATGGTGTTGACCAATTTTAATGGCTAATTGAATCCAAAACTAGTATAAAAACCCACCTATGACCCATTATACTTTGCACCTCTAAATCGATTGTTTCAATCCGATTAAACTTTCCCTCATACCTTTCTTCTATAGTCTATTACTTCTACAATTGAAGCTTTGATTATAAGCTCTTGTAATTGGCGAATTGGAAGCTTGATATTCTTTCTTTTTCGTTTTTCTATTTCTTCAATTTGGACTAGCTACGTTGTTGAGTCTTTGGGATTCGCCTCGCATACATTCACAAAACTTAGAGGATAATTCACCTTAGCCAATGTGAGTTTACGTAACCATGTTTATGCAATTCTTTATACTTGCAACATTATACTTAAGCAATTCTACATACATGTCTAGTTGTAAACTTTAATGCCTCATGATTTAGACAACAACAACAGTTAGACTTACGCTTCAACATACATAATCATTAGCTATGGCCAAGCCGGCGATACTCAATAATAGATCTATTGGATTGACAATCCCACCTAGATTCGTTGACCATCTTTTATGGGGAGCGCGGGTGATTGTTATCGTTCCAACATAATATTAAGGTGAACCGTGGATGACGGGATGGACCTAAACTAGTCGGAGGTTTGATTATGTGCATTCAACACTTCATGTTTATTCATGTAGACTTAAACTTACATTAGACATATGAATTACTAAACTTTTATTCTTAAACTTAATTGCTTTACATGGCTTACGTATTCTCACCAACTTCTAGTTGACCCCCCCCCCCCATTTTTACAACTCAACAGGAAATAATGATGATTGAAGTCTTGAGAGTTAGCATGAGAAGACAAATTGAAGTCTATGCTTATTTGGTTATTTTGATGTATTAGATTTCCATTTAAAACTCATTATGTATTTTCACTTTTGGATATTTGCACTTTAAATTAATTTCAATTAAAATTTGATTACCATGTGCTACTGTATACTCATTCTTACGTGACACCTCGATGTTTCCGCCATCGATTGGGGTGTTACATCCCCACCCCACAACCTTATATAAATATAAGATGCAAAATCCTTAAGTTATTCACAATATTTTTTTGTTAAGACCAAACTGAAGTAATTAAATTTAAAAGACATGAGAAATGACCCAACTTTAGTAGTCAGAATTGGAACTAAAAATGATGTTAATTTTGTAAGTAGAATGGTTACTTATTAAATTGGTAAAGATTTGAAGAGATATGTACCTGCGCATATGCACGGCCCCACATCTGCTCAGCACGTCAGCAGGAATGCTGACCAGACATTCTAGAAGCCGGCGCGCGCCACCTCGTCAATGTCACCTGCAATCCGACAATGAAAGGGACATGTGGCCAATCAGAGGCCATTATTGTCTGCCCCATGATCACCTGCAGGTATGAGGACAGAAAGGACAGACACATGACACGTGGATCAATCGCAGGACGCCAGCGCCCACAGTGATCGTGGCCTGCGATCGTACAACACAGCTGTCATTCTCAATCCAGCCAATCACAGAGGATCTCGAAGGCCTATAAATACCCCTTTTCCCTTAGGAGAAAGGATTCATTCGATACTTGGCAGGGAAATCCTTAGAGAATTATCAATAGTTGAGAAAGATAGATTATAGTTGGACCGCTGTAACAATCTGTGTCTGAATCTTTGTAACTGTCCAACAATCATCAATAAGAAATATCTCTTTTACTGTGCTCATATTATAGATTGTTATATCCGTGTTTCTTCAAGATTCGTTACCGCTGGGTTAAATAGCGTTGATGAAAATGGTGTTGGTGAGTGTTGTGTTATATAAGTAGGTTATCATGTAGGTGCGTTGTAAATGTTGTTAAGAGAAAATTTTGGACATGTGCGATTAAACAGAAATGATAAGAAATGTTTCTTTTTGTAATGTTAGCAATGACAATGGCAATGTATTATATGGGTAAATAAAAACTTCAACTATATGAAATAGCGAATAATAGACCTTTATATGATGTACTTCTTTAGGGGTGTCTAAGTTAGCAATATTGTTTTTCCGTAAGAAAAAGTAATATGGTCTTTAAACAAAATTAAAACTTTAAAGTTTGTACCCGTCCAAATTAATCACAAGGCTTTATGTTTCATTTTAATATTATTACAAGTTAGTCCTGAACCTTGGCGTGTGGCGAGAAGATTAGAAATGTTTTAGTATCATTATATGAAATGTAAAAATTCTTAAGTTTATTCACAACATTCTATTCCTTTTGCTTTATCCCTAGCCTACAACATCAAGCCAAAAAATTTACTTCAAAAGACAAAAAGTGTATTGAGGAATGACCCAACTTTGGTTGCCCTGTTGTAAGAATTGCTAGTCATTAGTTGGTCGGTGAGGTACTAACTAGCGATTAATCGAGATTAGTAGAGATTAATCATGATTAATCAGATTGAGAATTTTATGTAATTTTCAGTTTTATATATGTAGTTTTTAAAAATGCATGTTTTAACTCCTTTCTCTACTTATTTAAGTATACAAAGACACATAGATGCTATTCTCTCCAAGTTGTTACGTTTTGTTATTTTTCTAATAAAAGATAAAATGTTTATATTTGTTAAGAGTTATTAATAACTTAATATGTTAGGAATATTATATTTATCTATTTTTGGTGTTAATAATACAATAAATAAGTGGTAGGTAATGTGGGTGAAGGTGGGTAGTGGGTACACGAAATGATGTATTCGAGAATTGGGACACAATTAACCTCACTGTCTCCCTTAACTTTTGTTTAATTTCAAAGAGAAAATTGCATTTTCGTCCCTGCAGTTTATCTAAACTAACAGGTTCAGCCCAGGCTTAACACCCTGAGTCCCTATGGTTTGGTTTTCTAACAGTTTACGTCCCTGGAGCTAACGTCCGTCTATCTGCCGTTACATCACCCTCACGTGCACCTCACGTGAGGGGTATTTTGGTCATTTTAACTCGTAAATGAAGGGCAAATTGGTCATTTCAACTCTAATTATAACGTTATAATTAGAAGAAGCAGATGTCTTCTTCTTCCCCAATTCCATTTGAAAACCCTAATATGAAATCCAATGTTCTCCTCCAATTCGAGATCAACAATATCCAATTGGAGCTCAAATTATCGTCTACGACATGAAAGATGGACTGATGTTCCTCCAATTTGCAAATTTGAGATTAAAACATAGGAAACACAGGCTCGACCATCATGGTCATGAACTAAAACCGTTGTCATTCAACATTGTAATAAATATGAGTTTGTGTTCTTTGTGTTGTACTTTGTTCATATTTTGTTAATGTAGGTGTATGCATTCAACATTGTAATAAATTTCATTTTGTGTTATTTGTGTTGTACTTTGTTCTTATTTGGTTAATATAGGTGTATGCATTCAACATTGTAATAAATTTGATTTTGTGTTCTTTGTGTTGTACTTTGTTCTTATTTGGTTAATATAGGTGTATGCATTCAACATTGTAATAAATTTGAATTGGAATGAAATGAAAATGATGTTGTTACTTAAACATTGCATAAATTTTATTCATAGCAACTTGTTACATCAGCATCATGTTTTGGTTGTTCATCACTTCCATTTGTTACATGTTTCACTCCCAGTGACAATCATCATCAGAGAATGAATCAGACCGACGCTCATCTTCATATGGATCATGGTACCAGTCATCATCAGAGTCTGCATAATCCCAAGATTTTTTTTCAAAACCTCAGGATCATAATCCTCGTATGGATCAGCTTCTTCTTGTTCCTTTTCTGTCTTTCCTTCATGATCATGTTCATCATCAGCAGCATCTTGTTGATTATGAATCAGTGGATCTGCAAACTGATTCAACTGCACATGTTCATCATCAGCAGCATGTTTTGGTTGTTCATCAATTAATGGATCATCTTCATCATCAGGAGCATGTTGTGGTTGTGGATCTTGTGATTGTTGATCTTGATCATGAACAACATCTTGTTCCTTTGGATCTTGATCATTAGCAGCATGTTCATGTTGAGTGTGTTTGGTTTTTAGTCTTTTGTTTTTTGTGGTTTTTTGATCCATCTTACTAATCGGATTATATGGTCATTGGGTGCTTTTTTGTTCTCTATTTATTGTGAATATGGCCGTTATACAGGGCAAAATGACCGTTAGAAATGACATTCAATTCAGGATCACACTGACCCATTTGCATACTTGGCCCATTTGACTTAAATAAGTCAAACCATTCATGAAACAAACCTGTGATCATACTGACCCATTTGCATACTTAACCCATTTGACTGAACAAAATGACCAAACTACACAAAATGTAACACCCCAACCGATGGCGAAAACATCGGGATGTCACGTATTGATGATTGTTCAGTAGCTCATGGTGAATAATGATTTTCATTAAATGATTTAAATAAATTACATACAATTGTTCTACAAAAATTCATACATCAAAATGAATAATACTATGTACACATCTTCAAGCATTAACTCAAATCTTCAAGCAAGTAGAACCTGAAACATGTTAAATTTGAAAATATTTTGGGTCAACAAAAGTTGGTGAGAATACATAGGTTTTCGAATATAATAGATAATAATAGTTTGTACAACAATCACAGTTGTATAATGATAGAGTATGAGTCCGACATGTAACAATGCGTCTTTGTACAATCAAACCTTGTGTCGACTGAGACCTAACTCGCAAGTTAGTTAAATGTTGTTACTGTTTTCGATCATCCCTGAATTTATGCGGGGGGGATGGGTTTGTCAGACCTATAGCGCTATAATCTAAACAGGCGGCTTGATCAATGTTAATGATTGTACTGTGTCTTTTTGTTACAGTCAAATGATAGAATATGTAAATGATAGTGTAATTGAATCATAAGTTTCAACAATGTAAGATTGAGTAAATGATAGTGTATAAAATGTTTAAACATGTTTCACCCCAAAAATGTAAAACAGAAAAAGGGGCTATGTAAACTCACCTTAGCAAAATGTTAAGTCTCGTGACATAGAATAAGTGTAGCCCAACGATGCCAAGTATTACCCTATAATTAAGGTAATAAATATGTCTAAGTCTTTCTAGTCTACAAATATTTTCTAGGGTTTCGAATTTGGGGATAGGTATTCGTTTGATCAATAATTAAATTGTTTATTAAATAAAAGAAATTCGATAAATAAATAAACAAAAGTCTTTTTGTAGACTTTAGATTAAAGGTGGTCACATTATAAGGTTTTAAGTATAAAAATAATTTTTATAAAATTATTTTCTTAAAAACAGAATATTTAGTCTATTTATTTCTATTTTGCCAAAATATAACTTTAATATTTAAAAAATATTAAAATTGAAGAATTTTTAAATTAAAATTTGTATTTCTGTTCCAAATGGACAGAAATAATTTATGTAAAATTTTGGTGCAAAATATTAAAAAAAAGATTTATTATGATTTATTTATGATTAAAATAACCAAAAATTGATTAAAAATATTAAATAAATGATTTTTCAGGAATAAAAACCATTTCTGGAATGTTTAATGTTTTATAAACTCAGAATAATTTTTGTGAAAATTTATATAATCGTTTGGATATTTTTATAAAATTTTATAATTATAATAGAATAAACTTGAAATATTTACTATATATAATAAATAAATAATTTTTGGAAAACTAAAAATTGTATGTTAAACTTTTCTATTAGAACATCATAAAATAATTTTTGTAGAATTTATAGAGAAGTTTTAGTATTTTAAAATAATAAAGATTATATAAGAAATAAAGGTTTATTAAAAAAAAGGTGCACATGGAGAGGCTCGAACCCGCGTCAAACCCGGGTCAAAGTCTTTAATTCACAAGCCTAGACCAGTTGGTCTAGACCCTGAGAACGAGTTTAATACGAAAAGAATTTATTTATACATTACTAGTTTTGAACCTTCTTCCCCAAACTAACCCTTATTTAATCTCCGGTTAATTGGACTCGAAAACTACTGTTAAAATCCAATTAACTAGAGGGCTAATGTACTATAGAATAATACGATCAGAATGGCATAGAGATTTACTGAATTAATGGAGATTTGAGAGGTAATGGAGGTGACCGGAAAACCACGACGCCGGCGATTCAGAAAGGCACGAGCAGAGTGTTTTTTAAATGGAAAGGAGAGTGGGGATTGGTTTTGTGCGAGGTTTCTGAGTTAGAGAGTGGTCTTTTTATACCCAACGTCAACGCGTTTAAGCTTTTGGTATTTTTGGTGTCGCCGGAAAATACGGGAATCACCATTAACCTACATTAATGCAGGTTTGACGAGTTAAAACGAGGTTAAGGGCGTTGGTCAAAGGCTGGAAACACGCGGGGATCATTAATCGTGATTGACGGACATTATTGGAAACTACCGGTTTCCTGTTTTGGCCCGCGGAGAAGACGACGAGGGACTGGGGAAGACAAGCTCATGGGCCGGTTTCATTTCTTGGGTTTGGGCTTGACTGGGTGGGCCAATTGGTTGATTGGGTTAAGAACATTTTGACAAAACAAAAATAATCAGATTATTTATCTTTATTATTATTATTATTATTATTATTATTATTATTATTATTATTATTGTTATTATTAGAAAATAAAGATGGTTCAAATATCTAGTTGGGAACAAAATTCACGATGTTACAGTCTCTCCTACTTTTGGAAACTTCGTCCCGAAGTTTATTGAAAATACAGGGTTGAAGGTGATTGGGTAGAAATGAAAATAATTGTGATTTGGAAAATTTGGGTTATAGCATGACATGAATAGAATAAGCTGTCTCGAATAGTTTGGATAAGAGGCGTGTTATGAGTTGTTTGACTAAATGATCTACCAGATAACTAGAGTTTACATAGAATAAAAAGCAAACAACATTCGAATGGTGGGATTTGCTGTTAAGTAACTGGAGGGTCTTGATCTCGGTTTAGTTTAGGGCATCGGTTACGGAAGTGATTTGGGTTTCCACATTCATAACACTGACCATAGTTTTATCTACCAGGACGATTAGGATTTGCAGCCTGAGCAGGGTTGGTTGGTTGGTTTCAGGGTTTGGGGCCTCACGACATGTGTTGACCAGATGGCCATACTTACCACAATTGGTGCACAAGCGACACGCTGAAGCAGTGGGATGATGTCGTTTGCATGTGTTACACAATGGATAGTTTCCTATATAAGGTTTCTTGTTAGAAGCTTGTGTAGTGAGGTTTGCATCAGGATCCCTGGTCTTACGCTTCCGGTTCTCAGTAGTTACCGTGGCTACAATACTTGCTTTATCGCCTTTCCGAACTAAGGTCCCGTTCTTTACGTGATTGTCAATTAAGGTAGCTGCCAGACGCTTGGCCTCTTCGAGGGTAGCAGGGTTCCTTCCCCATACCGTGTCCTGAATCTGCATGGGTAAACCACCGATATATTTCTCAATGGCTACAGGTAGGGGAGTGACCTTATGAGGCAACAACAGACTGAGCTCATGGAAGCGGGTATTATAAGCAAGGTTTTCCCCACTATCCTGAGCAAGGGTGTGGAACTCGTCCTCTAATTTCTTGACGTCGTTACGTGGGCAAAATTCAGCTTTCATTATCTCCTTGACTTGATCCCAGGTCATAGCAAGTGCAACTTCAGCTCCTCGGGTGCGTTTTTCCTCATTCCACCAAGTGAGTGCTCGTTTGTGAAGAACACTCATAGCATAACGGACCTTAAAGTTATCGGGACACTCACTTTTAATGAAGGTATTATCAATACCCTCGAACCATTGTAGGAGACCAGTAGCTCCTTCATCTCCACTGAACTTAGGGGGATTACAGGTATTAAAGTGTTTGAGGGTGCAGGCTGGGAGACCATTCCCGTTTCCATTCCCGTTCCCATTGTGGTTTCCATTGCCGTTTCCGTTTCCATTGCCGTTTCCGTTCATCTGGATGACTTGGGCCAGTAAGTTAGGAACCAGAGTTGCTATTTGTTGCGCCATTTGCTGGGAAATGATCGCAGCCAGTTGGGCATCAACGCCATTGTTGTTGTTGTTATTGTTGTGGTTAGTGTCGTGGTTGTGGTTGTGATTGCTACTCCCTTCATCATGATTGTCACCACTGTTAAGCGAGCGCTGCGACGTGGAGGCATGATCTGTAAGAGACATAATAAAGGTTCAATGAGACATGAATGAGGTAATATAGGGAATGTAATCATTTATCCATTAATTAAAATGAATAAACGAAAACGTTTGACTTATCAAAGATTCTAGATTCTAATAACATAGTGAAGACATGCTTTAGCCTATAAGTGAACACTCATCCCGAGAATTCCCAGGTAGGCATCCGGGTCCCTCGTCTGATTGGGATATATGCGCAATGCCAGCCTAGACAGAAGACTCAGAATACAGGCGTTCACCCTTCCAGATTGCACATGTTCGTTATTAAAATCTAGAACTTCGACGAGATCTCAAGGTGATTCAGGCTAAACCTGAGGATTTTGTCCTATTAGTCTAAGAGTAGATCCAGTGATGGAGAGCAATCTTCTTGTAAGGATAAAAGTAGGGATAAGAAGTAGGAGGAAGATAGAGATTAGAAGCAAGTAGGGTTGCAAGTAAAAGGAGCAAGTACTGATTATAATCCTATGGTTATAGACTAGATTATTTTTCTAATAACCTAATTCCCTATAACCATGGCTCTTATACCAATCTGTAACACCCCAACCGATGGCGGAAACATCGGGATGTCACGTATTGATGATTGTTCAGTAGCTCATGGTGAATAATGATTTTCATTAAATGATTTAAATAAATTACATACAATTGTTCTACAAAAATTCATACATCAAAATGAATAATACTATGTACACATCTTCAATTAACTCAAATCTTCAAGCAAGTAGAACCTGAAACATGTTAAGTTTGAAAATATTTTGGGTCAACAAAAGTTGGTGTGAATACATAGGTTTTCGAATATAATAGATAATAATAGTTTGTGCAACAATCACAGTTGTATAATGATAGAGTATGAGTCTGACATGTAATGTGACAACCGGCAACTTCCGAATAATACCGATGTGATTTTAGATAACTTTTTATTATAAATATTGTTAATTTTTAAGTTTCGAAGGTTAACAGATCGTTTTAACAAAAGAAACCGTGGTCGAATCTTATAACGTGTTTTAAACGTGTGTTTCGAATGCACGCGCGGGATAATAAACATTATATTTAAAATTTCACGGTTTTGTTACGTTTTCAAAATCGAACATTTCCGACATGCTTTATTTATTATTTTATGAACGGTAAAATAAATCCGAGTCGTATTTCGTTTAAACGGGTTCGTTACGTGTTGTGCACCTTCATAATAACCCTAACTATAAATTCATCTCATTCTCTTATCCTCATTTCTTCTCCAAGTCACAAACCCTAGCCACACATACTCTCTCTCTCTCTACACCCGTCACTCTCTCTCTACACTCTCCCTCTCACCCGAAATCTCTCTCTCCTCTCTCCTACACCTCGTCTCTCTTCCTCCTTCCCTCTGTTTTTGCGACGACCGGCCACCACCCACCTTATGGTGGTGGCGGCGCTTGATTTCAGGCCCAAGTCGGGCTGTGGTGGTTGTCTTATGATGTCTTCAAGGTGGTTCATGGCAGGATCATGTGGCTTATATGATTGTTGGTCTCTGGTGGTTTCTCCCTCGGGTCATGAGTTCGAAAAAGGGGTCAAGAAGTGGTCTCGGGCCGAAAATGGTGGGTTTAGTGTTGGTTTGTGGTGGCTTGGGTGTTCCAGATCTGGTTGGTGCTCAACATTTGCGGGCTCGATCGGTGGTTTGAGGTGGTTCGCGGTGGTCCGGTCCAAGGTGGTTCAAGGCGGCGCTGGTGTATGATGGTCGGGTGGTGTTAATCAGTGGTTTGTTGGTGATGATGTCAATCCAGGTCTGGTCCGGTTCAGGGGTTCTTGGGTCGGGTTGGTGATGCCGTGGTCCGGTCATGTAGGGTGGTGTGGAGGCACGACGGTGATGGTGGGTCCTGGCTGGGTTACGTTGTTCGGGTGTTGGTGGTGCAGTCGGGTGGGATTTGAAGACGGTGACGGGTCAGCTGGGCTTAGTTCGAGTTCGGGTGGTCCGGGTCTGTTTCGGGTTAGGTTCGATGGGTCAAGTGATGGCTTTTGGTGCTGTTGGTGTCGGGTTTCAGGTGACGCTCGTGGTGGTCGTTTCCGGTTGTTTGGTCTTCGGGTCTTGTTTGGGTGTTGGTTTCCAATCTTTCGAGCCGGTTCGGGTGTCTAGGCTCGGGTCAACAAGTCAGATCTGTTCAACCGTCTCGCGGGTCAGATTTCGGGTTACGCGCGTGTGATTCGGTATAACTTATGTTTGTATTTATTGTCATTTTATTTTATCATATATTTATAAACATTATATATTTGTAAATATTTATATATATTTATGAATGTTATAATTTTATAAATATATTGACATGGACGAATTAGTTTTAACTCGCGAACGATCCAAATAATAAACGGTAACTATATTATATCGGACGATTTGGTAAATGGTTAACTTAACATGACTTATGATATCGGACATCGGACTAAATAACATTGGACTATATTGTCGGACTATATATATATTGCTATATATATAAGTATAGATAAGTGTGGAAACGTATAGAGTCTCGTAAATCGGAATCGTGGATAAAAGGATTTGATGAATTGTGTTTGAAAGTTAATTTTGGGAAAAATTGTAGACAACGGTTGTTGTCTGGTTTGTACAAAAACAGAGGAAACTCTGCCCAAATTTTTATAAAACCAAAGCGTAGCGAACTGCTATTATTTCTATAAATACATTCTCGTAAGTCTTTTGAACAAGTGCATTATATACAGAATCAAAGTATTTTCAAAGTCTAACTATTTGTGGCAATAAAGATGATTTTTAAACAATATTGGAAGAAGTAACAAATGTTATTAATTGATTTTAATAACTAAAGTTGTATTTTCCTTAAAGAGTATCCTCTAAAATATAATTACACAAAATGAATATACTTATATGATTTACGAGACGTGCTACGATTCAGGGTAATTATACGTTTCGGGGTACTAGTCCAACATGGTTTACACATAAATAGTAACAAGTTTGTAACTTGGGTGCTATGTAATACAAGAATTAAGATAAGTCACGATCGGTTCGTCGAGTTGAAACGTATTGAGACTCGTGTTGGTACACACGAGTCTAGACAGTCGGATAGACTATCTTTTGAGCAGTCAATAAGCTGGGCTTATGTGTGATAGACTGTTAAGGTGTCTTTTGTTGGTAATTAGGGCACGAGGAAGTCAGTCGAGGGTTCAGGCTTTGTTTGCTAGCTTAGCATGGAAACTAAGGTGAGTTTCACGGCCCCACTTTACGTTTTTACATTTCGGGGGAGACACATGCTTTATACATATTTCATAAATTATCATGTTATACTAGTGTTAATTCATTTACATATTATACGATACGTAAAGTCCCGGGGAAACCATGAATATGCTGGATGGCATAACGGGGAAATGTGGATAGATCTATTGGGACTGACAGACCCCACCCGTCGGCTGGGAGCTGGGCGGGTGCATATTGTCTCGGTCATAACGCTACTAGAGGTAGTGCATAATCATTTCGGGCAAAAATCATATATCGTTGTTTGTAATGGTTTCCGGTCGTAGTAGTATTACTCATGCGTCTAGCTAACGCTATCATTTCTGACATAGTGATAACATGATGGCTTTCATTACTTAAACGTTTAACATAAAACCTGTGAACTCACCGGCATTATTTGCTGACGTTTTTAGCATGTTTGTCTCAGGTCGTTGAGGTAGCGGCAGTCGATAGGCGCACGGAGTCTCACGGCGTCTAGGATTCACTTGCATGATATTGAGTATTATCAAACGTTTTCTTAGTTTTACTTTTGGATCGTAATAACGTTTTATGCTTCCGCTGTGGTGGATAGATTTTGAAAACTTAATGGGTAATTTATGTTGCTTTCGACTCATATAGTTGTCGTTTATTGTGACCGTTGACTTGGATCCTGGTGTGTCACGCGCCTCGCGGTAAAACCCCGCACGTGGAATTTGAGGGTGTGACATGTAACAATGCGTCTTTGTACAATCAAACCTTGTGTCGACTGAGACCTAACTCGCAAGTTAGTTAAATGTTGTTACTGTTTTCGATCATCCCTGAATTTATGCGGGGGGATGGGTTTGTCAGACCTATAGCGCTATAATCTAAACAGGCGGCTTGATCAATGTTAATGATTGTACTGTGTCTTTTTGTTACAGTCAAATGATAGAATATGTAAATGATAGTGTAATTGAATCATAAGTTTCAACAATGTAAGATTGAGTAAATGATAGTGTATAAAATGTTTAAACATGTTTCACCCCAAAAATGTAAAACAGAAAAAGGGGCTATGTAAACTCACCTTAGCAAAATGTTAAGTCTCGTGAAATAGAATAAGTGTAGCCCAACGATGCCAAGTATTACCCTATAATTAAGGTAATAAATATGTCTAAGTCTTTCTAGTCTACAAATATTTTTTAGGGTTTCGAATTTGGGGATAGGTTTTCGTTTGATCAATAATTAAATTGTTTATTAAATAAAAGAAATTCGATAAATAAATAAACAAAAGTCTTTTTGTAGACTTTAGATTAAAGGTGGTCACATTATAAGGTTTTAAGTATAAAAATAATTTTTATAAAATTATTTTCTTAAAAATAGAATATTTAGTCTATTTATTTCTATTTTGCGAAAATATAACAATATTTAAAAAATATTAAAATTGAAGAATTTTTAAATTAAAATTTGTATTTCTGTTCCAAATGGACAGAAATAATTTATGTAAAATTTTGGTGCAAAAATATTGAAAAAAAAAAGATTTATTATGATTTATTTATGATTAAAATAACCAAAAATTGATTAAAAATATTAAATAAATGATTTTTCAGGAATAAAAATCATTTCTGGAATGTTTAATGTTTTATAAACTCAGAATAATTTTTGTGGAAATTTATATAATCGTTTGGATATTTTTATAAAATTTTATAATTATAATAGAATAAACTTGAAATATTTACTATATATAATAAATAAATAATTTTTGGAAAACTAAAAATTGTATGTTAAACTTTTCTATTAGAACATCATAAAATAATTTTTGTAGAATTTATAGAGAAGTTTTAGTATTTTAAAACCATTTTTAAAATAATAAAGATTATATAAGAAATAAAGGTTTATTAAAAAAAAAGGTTGCACATGGAGAGGCTCGAACCCGCGTCAAACCCGGGTCAAAGTCTTTAATTCACAAGCCTAGACCAGTTGGTCTAGACCCTGAGAACGAGTTTAATACGAAAAGAATTTCTTTATACATTACTAGTTTTGAACCTTCTTCCCCAAACTAACCCTAGATTAATCTCCGGTTAATTGGACTCGAAAACTACTGTTAAAATCCAATTAACTAGAGGGCTAATGTACTATAGAATAATACGATCAGAATGGCATAGAGATTTACTGAATTAATGGAGATTTGAGAGGTAATGGAGGTGACCGGAAAACCACGACGCCGGCGATTCAGAAAGGCACGAGCAGAGTGTTTTTTAAACGGAAAGGAGAGTGGGGATTGGTTTTGTGCGAGGTTTCTGAGTTGGAGAGTGGTCTTTTTATACCTAACGTCAACGCGTTTAAGCTTTTGGTATTTTTAGTGTCGCCGGAAAATACGGGAATCACCATTAACCTACATTAATGCAGGTTTGACGAGTTAAAACGAGGTTAATGGCGTTGGTCAAAGGCTGGAAACACGCGGGGATCATTAATCGTGATTTACGGACATTATTGGAAACTACCGGTTTCCTGTTTTGGCCGGCCGGAGAAGACGACGAGGGACTGGGGAAGACAAGCTCATGGGCCGGTTTCATTTCTTGGGTTTGGGCTTGACTGGGTGGGCCAATTGGTTGATTGGGTTAAGAACATTTTGACAAAACAAAAATAATCAAATTATTTATCTTTATTATTATTATTATTATTGTTATTATTATTATTAGAAAATAAAGATGGTTCAAATATCTAGTTGGGAACAAAATTCGCGATGTTACACAAAATACCCTGACCCATTATCAACCAAAATACCCTGACCCATTATCAACACCATTCAAGCTGCACAAACTGACCCATTTGCATACTTGACCCATTTGACTGAACAAAATAACCAAACTGCACAAAATACCCTGACCCGTTATCAACCAAAATACCCTGACCCATTAACAGTAACTGATCCAACATCATCAAACAAACATAATAATAACCTTGACCCAGTTGACATTAACCTGCAGTGACTAACAAACTGCATTTGACATGTTCATTAACCTTGACCCATTTGACATTAACATGCAGTGACTCATTCACAATAACATTAACATACATTCATCCACAATAACAATAACATTAACCTGCAGTGACTCATTCACAATAACATTAACATACATTCATCCACAATAACAATAACATTAACCTGCAGTGACTCATACACAATAACATTAACATACATTCATCCACAATAACAATAACATTAACATATGACTCATACACAATAACATTCATTCATCCATTATATTCATTTCATTACCAAAACATTCATTACATAATATTCATTCATCTTCATCAAAACATGACTTTCGTTACTTTCATTACAAAAAACATCCACCAAACCTAGAAACCATGACTGCACAACCACCAAAAAACATCCAAGACCTGCACATACCCTAGACCTGCACATACCCTACACCTACACATACCCTACACCTACACATACCCTAGACATACTTCATAACATAATACATCACAAAAAACATCCAAGAAAACACTAGACCTACTTTCAGCATCTTGTTTTCATTCTCTGTTTTCTGCAACACTTGATCAGCTTCTGATTTCCTGGCACACATTCTTCTGACATTGTCTTCATGGTTTTGTATGGTGGCCAACAGAGCAGGTATCAACACAATAGGGTTTATCATGTAGGGGGTCCATCCAGTCAACGAAACCACATCCATTTGTGCAACGATGGTACCTACGTCCTGGATTTTCATTCGTCCATGAAATTCCGAGGTCTGTTGTTGCTCCACACCTGCACATCACCATTGTAGGGCTGAACGATTGTTGATTGAGATTATTGATGAAGAACGATTGAAGGTATGCTTAGGGTTGAAGATTAGGGGTTTAAATAGGAAAGGAAAGTTAATTATCGGATATTTTCATTAAGATATATATATTTTTTATTCAAGGGATGGAAATGACCAAATTACCCTTCGTTTAAGAGTTGAAATGACCAAAATACCCCTCACGTGAGGTGCACGTGAGGGTGATGTAACGGCAGATAGACGGACGTTAGCTCCAGGGACGTAAACTGTTAGAAAACCAAACCACAGGGACTCAGGGTGTTAAGCCTGGGTTGAACCTGTTAGTTTAGGCAAACCACAGGGACGAAAACTGTAATTTTCTCAATTTCAAATTATTATTTTTTTCAAATGAATTTTTAGTCGTTTTGAGATGAATAAAAACTGCAACGGTTAGTACCCACCATTTGGTGGAGTGGTGTGGAAAAATAAAGATAAGAGCTTGAGACTATTTGGTCTTAAGCTTTAATCCGATTCAGAAAGGGTTTTACCGCAGTGGGTATTCGGCGGCTGGTTTTTTCTCCGAATTGGTGGCTTGGTGGACTTCTGGGCAACCTTTTGTCAAGTGCTAACCCACTAGTAGTTCATGTGATATTTAGTTGACCGTTCAAATAAAAAAAAAGTGCGAAGGTTACAAATTTACTTATTTTTAAACCGCGGAGGTTATATATTATGTGTTAAGATCAAATAAAAGATAGGATTTATTGTCTAGAATTTACGGAAACAAAGGAAAAAAAGAATTGTTTATTTAAATTTGGGGAATTGGATTTTAATAATCCATACTTTGTCTCATTGGCGGCAATAATCTCTTAATAAATTCTCTACAACAGTCCCAACTTTCAACATATTGGCCGGCAATGAACTTTTTAACTTTCAAACTCTTTCGGTTTTGAAAATGGGTTAGTTTTCAGTTAACAAAAGTTCATTGACGGCCAATATTTTAAAAGTTGGGACTATCGTAGGGAATTTCTTGAGTACAGATTATTGTCAGCCAACCAACGAGATAAAGTTTGGATTATTAAAATTCAATTCCTCTTTAAATTTTAATTTGGTTAGATATCAGTGAACAATAGACTTTGGGCGAAGATGAATTTAAGTTAATGTCAATTAATAATTCTTATGATATGTTCGTTCAAGTAAAACTATAGTGTTTTACCGATGATTCATGTCAATTTAATAGATTTGTAGGTCTTTACTTAGGTTGAAGATGATATTAGTCCTTCATTGGCTTTATACTAATGCAAGGTTTGAGTTTACTCGCATTATAACTGGAATAGTTTAGACTTTAGATGTATTATCTTTACTTGACAACATTTGATAAAGTTATTGAAGCCAATCAATTGTGAAACCTTAGCTTGCATAAAAGGAAAAAAATATTCATTTATATGGAGGAATTTAATATTCGATGTTGCAAAAAGGCACATGCAATTCCATCCATTTACTATTTTTAAATAATTTGTGTATAAATAAACTAGAATGCTAGATATTTTGATGCTTCTCAGACTAGAATGCGTCGTGGTGTGGAGAGAGAGCAACCACCGCATGTCTATCACACCATCCCACGGATCGAAAAGGAGGCGTTGCCTTTAGGCAAAGGCAGAATTCACATGGGCGTTGCCCCCTTCCTCCTCATCACTCGTTTGACTTTTTTAGCCTCTTTGCCCTTCTCTCCTTGTCTTTCACCACTTCTTTCCTTTTGTGATGTGGAGGGCAAAGCCTCCAAAGTCTAGCTAGGTGACGCCTCGGTGGTAGGACTTGCCCCTTTGCCCACCACACCGTCTAGTCTAAAACGCTTGCATCCTAATGGTATTAATGTGTTTAGTAAAGATAGTTTTTTCAAAGAGTTAAGGGTTTTACTCCTATATTAGTGCAAAAGTTTACATAACGTGTACTTAGTTGTAAAAACAATACATAGGTGCTATAATGGTATTTTATTTCTACTCATTAGGGTATTATTTTATATTTTATAAGATAAAAAATAAAAATACTATTTCATGTCAACCTCTAACATATAATTTTTTTCTGGTACTATCAAACACGTTATAGTAGAACCTAACATTTGACTAAATTCATAATTTAAATCTACCGTCTAACCATCATGTAACCAATTTTTATATGGTATAAATATTGAGAATTGACGTAGAATACTATATTTGTAGATAATGGTGTTAATAATTCAATAATCAAGTGGTAGATGTCTATGTGACGTGGGTGAAGGTGGGTACACGAAATGATGTATCGGAGAATTGGGACACAATTAAGTAATTAACCTCGCTGTCTCCTTACATTTTGTTTATTTCGATTACATTATGTGTTAGGGGAAGGGGCGCTCCACTGAAGAAATTTTTACTTTACTGATTTCTATCAATCCTGCATTGTCACATCACTTTATTGTAACATTTTTTTGAAGGCATCACTTCACTAATTCACTTTATTGAAATGTTTTTTTTTTCTGTATTTTTCAAATAAAATTAATTAAAAATTTTGATTATTAAAAGATGCTTATGTAATAATAATAATATTAATATTAAAAGACTTAATTTTTATTTTTATTCAAACCTTCTTCTTCTCAAACCTTCTGACCTTCTTCTTCATCTTCACCTTCGTAAACCTTTTACTCAAACCTTCTCAAACATAAGAGCACTCACATCCCATCCACAAAATGTATGTGAGTGTGTCCACCAAATTTTATGGGGTGAATGTAAGTTGTTGTGAGTGAAGGAGAGATAAAATATTTGGTGGAAGCACTGTTCCACCCTAAATATGAAAAGCTATTGTTCACCCCCTATATATGTTTTAATATTTTTGTAAGTAGTAGAGAGAAAATTTAGGGGTGAAGTAGTGATTTTTAGTGTAATTTGATGGAAAATATTTGATGGATGGGTTGTGAATGCTTTAAAACCATCTATCCAACTCAAACCACCTTCTTCTTCTTCTTCTCCTCCTCCTCCTCCTCTTCTTCTTCTTCTTCTTCTTCGTCCTCCTCCTCCTCCTCCTCCTCCCCCTCCTCCTCCTCTTCTTCTTCTTCTATTGAGGTTGATGGTAGTGGCGAAGCTTGACCTGAATGTTCAGGGGTCGGAAGTCACCGGGGGGTTGGAAGTCACTAGTTTCGGGGGGTCGAAACCCTATATTTTCAAAAATTTCTATACGAATACTATATAATCGAAACTTCTGTGCATCCCAATACGAATACTACAATCAATGCATCTAAAACACGTTGATGAAACATGTATTTTTGCTTATGAATCCCAATATTTTTTGAGTTTTTAATTGTTACGTGAAATTAAGGGTCATGTGGTCCCGCAAGTAACTAAGTTTAAGTACTTAGGATCGTTCGTCCAAAGGGACGGAGAGATTGATAGTGACGTCGCACATCGTATTCAGGCTGGATGGTGTAAGTGGAGAGCAACATCTGGAGTTCTGTGCGATAAGAGGTTCCCAACTAAACTAAAGGGAAAATTTTATAGGGTTGCAGTCCGACCTGCTATGATTTATGGGACAGACTGCTGGGCCATCAAAAAGACACAGTTACGAAAGATGGAAGTGGCGGAGATGAGAATGTTGAGGTGGATGTGTGGGCACACTAGGTTAGATCGGATTAGAAATGAGGTTCTTAGGAAGAGGTTAGAAGTGGCTAACATAGCAGATAAGATAAAGGAGGGAAGATTAAGATGGTTTGGTCATGTGAAGCGGAGACATACGACAGCCCCAGTCAGAAGAGTGGAACACCTCACGGTGGAGGGGAGGAGGAGTAGAGGCAGACCCAAATTGACTTGGGTCGATCGGATTAGACAAGATCTGTTAGAATTGCACCTCTCAGAGGATATGGTCCAAGATAGGAATTCGTGGAGACGTAGGATTAAAGTTAAAGATTTTTAGGATTTAAGACTACTTAGGATTTAGGGTTGGCCTCTATGCATGTGTATATATATATATATATATATATATATATATATATAAATATATCTGTATGTTGTATCATGTTATACATCCACTATTTTATTTTATTTTTGTTTTTTTAGTGTTTAGTGATTGCCTAATTATTCATTAATATACAGTGTGCATTTTGTTTTTGTCGAGCCGGGGGTCTCTCTGGAAGCAGCCTCTCTATCTCTAAAGATAGGGGTAAGGTTTGCCTACATCCTACCCTCCCCAGACCCTACGAATAGCGTTGCTATTAGTGGGATTTCCTGGGTACGGTTGTTGTTGTTGTTGTAATTGTTACGTGAAATTAATTTATTGCAGGCTATGTTGAAACGGCTTTCAGTATCTGCAGATAATATTAATTATTATTTTTTAATAAAAGATAATATTAATTATTAACTAAACATATTTTTAATTTCTATATTAAATTACACGTGTCCTTAAAATAAATTTAATTAAGAATGTTTCAGCTTTTGTTGCATGTTCCACTCTCCTTGTACACTATTATTATCTACTATTAACTTTTTAATTTTAAATATTATCCCAATTAAGCTAAGTTATCATCGTAGGTGGTACCTATGGCTTTATATAAATAATTTATACTAAACATAATTATAACTTTAATAAACAATTTAAAAAGGAAATATAGCTATCAACTACAGTGAACGTGGATTTGACCAATTTTGTTGTGGACTTTGAAATTCCGGTTAGCTTCCGATTAATAAAAACCATAACAAATTACAAATGGATGGCTGGTAAACGGGTAACAAGATGCGCCAGTGCGCCACTACTCCTTTTAAATAAAAACCAAGAAACATAATCTGGGATGTAATTGTGATCTTATTATCTTAAAACAATGACAACTCTTTGATTTGAAAACATGGTTTTTGTAAAATTAAAACCAATTAAACGGTAACTATAATAACTTGAAGCCTTCAGTTTTTATCTTTCATGTGATTTTTACTTGTAAAAAACCTAAGTTTACATTGTCCGTTTGTCTCATGGTGTTCATTACCCTTATGACCGGCCCAATCCATTAGTAGCTCAGGTAATTTGGATTAGGTAATCAGGCCCAATAATTCATGTCAGTCGTTGCTTGTTGAAAAAACTTAGGGCTTTTTGGTTTTGGTTGATTAAGTGTTGAATTATTAAGATATCTGAATGGTTAAAAGGTCTGAATGATTAAGTGCTGAATCATTAAATTGGACCTCTTGATGGTTAATTTTCTTGTCCCACATTGGTAGGACTAGGAGACTAGGAGAGTGTCATTAAGATTCAGCCTATAATAGTTCAATGTTTAATGGTTCAGTTTTAACCATTTCATTCAGAAGCTGAAACAAACGCGCTGAATGCTGAATCATTCAACGCTAAATGGTTCAGAGCCTCATTAAGAGGCTTACCAAACAACCCCTTATCTTGTGCAAAAAGCGAATGTGAATTTGGTAAACTCTTTCAAAGGTGATATTGGCAGCGACGACACTTGAAAACTGAAAGGGGGCTGGAAATATAACACATTAACACCCCCCCCCCCCCCCCAAAAAAAAAAACCACGAAATAAAGATCATAAATCCAAAAAAAAAAACCTAAGTTCTTACACATAAACGACAAAGTCTAATTAGTAATAATTATCGCAATCGTATTGTATATTTGTAGCCTGATGAATTGATGATTGCAGCATGCTACAATATGGTGAATCCATATTGTATATAGATTTTTAGGCTTGTAAAACATAAATTTATATTGGGATATTGGATAAGAAGAGTACAAAAAGTCACATTATCTAAACAAAATATGCTAAACTTAAATTTTAGAAAAAAAAAAAATGTGGGGGGGGGGGGGGGGATTGGCCCTCTCCCGCCCTCACTGTGTTGCTCCTATGGATGTTGGATTGGGAGACAAATTGCATGTTTGGTTGGATCAATAGCTGAACAATGAACCATTAAGGTACATATTCCCTAACTATTTGTATTGAAAAAAGATAAAAACTGCTTGGTTAATAGTTTTTGTGAGATAAATGGTCAAAATATCACATGAAGTGGACACAATGACAGATGGTGACAGGTGGTATATTTTATGTGAAAAGAATGTTGTCTAATGTGACGAACAGTACGGGATCAGGTTTATGGAAATGGAGTTGTTGGGTAACGGAAAAGGTCAATACTTTTTGTGGAAGGCGGAATTGGATCAACTATCGACCGGTTCAGCTCTTCACAGGGGAAACATGTTTCCCGGTTCGATTGAAAAAACGAGAAACGAGCTTATTTTTCGGAGAAAGAGGCAAACGCTTTTGAAACGGTGGATAATATTAAATCGCTGGTTATCTTTGGATTAACAACTACATACCAAACAAATTTTCATCTCGCGACATGTCGCATTTGATGAAACAACCTTCCCGTTCTCACAAACAATCGGTCAAACACCCACTTATGAATTTCTATCGGATCCTTATCCACACCACTTATGTCCACACATCACCCCACCTAAACGAACCGACCCATCTCCACCGGCCCACTTCACCCCTACGCCCAATCCATCTTCACCAGGACCTCCTTATCAATCCACATCCACTCCTGGTGGGCCAGTGGCCCCATACACACCCGTCGCTCATACCTCAGCCACACATCCCACCACTTCTACACCCGGTCCTTCTGTCCCTACCCCATTGATGTGCCAAAAATTACACATGTTTTACATATGTCATTATTATCCTTTTTGCACATTTATTATGATTTTATCTTTATAAAATATAGCTAAATCGTTCCTACAAAATAAATGCAGGTTTTTGGCAGCAAAAAAGCAAAAAGGAATAAAAAAAGAGCACATTTTGAGTGGAGAATAAGATTCTCATAAGAGACAAAGTTGCGACTTGGGGACAAAAGGGTACATGGTACAACAACCTTGTCTCCCACATGCAAGCTTTAACGTCAAGGAACAAAGGGGGGAGAAAAACGACACAAAAGGCAAGTAATTGAAGACTTAGAAGGGCTGTAACAGATGCAGCACGGTCGCGCTCTGGCGTGCACGGCCGTGCACCTGTCAAGGGTCAACAAGTCAACATTCCGAAGTCAACAGAAGCAGAAGTCAATGAGCATGCCCGTGCTTACCCATAGAGCACGGCCGTGCTCCCCTGAACGTGTTCCCCAAGGGTTCCACCGACCAAAACTAACAAAACTGTTGCACGAACAGATGAGCACGGGCGTGCCCATATAGTGGCACGGGCGTGCCAGCCTACAAATAGACAGTTTCTGCTCGCAAGGACTCTGCAACTGTACCAGATGTCGTGCACGGGCGTGCTCCACCCGAAAGGCCTATAAATAGAGACCTCCCACTCCACACTTTGGCATCCCGTCCCATCTCATTCCACCTGAGTCTCTCTCACATGAGAGCTATTTTAGGGTCTTGTAAGTGACCTCGGGAGCATGGGATCACTATATTGCTGCACAATTAGTAATAAGCCAATCACTTTTTGAAAAGTTAATTAATTCAAGTAAGGGAAGAGCATGAGCGGGTAAGCCACGACTCCTATATGATGTCAAGTGGTAGCTTGTTCGGCCATGCTCCGACCGCTGGTAAGTTATTCATAAAAGTTTTGAGTTGTTTGATATCAATATCGCAACACTGGGAGGTGGGCTCTTCGGGGCTGGGTTAACACAATCTCGGGTGATCCTTCCCTTACTGTTGAGAGGTGAGCTTACCGGTTTGGGAGACCCTCACAATAACAAATGAGAACACAAATCGTCTTTATATTTATGCGGTAATGCGCATCTTGGACACATCACTTGATAAAACATTTACTGTTAATCCGTACCAAGACAAGTTGGATCCCCAAGCAACACTTTTCTTTGGACATTGTTTTCTTCTCGGTTACTTTTGTTATCTCTCACTTTTATTTATCTTTAGTTTTCCTTTAGCAACTTAAAACTGAGTAGGGAAAGTCGTGTCTTAGGGTTCGATACTCGGTACTTGCTTGTGTCTATACTAAACTCGATAGGTACACTTACCTATTGTGTGGGTTAAGAACGTTTAGCATTTATCGTTTTATTTTATAAATTTAAAACTTGAAAAATGTCTCACCTCAAAGTTTTGACTTAATTACCTTTTTCACCAAGTTTTTGGTATTTCCACCGAGAACTTGCCATTTTAAGAAAAAGAAGTTTAAGTCACTAAAACCACACGACATGTAACACCCCAACCGATGGCGGAATCAACGGGGTGCCACGTAGTGACGATTGTTCAAAAGCTCATGGTACTAAATTGCAAATATTTGATTATTGAATATTGTTTTACAACATGTGAAATTAAATACAAGACAACAAAAATAAAGATAATTGATTGATTTAATCTAAGTCCAAGGTCCTATGTGAAGCGTCAAGCAGCTTATCCTGAAACATGCACGAAAATAATTTTGTCAACATATGATGTTGGTGAGTACTACTTAGTTTTGTACATATAGTATAAGTTTGAAAAGGTAGTACAATTCATGTGTCTAGCATCACCAAGGCATAATGTAAACACGCAAGTAACCAAACAAGACAAAGATCAAATGTAAGTTGATAAGTTGAATTTGATAATGAGCACCTCAACACGTGTCAAGTCTAAAAGAGCACCATAACATAAGTTATGTCTAAATGAGCACCGTAACATAAGTTACGTCTATATGTAAAGAGCACCATAACATAAGTTATGTCTAGATGTATGATTTTGTATGTAAGCTACGTTCATGTTCAAACATAAGCACAAAGATAATCAAGACACGTATATGAATTGTAAATGAATAAAAATGTATGTGTAAATGAATATGAAGGTTTTGTATACTTGTGCATGAATCACCCCAAAAGTTGTAAAAGCGAAAAAGGGGATAAGTAATACCCACTTTAGCAAGGTGGTAAGTCTTGTGGAATTGAATCGGTGTAATCCAATGTTGCCAAGTATCACCCTATGTATAAGGTAACAATAAGTCTAATTCTATCTAGTCTATAAGTATTTTCTAGGGTTTCGAATTGGGGATGAGTATTCGTTTGATTAATAAGTTAAACGTTTTGATAAATAAGAGAAATTTGATAAATAAATAAACAAAAGTCTTTTTGTAAATTTTTAAATTAAAGATGATCACAATATAAAGTTGTAAGTGTGAAAATAATTTTTATAAAATTATTTTCTCAAAAATAGAATATTTAATCTATTTATATCAAATTGTCAAAATGTAACTTTAATATCTAAAAATATTTAAAATTAAAGAATTTGTAAATTAAAAATTGTATTTCTGTTCCAAATGAATAGAAATAATTTATGTAAAATTTTGGTACAAAAATATTGAAAAATGAATTTATTATGAATTATTTATGATTAAAACTAACAAAAATTAATTAAAAATATAAAATGAACGGTTTTTCTGAAATAAAAATAATTTCTGAAATGTTTAAGGATATACAAGTTTAGGATAATTTTTGTGAGATTTAATAAAATCGTTTAGATATTTTTATAGAATTTTAAAATTATAAATGAATAAACTTGTAATATTTATAATATATATTAAATAAATGATTTTTGGAATTATAAAAATTGTATGACAAACTTTGCCTCCTGAATATCATAAAATAAATTTTATAGAATTTAAAGATCACATTTGGTATTTTAAAGCTATTTAAAAAGATTATTAGATTATATATAAAGAAAGGAGTTTTAAAAAAAAAAAGGTTGTGGGTTGTGGGAATCGAACCAGTGACCTGACCCGGTCTGATTACCAGCCACATATGCATCCACCACTGATTCACAGACCTGATTGATATTTAAATTTATTTCAAAATCGTTTTATATGTTAACCACATGGTGTCATCTTCCCCAATTATATATCACAAACCCTAACTTTTCTAATCAAACAATTTACCAAGCAATAACCCCTGACATCATAGGGTTATTGCTCGCATGATGTTACTGGACCAAAACAAGGTAGGAATCATGACTTACAATATGCAGAAAGGTCGATATGAACGAGTCAACACAAAAGTCAAAAACTCTTTAATTGCACGATTAACACAAGGAACACAAAGAATTGAGAGTGGGGGTTTGTATTTCGGTGTTTTACAACTGAGAAAACAGGTCCAATTTATAGTGTGTTCGTATTTTTAGAAGGTTTTTAATCTTTGACCATGACTTGGTCAAAGTCGAGTAATAATCTCTATCACAAACATATATATAGCAAACATGGATGATTGGACACGAAAATGGAGCATTATTCGTTAAGCAAAATTGTTTTAGTCAATTGTTTCCATACATGTGGTTGATTAAAGGTCAAACAAAGGAAAAAAAATGGGTGGTTCGGCTGTTTTAAACAGCAGCGAACGAAGGAAAGAAACAGAAACAGTTTGTTGTGTGTTTAAATGCTTACCGTTTCCAGATATTAACACAAAGACCCCCATGGTCCAGTGGTGGTGCGCGTGTGTTGTTGTGCTGCTGACCCGGGTTCGAGTCCGGGCAACAGCATGTATTATTATTTTTTTTTGACAAGAGGGAAGGGAGAAGTGGAGTGTGGGCTTAGGCTTGCTGATTGGGCTCGGTTCTGGGCTGGACACTAATCTGGACATTAGTCTGGGCTCAAAATAAAAAGGGAGGTTGGGTTGGTCTTGTATGGTGTTGGGTTCACTTGTTTAAGTAAAGACTAACATTATTATTATTATTATTATTATTATTATTATTATTATTATTATTATTATTATTATTTTTATTATAAATAAGGATAAAATGTGACGTACAAGATAGGAGGTACGAAATAAAAATATTTATATACGTATATAATAGTGATAAAAATGACGGATGTCACACGACATCACCCACCGACCTCAAATCCAAACCAACCAACACCCACTGCCAAACCACCTACACCTCTGGCCCCTACCCAACAGACATAACAATGCATACTCACTCCATGAGTGGTATTTTCAAACCCAAACAACCTCTAAACCTTCATGCCACCACCACTACTCCCATTGTCCTACACATTCCCAGAAATCCACATGATGTTTTGACTGTTCCAGAATGGTATTCGGCTATGCTTACTGAGTACAATGCATTAATTAGAAACGATACTTTGGAGTTAGTTCCTCGCTCACCAGATATGAATATTATTTGTAGTATGTGGCTGTTTAAAGACAAATACAGGTCGGATGGCACTTGGAAATGACTGTGGAAAGACTTTTAGTTCGGTTATTAAACCGGCAACCATTCACAGCATGCTATCTATCGCCCTCTCTAAGCGTTGGGTCGTTCATCAGTTGGACGTCACCAATGCTTTCTTGCACGGGAATTTACATGAGACCGTCTACATGTACAAACCTATGGATTTTCGCAACAAACAGTACCCGGATCATGTATGTCTTCTTACGATGTCCCTGTATGGACTTAAACAGGTACCGCGAGCTTGGTATCAACGGTTTATCGACTATGTTCTCACCTTGGGTTTTCAACACAGTCGTTGTGATGCTTCTCTCTTCACTCTTCATCAGGGTCATGACACGACTTATCTTTTATTATATGTGGATGACATCTTGTCACTTCATCTCCTGATCTCAGATAACACCTTCTAGCACATTTTTCTACTGAATTTGCAATGAAGGATTTAGGCCCTCTTAGTTATTTATTGGGCATCTTTGTTACTCGGACCGACAACACCATGTTCTTATCACAACAGTCCTATGCCAACGACATTATCGCATGAGTTTAGTATGCAATCGTGCAATCATGTGGCTACTCCTGTCGACACCAACGGTAAGCTCAACGCCACATCCAGTGATATTTTCCATGACCCGACCCTTTACCGCAGCCTTGTAGGGGCCCTTCAGTACCTCACCTTCACTCGCCTGGACATAACCTAAGCTTTTCAGCAAATCTGCATGCATATGCATTCTCCCCAAACAGATTACTGGAATGCCTTAAAACGCATAATCAGATACATCAAAGGCACATCTTCTTTCGACTTAACTCTAGCCTCATCATCTCACCCATCCTTAGTCTCATATACTGATGTTGATTGGGCATGCTGCCCTGACACGATACGTTCCACCAGTGGCTACTGCATTTACTTTGGCGACAACCTCATATCCTGGTCATCCAAACGTCAATGTACAGTCTCCCGCTCTGGTGCCGAAGCCGAGTACCGTGGTGTCGCGAATGTGGTTGCCGAAATTTTTTGGTTACGTAATCTACTGCTAGAGTTGTCTCTTCCTTTATCTCGTGCAACCGTGGTATACTGTGATAATGTTGGTGTTATATACTTGTCGGGTAATCCCGTTTAGCATCAATGCACGAAGCATATAGAGTTGGACATTCACTTTGTCAGAGAACAGGTTCAGCGGGGCTAAGTTCGTATCCTACACATGCCATTACGTTACAAGATTGCCGACATTTTCAGCAAAGGTCTTCCGCGGATTCTATTCGAAGATTTTCGCTTCAGTCTCCGCATCCGGTCACCTACCGCTTCGACTGTGAGGGTATAATAGCGTGTATATATATTTAGAATAAAGAGGCCGGCTAACGTACAAAGGCGTTTTAACGTACAAAGTGTGAGAAGCCATCCTGGCCGTCCATCTTCCTCATCTGCGTTTGACCTCGTACATTTATTAAACACGTTCCTCATTAATTGCAGTTATTAAGTCGAGGGCAAAACAGGCAAATTACAAACTAAAACATTTTGAAATTTTTTAATTCAGCGCCCAAAAAAATACCCCATTAATTGACGGTTACATAGCCCCCAAATCATTCTCCATCAAAAATTGAAAACCGCTGAAAGCAGACGAAAAATCAAACAAGAAAAAAACAGAGCATCGACGAAGAACAAAGAAATATGCCTCCAAAACGCAAATCAGGTAAGCAATTGTTGATGATTTCACTTAATTTTTGATCGTCTTTTGTTAATTGATGTTAATCATTGATTTTAAAACCCTAAAAACAGGTGACGGCCGAGAAAGAAGAAGCAAGAACTATCATGATAGGCCTTCAAAACCAAGGATTACAGGTATCTAGTAAAGGCGTTTTAGTCGTTTTAGATGGTTGATTGAATTAGTAAAGGCGTTTTTAGTCGTTTTTAGATGGTTGATTTGAATCTAGTAGAGGCGTTTTAGGTCTTATGATAAGGGCGTTTTAACTGAATGTTGATACATGAAATGATTAGATGATGATATGATGTTTTAGGTGTTATAAGGCGTTTTATAAGTTTATGAAGGCGTTTTAGGTATAATACAGATGGATATGATGTTTTAGGTGTTTGATTGTATGAAAATTTGGGTGAATGTGATTGTAAAGGCGTTTTAAGTGTTAATGTATGCGTTTTATTAATTTTACTTATTAGGATGATGTTTTGTTGATCTAGAAGTAATCAGTATATGATCCATAAAAGTTTCAAATAACAAAAGGCGTTTTAGTAGTGTTTATGAAGGCGTTTTATCAGTAAAGGCATTTTGATAGTATAACATTACTAATTACTTGTTGAGAAGTAAAAGTATTGACAAGTAAAACTTTGAAAAAACCAAAAGGCGTTTTGTGAAATATGTGGATGCGTTTTACTAATGACAAATTATGTGAAATAGTAAAGCCCTTTCAGTGATGTACAAATAAAACAGTTATAACAACAAAACGCATGTACTAGTAGCAATAAAGGCGTTTTACTGATAATGAAAGTACTGCACAACCACCGATGAGAGAAACCACTGATAGTTAGTTACTCGTCAGTGGTTATCATTCATCAGTAGTTATAAGCCCATCAGTGGTTTGATCAGCAGTACTTATTAACTTATCACTTCATCAGCAGTACTTATTAACTTCATCAGCAGTTTCATTGTGAAAAGCATGTATGTGTATATATTGGATCATTAAAATGGGTAAAAAATGAAAACTACTCAAACGCATGTATAAAACAGTGGTTATCATTCATCAGTAGTTATAAGCACAACCACTGATGAGAGAAACCACTGATAGTTAGTTACTCAAAACGCATCTACTAGTTCAAAACGCATCTAGTAGTAATAGTAAAGGCGTTTTACTGTTGTTCATTGTTGTGTTTGTATTAAGCAGAACAACCAAGGGATCCAGGGGCTGATGATGATTTCCAAACTCCTTTAAAGGATTTGGGAAAGTCAAAGAAAGGTGTAGATAACACAAATAAGGGTGTTCAAGAGAAAACTGCCCATAAAGAGAAAGACAAAAAGAGAAAGAAACAAAATAAGGAAGTTTCAGAGAGTGAATCAGATGGTGATTTCGTTAAACCAGCAAAAAAACTAAAATTAAAAGTAGGGAAAGAAAAAGCAGCAAGAACTTTTGTTGAATACCGGGATACAAAGTTGAAACTAAGGTGTTCTCCGGGGAATTTGTAAGAGGGATGAAAGATTTCACAAATGAACAAAAGGAGGCAGTAAGGAGTATGGGATTTGGATCGGTGTTAGAAATAGATATAGACTCAATTCAGACTGGTCTGGGTTTCTGGTTGCTTTCGAATTATGACGAAACAACCAGAACAGTTAATGTTGGGAACTGGAAGATAAAGATAACAAGTTCCTTGGTGCACGAGTGTTTCGGGATTCCGGTAGGGACAATTCCTGTGTTGGAGCACGGGAGGCCAAAAAAAGGATCGGGTTCAACGATAGATGAATTCAAATCTCAATTCAACACATCTACCCCAACTGTTGGGCAAGTTTTAAATGTGGTTAAAACACTGTTAAATGGTGGGAGAATGTTTAAGATAAATTTCTTGGTACTGTGGAACACAGTCTTTGGCGAGATAACGAAGTCAACAAAAGTTAACCAGAAATTTTTGATTAGTGTTGATAAAGAAGATGATATACCGAACATGAAGTGGTGTTCATACCTACTAGCACTTCTAAACAGCACAAAAGCAGGCTGGAAGCAAGATCAGTACAATGGGCCGATAGCAATGTTAACTGTAAGTTTTCTGTCCATACATATATTAAAACGCATGTGTTATTTAACAAAACGCTTGCAGTTGTTTATACCTGTATGTAGTCTATGTTCACACAAATATTAAAACGCATGTGTTAATTAACAAAACGCATGCATTGTTTATACCTATGTTAAGTCTCTGTTCATACCTATATTAAAACGCATGTGTAATTTAATAAGACGCATGCATTGTTTATACAATTTTTTAATAATTAAACACTTAAGTTGTTACTATATGCAGGTTATTTACACCCATGAATACAACAAAAGGCATAATCCAACACTTGTGAAGAATCCTGCAATTAGTTACATTACATCTTCGTCGTTGCACGATATGGAAAGTTATATATACGATAACGGGCCTTTGACAGATATCGAAGAAGATGGTGATGATAATGTTGTAGGGAATGAAGAGAGTGAAAAAATAAGTTCTGAAAAAGGTGTAAGCGAAACAGTGAAGGACGCTGTGGATGTTTTGGTGGGTATGCATGAAAAAGAACCCGCTGTTGATGAGGAGGAGCTAGATTATGACAACCTAGACTGGAGAGATTTTGACATGGGAACACAAACCCAGCAAATGTTTGAGTATTGTGCAACGCCTATTCAGTTGAGTGGGGTTGAGTGTGATAAAGAAGAATTCGACGCAGCTATGAAAGCTAAAAAGGTAAATATGTCATGACAGTTGATTTTTGTAGTAAAGGTGTATAGTTATTTGTAAAACGCACTTGTAAAATACTAAAACGCCTCTTATGTTTTTCATGGCAGGTTTGGATGAAAAAAATGGACAGAAACATGAAGAAGTATCTAGACATCCAAGAGGAAATGGATGATATGGTTTCACAAGCAAGAGAGAAGTATTTCTGGTCTAGGGAATTGATCGATAGATGCCAGAGATGGGACGGCATTAGAGGTAAGTCGTCAAAAGAAGACGACGTTGTTAAACAAAAAGAAGCCGATGAACATGTGGTCGGCCTAGGGGAGGATCAAGGTTTTGAAAACTCGGGTGCGCAATTGGGTGGTGATTATGATAGGGTTGTTGAAGAAGCACAGGCGGCGGGGACGGTCCCATCCGTAACCAAAAAAACATTGGTGGGATACAAACGATTTGGGCATGGTAGGAAGAAGACGGCTGGAGATCAAGGTGGAGACAAAGAAAAATTGACTGAACAGGTAAAACGCCTTTGATTAGGTCTAAAACGCATGTGTTTTATTTTTATTAATTTTTTTTTTCTTACAGATTGTAAATATTGAAGACAACACATTAGTGGGGCCTGATGAAACAGTGGCTGAACAGGTAAAACTCATATGTCATCTAACAAAAACGCATGGATTGTTAAAACTGAATTTTTTATTATTTTTTTATCTCACAGATTGTGAATATTGAAGACAACACAGTAGGGGGGCATGATGAAAATGTTGTGGAGGGGTCAACGAAGGTGGTGGAAGATAACGTTGATAAGGGTATTGTCATTGAAGAAGTATTTGACGACGATGGTATAAGTGATACAGAACTTGCTATGCTACAAACAATAGAGCCAGGCGTATATGGTATAAAGGATGCAAGCATTGGGGATGAACAACAAAAACAAGTCGAAGAACAAGTGAATTTGGCTGAAGTTATACCCAATGTGCCTTTTGTACAGGTAGAGCAGGAAAAGGATCCAGAAACACCAAAGGATCAAATGATTCGTGAAAAAAAGGGGAAAACAAAGGTTGGTGATGTTGATGGTGGTAGGCCAGTCAGAAAGAAGAATCCGTCTTGGGCTTTACGATCGCCTTACATCGGGAGAAAGGTTTCACTGTTTGAGCCTCTAACAGAAGATGAACAGATGATGGCAGAGTACATGATGGCGCCAACAAAGAAAAAAATGTAAGTGATATGTATTAGCTTAGATTATAGTTTGTAAACAACTAAAATTTCATTTTTATCTTTCAGGAAAGTGGTCTACAAATCGGATGCGGGTACATCAATATATAAGGCTGTTCTTGAAAGTTTCTACCCCGGTATTTGGTTGCACACTAACGCAGTGGATGCATATATAGAGCTGCTCAATTATGAGGAGAAAAAAACGCATGAAGATGGAGTGTACAAGCTTTATTGCAGCACTACAATGATGGTAAGAGAAATAGTAAAACGCATGAAGGAAACAGTAAAACGCATTTGGTTTTTTTATATATTTTTTTTTCTTGTTTTTTAAAACACAGCCAGCAGATTACTACGAAGCAGGAATTTCTGAGCATGATAGGGTGAAGGTTTTCAAAAGCAATTTGGAACATATTATGAAGACGTTCGATATCAAAAGTCTGGATGATTTTAACATCATTATAGTTCCATTGCTAATAAAGGGTCATTTTTATCTAATGTGCTTCGATATAAAGGATGGTTACATTGAGTTAATTGACAACTCAAAGAATGAACCAGATTTTCAGGCAAGATATGAAGGAGTGCCCGAAGTCCTGGTATGTAAAATTACTAGTTTAAAAATAAGAAATAATATGTTATTGGGAATCACTTGACTTTGTCTTTTGCTTTATTGCCTACAGAGACACACTTTTTATTTAACTTTGAGAACACTGTGTGAACGGAGCATAGGGATCGAGCGGATTGAAGGGGGGACAATACATAGGAGAGAAATGCCATGGAGAACTGAGAAAAACATAAATGACTGCGGCATATTCGCAATACGGCACATGGAAACGTATAAGGGGAATAAAGTGTGGAAAGCCGGATTTGTTGACGAGTCGGAACTACAAAACAAGCAGCTAAATTCGTTAAGAATCAAGTATGTTGCAAAGTTGATACTTAGCGAGCACAACAGGGCAAGGGATGACGCTATCGAAGAAGCTCATAAATTTAGCAAACGACCTTACAAGGATAATATGATTCGAAATGCTTTCGACAAAATGCTGAGACGAGTAAATAGTGTTAGTTAAAAGTTTGTTATGATAGACATCAACATATGTTTGTTTCTTTTTTGTTTCTTTTTGTCAAATGCATGGATCTGATCATCTTTGTTTTCAGTTTAATCTTTGGTTTATTTTTAACAGTTTTTGTTAAAACGCCTTCAATATTATATAAAACGCATTCATAAAATGTTATTCAATACGATCATACTACCAGTTACAGTAAAACGCCTTCATTATTACAGTAAAACGCCTACATTGTTATTCAAACATACAAAAAGCATATAAGCAAAGTTTAAAGTGATTTGAGAAATTTGATCTTCATTTCCATTGAACACCTCAAAAGTGCAATGGATTTAGTAAGCTCTTCGACAAGATTTGTGTCTCTTTGTTTTGCATCAATCATGAACATCAATGCCAATTCATGAAGACTAGAATCTGGCATCGCCTTGAGAATGTTGCAAACTTCTTCTTTTCTGGACATGCGTTCATGGATATTATTCAAATCATCCATCAAAACACTCTCAGAAGAATGATCATTGATGATTTGTTCTTCAATCCTTTTAATAAAGAGGGATCTTGTATTGGATGATGATGAAGATGACATGGTTATTGTATGTAATCTTTTGTGGTGTGAAATGAAAGTGAACATGTAGAGGATAATATAGAAAAAAAATATATAAAATGACAAAATATAGTCACATGTAATACTGTGTGCAACAGGTTATGATTAAAAGAAATAAACCTAAAACGCCTTCATAAGTTGGTAAAACGCATGCATGAAAAAAAAGTTCTGAAAAAGACAATTCAGACTCACATGTTTTAACTGTTTTGGGAAATTCTTTGAATATTTCATTTTTTTTTTTTTTGCATAGTAATAACAAGTTGTTTGGATGTATTAGAATTTTTTTTTTAATAAAAATAATTTAATAGGGGTAATTATTATAAAACTCTGTTATTGTAATAAATAAAAGAACATTATTATACTTTGCAAGTTGATCTGATGTGATGGTCATTTACTATAAATTAAGTACTCAACTACCAAATCTAGTTATAATTGGACTCTATGTTAACTACAGACATAAAAAACAGAGTATCTCTCATCTAATAAAAACACAATTAATCATTCTTTTGTTTAAAAAAATAAAACGCAAGTTGTAAATGATTTGATTGATATCTAACTAAAATTAAATGAATGGTTAATATGTTCAACTACCATATGTCATAACAAGAGATTGTCTGATTGTCTATATAAATTAACGATGAGAAAAACAGAGTAACAAAAAAAAAATGGCGAACAACATTGAGGAAGCAATAAACAACATCCAAGTAAAGACAGTAATCATGGTTGATTCTTCAACTGAGGTAAGGAGTGATATCAAAGCATCTTCTTCTGTTATGTGTGTTCAACAGGATGTGCTGAGGCAGGCGAAAAAAAACCTTGATGTCCATGAAATGCTACTTGGTGAACCAAAATCAAACTTCAGGGATGAAGCTTTAGAGCTGATCAAACAACAAGAAGCTTTTGATGATTTAATCTATCACAGCTTGAAGAACACAGAAGAAACCATATGGTCTAACATGGCAGGTAAAAGGATGGGGAGGGATGAGATTTTAAAAAAAAAAGACTGAATGGGGTTGGTGGTTTTGATCATATGGTAGTTTTTGGGTGGTTTGTGAATGTGGTGTTTGGTAGTTTTTTGGGTTTTAAGTTAGTATGTTTTCTTTTGATGTTTAAAAATGGGGCATGGATGGTGATGTATGCCATATGTAAGGAAGTACAAAGTATTTGACTGTGTGTACTGAATGATTATATATATATATATAAGTGTTTGTTAGTAAAACGCATCTAATAAACAATAAAACGCCTTCAATAATTCTGATATAAAATATGAATAATATCTAAAATTCACTAAAACGCATTCACAAAAATCACAAAACGCCTTCGTTAAAAACAGAATAAATCTCAAAATGTTTACAGTATACTAAAACGCATTCATTAGTGCTAAAACGCATGCATTAAAAAATAATAACATTCATTGCTCATCCACTAGATCTTCAACTCCTTGATCATCAACTCGTTGATCTTCTACATTTTCATCTTCATCATTCTCATCTTGTAACATTGTGGTTTTTATCTTGTGTTTCCGACGATCATGTCCAACCTCCCCGCAAATGTTACATGTCCTCTTCCTTTTACCCATACGACTTATAGCTTTCTCTTTGCTTGACTTAATTCGCTTGTGTGAACCACGGCCTTTATTTTTGATACCATTTGGCAAACGGACAATGGTCTCCGCCGGCTTGTCATACCCGAGCAAACTAGAGTACCGATCGTACTTGTTTTGAGTTGGTCTACTAAACCGACGTTCGTCCACCTTGTTGATCATTTCTTTCATTTTATCATTGACAATCTTTAATTCTTCCAAGTCTGTTATTAAACTATTTGCAAGGTATTCACCAGCAAAAACAACTTCCCTGGCAATCTTTCTAGCTTCTTTGCTTTTGTCATCACCAAACTCGTGTAACTCAAATGAATGGTTTATCTCGTTCGGGACAACATCTTTTGTCCACCTCTTCAAAATGTACTTGTTCGGGAATCTTTGAATTCTAAATGACCGAAGAACGAGAAATATATGCCTGCATAGTAAACCATATTGTTCAAACCTTTTACACGTGCATAATGTAGTGACATCATCATCATCCTTCTTGAAAAGCACCTGTAAAAAAGAAATGTATACTAAGGTATTAAAACGCATCTAGAAATCTACTAAAACGCATGTATAAAAAACAGAGGAGTTAACTACTGATAATGAAAGTACTGCACAACCACTGATGATAGAAACCACTGATAGTTAGTTACTCGTCAGTGGTTATCATTCATCAGTAGTTATAAGCCCATCAGTGGTTTGATCAGCAGTACTTATTAACTTAGCACTTCATCAGCAGTACTTATTAACTTCATCAGCAGTTTTATCTCAGCAGTACTTATTAACGTATAAGAATTGGTAAAACGCACTTACTTCTAGAAAACCTTGCCCATATGCTTTCGGGTCATCCACAAAGAGTTTCAAAAATTCACCACACCTTTGTGTGTGAACAAGTACCGAACTATCAAATGCAGCATAAATCTCTTCTTGTATATCAAGGAATATAGACCTCGTGAAAATTTGAGATGCTTCCTTCTCGATGGGAAAAGTAGTCCAAAAATCTGGAATAGTGTGCCTTGAATCATGGTCGTTTTTCCTATGATTAAACCTCTGAGCTTCCATTGAAGTCTCGAAATGGTTCAAAAACTCGACAAGCGTCAGTTGGGAATTCGCCGCTTGACAAAAAAAATGATTCTCACTCTCTGATCTAGATGTTGTCCGCATTAGACCAGACATCGGTTCATCACGGTAATAAGCGGGGATCCACATTGTTCTCAAGTTAAACATATCCGTCAACCAAGTATTATCAGTAAGCTTGAAATCAGTCATCACAAGATCCCATTCAAAATCAAATTTATCGGGACCAATTGAGTCGGTCCAAACGATGTTACAAATTCGGCGCTTGAACTCATCATCACTGCATAATGTGCCACCAACCTAGAAATAAAAAACATTCATGAAGAATATGAGACTTTATACAGAAAAAATTTAAAAAGGTAAATAAACAATAACACATGACAGTAAAACGCATGCATGTATGTAGTAAAACGCATGCATGTATGTAGTAAAACGCATTAAGAATTTTTAGAATACTTGCCTTATCAGACACCTTTTTCATAATGTGCCACATGCACAACCTATGCCTGCTGGTATCAAATACCTTCTGAATTGCATTCTTCATTGCTGGATCTTGATCAGTGACTACAACTTTTGGTTTCTTACCAAATGATTTTACAAAAGCTCCCAATAACCAAGTGTAAGATTCTGTTGTCTCCGAAGACAACAAACCAGCCCCGAGAGTTACATTTCTACAATGATTGTCAATTCCTGTAAAAGGAACAAAAACCATTTTGTACCTATAAACAGAAACATATGACAGTTTAGCGTGCTAAAAATGATGATGAATTTATTAAAAGAAAGATTAAAAAGTGGACATACTTGTTTGTGTTAAAAGTTGCATCAAAAGATATGACGTCGCCAAACTCCATGTAGTTCCTTTTACACAAAGCATCAGCCCAAAACAGACCAGTGAGGGCATTCTTTTCATCAACCGAGTACTCAAATGAATAATCAGGAAGATACTTTTTCTTATCCTTCAACCTCGAAACTATCATGTCGGCGTCGTGCACACCAATAAAGGAGTTCAACCCGCCCTTAAAGTTCTTACAATCAACTGCAGTTGCGCCAACGTTCTCAAAACCGCCATATTTTGTCCTCATCACATTAAAAGCTTTAACAGGTCCCATGTTTAATGAAGACAACTCACATATCATTTCCTCCTGAATGTGGGAAAGCTTTCTATTGCCTGCTAACAAATGAATATCCTCGGACGAAACCAACGGATGATTATGTCCTTCAACAAATTCACACACCTTAAACTCTTTTCCATTTTCTGATCCAAATCTAATAAAAGCCTTACATCCTGTACGGATTGAAGGTCTTTTCCTTTGTTTAACTTTTTTATTGTCGTTCACCGACCCTAATTTTTGTGGTTTCCCACCCTCTTTGTAGCAAACAACATATTTGATACGAAGAACATTCATATGAACATATGATGTGCTCTTCCTAGCTGTAAATCCAGAAGCCTTGGCATACTTGTGGTAAAACTCAAATGCATGATCTATACTTGGGAAAACCATACCAACTTCTGGTTTCAATGAAGATGCAACAGCAGGTATGTATATTTGAGTTTGATCATCAATTGGAATATCTTTGTTAGACAGCTCTGGCACAAAAAACATGATAAAAAACACCATTGACAACTTTTTATTTAATGTAATCATACAACAACAAAAAAGATTTTAAAACGCATGCTAACACCTAATAAAACGCATTTGAATGTTGTGTGTAACATAATATCACAAGATACAGCAAAACGCATGTTGAAAATATATTAAAACGCATTGGAATATTAATCTAACATAATATCACCAGACACATAAAACGCATGCACTGATTATACTAAAACGCATTCAGAAGATGTTATCAATACGATCATACAACAAGTTACAGTAAACATAAAAATCACAAAAACATAAAAAAATACCTTGAATCCTTCTGTGTTCAGCCATGAAGTCAAATTTCTCACCATTATGTTCATCAGTGTTGATTACATCTTCATGTATAATATCTATAAAAAAAAAATTAATGAAGTACTCAACCTCTGTTTCATCACAGATCTAAAAAACTACAAAAAACAGTAGAAACTAACCTTCAAAATTGAGATTATGAGGATCAACAACTTCATGATCTTCATCAAATAAGAGTTCAGGTTCATTGTTTAGATCTAAAACCACAAATTAAGAGTAAGTTCACGAATACTTGAAAACAATAAAACAGAGTACATACCGAACATGGTGAAGAACTCGGAAAATTGAATATGATTTTGGGGAAAAAGTTGAACCAGTGATCGATTACGTTTTGTATATTTTTGAATATGGTAAGAATTGATAATCGTATATTATGGAATCAGTTATGAAAATTTGAAAATACTGATGAACGATAAAACAGGGATTGATAATAAAACGCGATTAATTGATTTGTCAAATTGACTATACTACCCTTCTAATCTGTTATAGAGTTATAACAGACAATTTACACGTGGCATCATTCTGTGGCTTCCTACACTTTGTAGGATAAGGGACTTTGTACCCTACACTTTCTCTATATAACATGACCATGAAAAAAAATCAATTAGTACACTTCACTTAAAATAATTTGTTTTTATCTCAATTTTATTCTATTTAGATAAGATTACTTAATAAAAGTTAACTTTTATTAAAAAAAACGTGTAGGAAATAATATGTACTTCAATAAACAATAATCAATTACTAAGATTGACGGTTACATTTCATAATAAATCAGGGGCAATTTATGCCTTTGTGGTAGGTGCAAACGAGTCGAGCCAAATCACAGCTAGCTCGAGCTCATCTCATTGACTTACGAAAGCTTAAGCTCACTAAGTATTTACTAATTAGTTTATAAACATTATTAGTTATTTTTATGTTTTAGTTTCTATTTTTTACATATAACATAATTTATTATTTAGTTTTTTTTCCTTTTATTATAATTTTCTACATAACAATTCATATTTCATCTATTAATCTATTAATATATATAAAAGAATTGAACATTGCTGACGTGGCGTGCAATGGTGCCTTCAATCTCTCCATGAAACTGCCACGTGGCATCATAATTGAAAGATTTTAGTGTTTTTGAATTATTTCCTTTTTTAATTAAAAAAAGATAAACATAAAACTCTAAATTTATCTCTCTATCTCTCAATTCTCAATTACTAAAATTAAATTGAGTTATTTTAGGAAAAAATAATTTAAAAACAAATTTAAATTTTTCTCTCTTATGTTCCTCCATAATTTTTTAACGTTAATATCTTTTATATTCTAGATTTTTTAAATAAAAAAATTACACCAAATTAACGAGCGTTTTATTATTTTTACAACGAGTACCATAGTGCTATATAAAAAACAGAGAAAAAAACAACTATTTTTTGTGGGGTTATGTTCATACAGAAAAAAAAACACAAAGTGTTCAGGTTATTCATTAATCATGTTTTTTCTTTTAAACCAGGTTCTTATCTACGATGTTGAAATTCGCCTCAATCACCATGCATTGGAATTTTACTCTTCTAAAGATGGATAGATATACTTCATCAAGAGAAGCTAAGAGAAAGAATCGCGCAACACTCCAACACATGGTGTCACCTTATAGCAAGGTTATTTTTTTATTTATTTAATTACAAGAGTAATAATTATTACTATTAGTATTAGTATTATTAGAATGGTTATATTTTTCAACCCTCATCATGAATTATACATCTATATAAGTCAAAGTCAAATTGTAACATATTTTAAATTACGTGAAGATGATTATATGTTGAAGGTTATCCTTTTAATACTGTATTATGTTTAATATGGTTTATGCTTTTTATTTTTTTTAACTTTTTAAATAAATGTTTTTTTAACTAAGATTGATTATGTTTAAGTTATTTACTCTTTTCGTGATTTGGGTTTTCTTCTTTTATCATTTTTTATTAAATCATATTAAAATTTTCAACCCCGGGACCTTCCCGAGGTAATCAGCTAGTAAATATATAATTGAGTTATATTTGATTTTAGTCCTCAATTTTAACTAAAGAGTTAAATGCCAATTTAGTTCATGAGGTTTGTTAAAAATTGTCACTTTCATCCAAATCTTTTTTTTTTGTCAATTTAGTTCCTGTGGTTTCATTTTTTTGTCATTTTAGTCCCTATGGACTAACAAGATTTGAATGAAAATGGCAATTTTTGACAAACCTCAGGGACTAAAATGACAAAAAAAATAAAACCACAGAGACTAAATTGACCAAAAAAAATAATTTTAATGAAAGTGACAATTTTTGATAAACCTTAGAGATTAAATTGACAATTAACTCTTAACTAAAAGAACCACTTTAATCAAAAGGTTTAAAAACATCAGAGTTTCAGTTCAAATTTCAAAAGTTATCTTATTTTTTAATTTCAGTTCAAAAGTTTAAATTTTTTTTTATTTCGAGTCCAAAAGTTTATCCTTTTAAATTAAAATTGAAACAAATGGTGAAACTTTTGTACCGAAATCAACGATATTAACCTCTTAGACTAAAACAGATTAGAATCGACTTTAACTCTACATAATTTAACATAACTAAAACTTATATAAATAACAGGTTTGTTTAGCCACACCTACTTTAACTAACTCGAAGTAGGTACGCCTACTTTAACCCACTAATCAAGTAGGTAAGTAGGTACGTTGTACTAAAAGTCAAAAAAGTAAAGTACTCCAACTTTACTAAACTCGGCCCATTACTAAAAGTAGGCCCATTACTATTCTAGTTAGACCACGGGACCCACAATCGATGGGTTCGAGGAACTAGTGGAAAACACTGCAACAAATGCACGCTTTCCACACCCTCCCTCTTCCCCCAAACTAACAATTTCTTCTCTCTCTAGATTGCATGCTTCTCTTTCTCTCTCTAAAATTTGCTCAATTCACCTTACAGTAATTCATATTTTAATCTCAATTTCATGTTATTCGTCAACAATTGAACCAAATTGAAGCTCCATCTTCAAATTCAGGTATTCAATTCACGAAACTGTTTCAATTTCCGTTAATTATCATGCATTTTAGTTTGTTATGAAATTAATTGTTTAAATCTGTTTAGATACTTAATTGGAGTTGATTTGTTATGTTTTATGTTATTCTGTGCTTGTTATTGTGTAGGTTAGATTAGGTTAGGTTTTGCAGTGGTAGATTATTATTATTATTTTTAATTTCTATTTTAATGTGTGTTTTTACTATGTTTGGTAATTGTTAGGTTTCTGGTGTTTGTTTCTGTTTTATGGTTGTTTGAAAAGATAATATTTGGTTTAATTTTAATAATATTATTAGATCTAGAAGGAAGGGTTTAATTTAGGTATTGTAGAAGTAGAACTGATCTGGAAATTGGAATTGACTTGCATTGGTTGCCTCATTAGGTTAAACATAGCATTGCAGTAAAGTGTTGGAGTTTATTACTTTATTTAGTTATTATTATATATGGCCTTGTGAATAATAATAATTAACCAATAGGTCCTTATGTATAAGCTGATACAGTTATCGACTTATCGTATATTGGTTTATGCATTATGGTACCTTAATGATAATATTGTGACGGACAATGTTGCGCTTTGTGGATATATAATTATGCAGGCATACTAGACATATTTTATAATTGACTTGTTAACGTCAATTTGTTTGATCTAATGAGCCGGTAAGAGTGTTGTTTGGTTGGACGTTTGAATCAATATGTATAAGACATTATGCAATTAAGAATAATCATCTTTCCAAATTAAAACATATTATGCAAGATAATTTACAAGACATTATGCAAGCTGAACTAGTTTAAATATGCAAATCAAGTTTGAATAGACTGGAAAACAAATTGTTGTAGTTTAATAAAATCAGAAAACACGGCGACAAGGATGAGAAATTGGGATAAAAAAATGAGCTAAAAGAATCAAATTGATGGTATATCTTGATAGGGATGAGCATTTGGTATATTCGGTACCAATACCATTAGAGAGAATATTTTGTAACGAACACTGGTGCTGTACCGAAAGATTCGGTGCAGTATTTGGTACCCACTTTTCCAAAAATGCGTTCTTGGTTTGGTAACACTGTCATATAGAGACAACATTTTGTAACAAATAACAGTACGGTACCTAAAGATTCGGTATGCTATTCGGTACCCACATTTTCAAAAATTTGGTATCGGTATTTTCAGTATCATTTTGGTACCAATACCATATAGAGAGAACATTTTGTAACGAATATTGATACCGTATCAAAAGATTCGGTACCCGCGTTTTTGAAAATTCGGTATCGTTACCGGTTCGGTAGCGATCTCAGCCCTTTATGTGAACAACGATGACGAGAAGGGCAGTGACGCCGCGACGGTCGTTGTGGTTGGAAGTAGGGGTGCAAGCAAGCCGAGCCCAAGCTCGAGCTTGGCTTGATTCGAGCTTTGTTTCTAAAGCTCGAGCTCGGCTTGCAGGTAGTTTTTCAAGCTTGAGCTTGGTTTGTTTATTATTTATTTTTTCATAATTATATAAATAGTAATTATTATCATTTAAATATATATATATTTAATATATTATTTAAGAACTATATAAATAGTGCGCTCGGCTCGTATGCACCCATAGTTGGAATTGGCGATGGTTGAGTACGCCAAATTGGTGGTGGTTGAGGTGGTGGTGGATCGAGGATGTGGTGCGTGAGTGGCCAACTCAGGGTTATGAACACACGTGAAGGGACAAAGGGGCAAATTTTTCATTCAATACCAATTTGTACTTAATGGGTAAGAAGCTTGGTGGCTGATTCAAAGATTTCCAAACCAAACACACTTGGTGCCGACTGTTTCGAGGTAGCCTCTTAATGAAATCATTACGAGGCTACCAAACATCACATACGTGCGAGAATAAGGGATAACATTACATACATATTCAATCCATCATAATTTGAGCATTAAAGAAGATTTGGAGTACTATCTTATCAAAACACCAAATCTATTATTTGAGTTAGCAAGTTTCGTTAGTTTGCTAAGTTATGTTTTATGTTGAAATAATAAACATGTTTCAGAGTACTGTCAAACAAAAGTTTATTGGATCTTGTTCTTAAATAAAAACGAAACTTAAAGCTAACGTATTTGATGAAAAAAGAAACAAACAACGTATAAAAACTTGAGTATCAGGGCTTTATATGTTAATGAATAGAGTTATAGAGAATACTAGTACTATAAACAAACAAACAAACAAACTAGTACCGGTCCGGTACCGAAATTCCTCAAAAATAGGTACCGGTACGTTACTGAAAAACCAAAAATGTGGGTACCGATAGCGGTATCGAAATTGATTCGGTACCGGTACCCGTTTCATTTGCTCATCCCTAGTACTAAAATCCCTTTCATAGGCTCATAGCAAGCAATTAGTAGGGTTTTGGGAGGTAGGATGGAGGGCAACCTTTCTTCTATCCTGGCAGATTGAGACACCGACTCCTAAAACCTCTTCTTAATGTGTAAAGGAAGGTATCCGGGTAACAAAAAGTGTGGCATAGGGAATTAAAAAAGCAACAAAACATAAAGTACTAAAAATAATACAAGTAAAGACTTTTATACTTATAATTGATTAATTAAAATGTCTTAAACTAAAAGATGATCAAGAACAAGAATATATATGCATGATAATTAATTAACCACTTTTTGAAGAATTACTTGTACAGACAGATACCGTTTATGATAGTTCCCTCCATTTGCATATGGCCTTTATCTATAAGAAGTCTATTTCATTAACTATCCATTGAAAGCCATTATACATTTACTTTGGTACAAACAAGAAGTGTAACTAAATAAAGACCATGATTAATGATCTCATATGCTAACCTAGCTAAATGAGTTTGGTTTGACTATAAGTATAAATTTCACATATGGATTATTAAATTAAACTATGTTTTTTTTTTGTTGATCTACATGGGGAAAGAAAGAAAAGAAGGGATTATCTAAAAGAAATTCATTAACTTTTTTTTTTGAACGACCAACAAAACCCTCATATTATTACTTCGCCAACCAGCAAGGAGCTGGCTAAAACATTACAACCCGATCGTTTACCAAACACAATCAAAACATTACAACAGCCCGAAACATCAATGAGACTAGCCAAATATACCCATATCAAACCTCTTCCACTTCCCATGTAAGAGCGCCCGTCTTCCATCGATTTTTGACCCACAAGTAGCTCAAAGTTTTTGTTTCCTCCACCACCTTTGACACTGAGGAAAGTTTATTATTGAAGACCGCCTCATTTCTCGTCTTCCAAAGGCTCCATATCATCGTTAGTACCACCGCGTACAAGCCCTTCTTTTTCTTCTTTGAGCCTCTCGAAAGACAATCCAAAAGGTCTCTAGTTTGGAACGCATAATGCATAAATCGGCATAATACGTCACCATTGTAATACCACTTCCCACACATGATCCACCGATTCTTGATAATCACCATACAATCTACACAAGGAGTTTTGGACAGCCACATTCCAACTAAGAACGGCCATGGTAGTAGGCAGCTAACTTGAACGACCCTCCAACCAACAATGCTAACTTTTCTTGAACGACCCACAGACACAATACAACTTATCGTCATATGTGGATTACCATTTAAATTTACGTGTGTCGTATCAAGTAAGTTCAAATGATTTAACCAACGAGATATTATTTACTTAGTACGAAGGATGAGATACAATGTACTACAATTATTATCTTGTTTTGTCAATCAAGGAACCCAATGACAAATTAATCGAATTTTCCCTTGTAATAAATATGTATGTCTATTGTTATTCATGCTCATTCCAAGTCTTATTGATCACAAGAACCAACACAAAGTGGTCAATATAATAAGACTTATTACTAATCTATTGTTTCGTGTTCATAATAGGTTCTTTAGCTTAGCTGCTACAATTTGTTTGTTTCCTTAACTTTTTTTTCTTTTAGTTTCATAATTAACATGAGGAACTAACTATTCATTATTCATACCTTAAGATGAGTGTGGTAATATTATGTATATTCATAGTAATTTGTAAAAGAACGAATACCTTATATCGTTGGCTATTGTAATTTAGACTTTGCAAAGTGCAAAGACGATAAGATATCAACATGGGGAATATTTTCATGTTGGTAGACGGCTTTATATCTTGGGCAATCATATTGTAAGTAAGAATTGTCAACAACATGAATAATTATGGTTTAATATGTGGTGTGTTATCATGCTAATTGCCAAACAATGCTACTAAAAATTTACTCGATGGACTCAAAATTATAAACTCTAGCTAAAGGTGAATAAACTTTATCCCGACCTTGGTTTAGGCATTAGGTTCCAAATGCCAAAGCGCAAGGCACGAGGCACACACATCATGTACGCTAGGTGTTGCTCTAATTACAATTAAATAAGCTTTATTTACAACTCTCATATGCTTACATATCAACCTATCAAGTAGACCTTTCATAATTTTTTCTATTTTTTTGTTGTTTTTACATATAAGCCTCATGCAAATCCTTATTTGACCACTTTTAACCCAGAATTACTTGAGGTGCCTCCTTAAGCATCATATGCATTAGCCTGAGTGCCTCGTATCTCAGGCGCAACTTTTAAGACCAAGATCTAGACACAAATGATCTTTTTTGTGCAAGAAAGAAAATATGACAAAAGTATCAATATCAAGTACTGTATTATACATTGAAAATGTTAAAATGTTAGTTAACTCTCTTACAAAAAGGCTACTGCATAACTTTTAATAACTAGGTTGCAATATGCCTATGTGACAAGAGCTCTTTTAAAGCTTGTGATTGGAATAATAATTTATCTATAGATGTGTTTTTCTATGTGTAATAATAACGGTTAACATGTAATTATAGACAAAATTAAGATGTAATTTCATAATTAATGGTTAATTGGATTTTTGTGGTCATAAGCCCTTGTATATTAGTTGATATAGTTATCACTTATTAATAATTGTACCTTAGCCCTTCTGTGGTAATACTTTGATGGGCACTAATGCTCTTTATAGATATATAAATAAGGAAGAGCACCACATACATACTCAATCCATCATAAGTGGGCACTAAAGAAGATTAGAGTACTCTTTTTATATGTTGCTCTGTTAAATCTTGTTTTATGTTGAAATAATCAACACTTGAACTCGCTAGCATTTCTAAAGTGGTTGTCCTATGGAATTTAAATGGCCAATCATGTTGCATTATACTTCTTTTGTCTAACATCAGGACTGATATCAAAGTTATGCTACATTGCTAAAAATGTTGATGCTGAATTCATACGAAAATGTTTGATTTTGTAGTTTAAAGGGTAATTTGTCTGACTTTAAGTCAAAATGTAACATGTTCTTTTTGAGGGACTCAGTTTTTTTTTTTTTTTTTGATCTCTTGTTTAACTCATGAGGGCTGGGCATTAAATGTTAATTAGGCTTTTTATACTGCAATTTATCAGCGTTTTTTTTTTTCTTTTCCACACAACTAACATGTAGCTTTAATGCAGGAAAGTATAAATACGCTTGGCTTGCCGGTGAGTTATGCTCTTCAGTTCTTTTAGAAATTTCTACGAGGTATGAAGTGATATAAAATACCATAAAAGCCAGAATGTCTTACAATAAGGTAGAAGCTCTTAGAGAAAAGTCTGATGCTGAGAAGTTAATTCTTGCTAATGATTACATTGCTGCTAGAACGAAACTGAAAAAAGCCCAACAGCTTTTTCCATCACTCGATCACATTACTCCGATGCTTACAGTTTGTGAGATTTTATCTGCCTCCACAAACATAATCCCAGGTTATGAAACCGATTATTATTGGGTTCTTCAACTTATGCCTTCATCCGCTGTTACTGATATAACTTGTCAATATCAAAAACTCGTATCTCTTTTACAACCGATTAAGTACAAATTTCCTGCTACCGAATTGGCTCTTAAGCTTTTACAGGAGGCATATTCTGTTCTTTCTGACAAGAAAAAACGCGTAGCGTTTGATATAAAACGAGGTACATGTTGGGTGAATTATGAATCATTTGAAACCAATCCTGAAAAGGATAGCAATGGTGACAAAGTTAATGGTAATAACATTAACATACAAGAATCAGGTTCTTCCTCTTCTGATGTAATTTCTGAAGGGTATAAAAGTCTAGACACGGATATTAATTCAGGATCGCATGAACAAAAGCATGATTTTTACAGTTTTGATACTAACAGGACACCCGAGTGTTTTGAATTAGGAGATATTTGGGCGGTTCATTGTAATTTAACCGAACCCTGCATTGGGGGTAGATACGGGCAAGTTTGTAATAGATCAGGGGGTGAAGCTGAAATTACTTGGTTAAAACCAATCCCTGTAACCGAAGGCGAAAGAAGATGGTTTGATGCCGGTTTGCCTGTCGCTTGTGGTTCGTTTTGTTTAGATACAGAAAAAAGTGGAACAATTGGGTTGAAAGGGGTATTTTCGTACAAGTGCTCGTGGAATGCTGGAATAACTGAGGAATTATATGAGATTTACCCGAAAAAAGGTGAAGTTTGGGCGGTGTATGACAATTTTGACCTTGACGACTGGTCTTACAACCCTGATATCATTAAAGGGTGTTCGTATAAGCTTGTTGAAATTATTACTGATTATTCTATATATAACGGTGTTGAATGTGGTCAGTTGGTCAAAGTCAATGGCTTCAAAAGCGTATTCGAGCGACAAACCGGCGAAGGAAGCAATTTTCATATTGGTCCCCGAGATTTGTACATGCTGGCCCACAACGTCCCGGCATATAGGTTCACTGGTGGTGAGATTTATGGGGTTAATGATGGCATGTTTGAGCTCGATCAGTTGGCTCTAAGAAACCCGGATGACGAACCCAATAATCAACCCATGGTTGAAGAGAAAGATCCTGACCTTTTGGTTCTTACACCAAACCCGAACTCACAGGGTTCGCTTTTGGGGCCTAATTGGGCCGCAAATGACTTCACAACCGGCCAGGTTTGGGCTACATACTCCGGAAAAGACTTGATGCCTCGCCAATACGTTCTCATTAACCACATGATTTCACCATGTGGATTTTCTGCAACAGTACTAGAACCCGAGACTGTTTTTGAGCTTGAAGCGAGCTGGAAAAACCGAAACTTGCCTATTGTATGTGGGATGTTCAGAGCAAAAGAAGTCAAAGTCAACCTCGACATAAGACAATTCTCACATGTAGTCAACTGCTTCAAAAGCACCACCAATTTCATATACAAGATTTTTCCGTCAAAGGGTGAGATTTGGGCGGTTTACAAAAACTGGAAGCCGCAATGGAATCAGGCCAACTATGATACCTGCAAGTGTTGGGTGGTTGAAATCTTGTCAGACTTTTCTGATGGGGAGAAGGTGATGGTGGCTAGATTAGTAGAAGTCAAAGGTTGTTTGACTTTTTTTCAACGGATGCAAGGCGAAGACGGGTTTGAAATGGTTCGTGGGTTTTCGAGGAGAGAGATGTTGTGTTTTTCCCATCGGATTCCAGCTTTTCGGGTGCCTGGAATAGGAGGGCATGGGATTCCTGAGAGCTCTTGGCATTTAGAACCGAACGCTTTACCGCCCAACAATGGAAAGTGACTTGTCAAGAAGAGGAGTGATATTAGGGTTCATCTTAGAGCAGTTGTTGTAAAATTATTGTTGACTTGATCCCTGAATAAGAATGTGTACATGATCATGTGGAATAATAAACTCAAGAAGTGTAGGAAGGAGCAAATACTTAGTTCATTTGCTTCTGTTTGAGTTTCAGATATCATATTCAATGTTTTTTTAGCTACCATTATATGAGTAGGGATCACACACAACATTAATATTTAACCACATAACTCAATACCTGCAAGTATGCCTGTGAACCCGATGGATATCGAGTAATAAGTATTTGACGGGTATGGACACGGTTTTATTATCAACTATGCGATTAAGAGTACCCAAACCGGGTCGATTTTCATCCTCTCAGTAGGCATTCGACTAATCATTTCCTCTGCTCTAGCAAGCTTGGTTTTAAAAAGCGCGCCTGAGACTCGCCTAGGCGCGAGGCACACTGAGGCGCAAGCCTCAGCGCCTTATGTAACCTGAGGCACACTCTGTACAGAAAGCGCAGCTGAGGCGCGATTTGTTGCTACATGTCTGTCTCTGAGGTGCGCACCGCATGTACAGCCCAAATCTATGTGCAGCAGATGGTGGTACAACATGCTTTTCAAGTTGTACTAGCATGATATTTCAATATTAAAACATACGTAGAGCTTATTTGGGTTTAAACTAAATAATCCTTGAAACCTATAAAATATATAAAAAAATATACATACGGCGTGCGCCTCGCGTCCAAAAGCCCGCCGCTTTTGCGCTTTGCGTCTCGGTTTTTGACCTCGTCGCTTTTGTGCGCTTCTCGCTTTTTAAAACCAAGCTAGCAAGGTATTGCCCGAACTGCGTAAGCTGTGTTTTCGAGTATTGGTGGGGTTTGTGAGTTTTTCAGCGTCTGGTATTCGCAGTTAGAAAAAGAAAACATAGAATTGCACACCAAAAACTAGAACATTATGTCTTACAACTGCCAAATCTTTAGTTTTTTCAAAGAACATTGAACAGAAATCACAAGTTTGCTACTAAAATCCGCTATTATATATTCGAATCAGTCATAGTTTATCAGCAATTTTCGTTAAGGCGTCTGAAATCTTGTTAAGAGCAGACACCAAGCTGTCATTGTAGTCTTTTCTCTGGTCCCTATCCAACTGACAGTTTGTGTTTTCCGCTTCCATTCGCGCGTTTAACATGTTGGCATTCTTCTCAAGCACGTCGATTAACCGATCGTTAAAGCTGTTGTCTCGGCATTCATCTGTTGATACTCTTCTCCTCTTACATCCTTCTTGAGACATGCATTCTTTCATATTCTCTGCTAGATTAAAAAAAATTAATCCATCCTCATTTGGCTGATTCAGGAGATTATATTACCCAAACCGACCCTTTTAGGTAAATGGGTCAAACATAACATATATGATTGGAAACAGAACCTTACCTTGTGTGTAATCCTGGTGATATGGTTGATACCTCTTCTCTATTGGTCAAAGTCAAATGTTAGCTTTAGGAGTTTCTAAAAGTAAGTATTTTGATTGGGGTGTTTGGATGCGTGTTCTGGAATTGATTGTGTTCCACTCATTTTCAAAACGTACATCCAAACACCCGTCACTTGCAGAACAACAAGTGGGATTCCCAACATCTATATAAAAAAAAAAACTACACGAAAAATGAAACAAGATATTCTAAAAGTCACCTGAAATAGGCACCGGATCAGGGATATTCGGTGTTGGATTATCATGAGCTTTCCCATTTCCGACCTCCACCTCCTCCATTCTATCAGAATCGGGAAAAAGACCGTCATCTGAGGTGGCACGCCGACCACTATCAAAAGTGACATCAGCATCCACCTCAACATAACCACCATCCACCTCCTCCGCCTCTCCCACCATCACCTCCACCTCATCATCATCTTTTGCATCTGCACTAACTGTCACCAAAGCTAGTTTATAAGCTTCCTTGGTAACCGCTTTCCCATCCAACACATCAAACACTTCCCTATCAAAAAAACCGGGCATTTTATTCTCTTTCCTTAAATCACTTCTCATTACCCAGTAAGAATCCGACTCTTGTTTCACTTGTGATTCCCATGCTTTTATTTTCTTGAAATCTCCCACCATATTACTCCATCTTTTCCTACATTGGACCGGGCCCCGGTTCACGGCCCGTTGTTTACAATACGATGAAACCGAGTCCCACTTCGGTTCAACCTGGTCCGACCCAAAAACCGAACTTGATCTCCGTCCCCTACGACCCCTATTCTCGGCCACTTTCTTACCTTCTATTAGTGTAAGTGTTTCTTGTCTCGTCCAACGAGGGTGTCTTGGCGATTTGTTCTTGTCGTCCGCCACTTCTACCGCCAATGGCGGTGGCTGCTGCCCATCAACCACCTTGCATGGTGTACTACCACCATCATCACACACTTCTTCCGTTTCTAAAGCCATGAAACGTGCAAACTAATAAGGTTATTGAATATTTTTGTAAGGCTAATTTGTGTAGGTTGTTATATAGGTAATGTAACATATGTTTCATTAAAGGATTTGATCTTGTAATATACTGCCCATATAAAGTCATTACTTTCTTTGTTTTGTCATCAAATTAAATGGGCTTTTAACAACATATTAAATACTTAATTAAGCACTAATTGTATCTTTAAGGCATATATTACCTTTATACATTTTTTATTTTTCCCTTTGTTGCCTTGCAATTTGGGAGAGTTGAAATTGGCTTTTTTGGACAATATTTTCTGGTCAAATTTGTGACTATAGATGTGTTGGCATACATTTTCTTACCATGTTGGTGATTATTATTAGGACTAATCTTAGGGTTCACACATTATTTAATATAGTTTGACTATTGGTTAATTTTATAAAATACCCTAAAAACAACATGAGCCAATGAAGCCACAGCGGAGTGGTGGAGGTGTGAGGGTTTTCCCCCCAAGGTCTCGGGTTCGAGTCTTGGGGTTTCCCGCACTGGGATTTTCTAAATGGCCTTTGGGTCTGGAGTGGGCCAATTGAGCCCTTGTCTATGGCCACTGGGGGGCGCTCAGTGGGTGTTTGGCCGGTCAAAAAAAAAAAAAAAAAAAAAAAAAAAAAACCCTTAAAACAACATGAACAAATAATGTTTTAATCAAATCAATATAACAAGTAAGTTTTATTGTAAAGGAATGTGAATCAAAGAATATAAATGATGGTGAAACTGTTAAAGTACGTGTTTGACTTGATAATATGGATTTCAAAATAGGGTTCATATCCTTAATAATCGATATCGTTATATCGAACCACCATATACCTTTAAGTAATTCATTCCTTCTATCTAACTTCGTAAACAGAGACTTAGGGAGCCACTCGTTTAATAAATGAGTCCAAGCTGGGTCTTCATATCACGAACTTAACATTTTTTTTTTCTTTTTAATGGCTACCTTTTATTGAATGGACATACTAGCAAGACGATAACAGCCTAAGAAAAGCAACACAATAAAAAAGAAAAATTATATAAATATAATATTGTATAATACATAACAAATAATATATTATATATATAGTTATGATATAATAAGTAAATAGTATATATTGTTATTATATATATACTATCAAAATTATATGTATGTAAATAAAAGTAATAAACCAGACGAGCTGTTTAGACTACTCGGAGTGATGGGGGGAAGAGGGGCACTCTTAAAATTTTGTTTCACAAGTTTTTTATGTAATGGTTATTTAAGTAATTATGTAATGGTTATTTAAGTAATTATGTAATGGTTATTTAAGTAATTTAATTATGTAATGTTTTTTTATTTATTTAATTTATTTATTTATTTATTTTTTTAAACTAACCGGCCAAAAAAAAATAAAAGTATATGATTTTTTATTTTTTTTATATATAAACTAATAATTATACCCTACCCAATCAAGAGATGACACCTCACCCCACCCAAGCCCCACGTCGGTGAGTCCCCCCACGCCCGCCCCATCCTGCCCCTCCCACGCCACCATGACGGCGGTATTCCCCCCTTCCCGCCCCACTCCGGGCACTCTTAAAATTTTGTTTCACAAGTTTGGCTTGAACTTAAATAAGCTTAAATTGTTTACACCCTATTACTTTTTTACCGTCTAAATCACACATAGTATGTAATTATACCCAAAGATCTATACATTGTCCTTGATGAGCCCTCAATTTTATGGAAAGAAACATATTTCTATCTTACCTTGATACTAGAAATATCGCAAAGGTATAAGCCCCCTTTGGTTACCCAGCCCTACTACTATTGCCTCCCACCTTCTTTTCATATATCATGTTACTATTTTATGCATCGTTAATTCCATTATAAGTATTTATATTATAAGTATTTGCAGTAATTTCTTTATGTTATCTATAAATGCCTACAACGTTTTTAGATGTATTAAAGTATTCTTACTTTTTTCTAATGTTAGAATCATGATAATCTTTTTTGATTTCACAAAAGTAAATTTTATCTTAATTATAGGACCTACAATATATCAAATATTAACAAAAATACTATACAAAACTATGCATAAGTTAAAATCCTTTTTTTTAATTCTAAAGCACTAAAAATCTAAGTAGGTTAGACTTTAGTTAGAAAACGTTCGACAGAGGAAAATAGCTTGAAAGTGGCCGGGATAATTTCTTAAGTTAGGATGATTGATGTCAATTAGTCAAAGTTTGGATTATTAAAAAGCAATATACCAAATATGAATTAACTAAAATAAAGAAAAAAATGTAATTTTAATGTATTTTTTATACATATAAAATAAATTCAAGAATAAGGACTTTGAATTCCCTCAAACTAGGCATGCATATATTTTAACAAAACACACCATATAAATCATAGTTATCTTAACATATTCCCATAGCATCAAATTTTTAATTCTTTTCATGGTGTCAAATTCTTATCTTTATTAACAAAACTAAAAACAAAATTTCAGGCAGCTCAGATGAAGCCCACAACTAGGGGTGAGCATTGGTCCAGAACCGACCTGACCTGACAAGACCCGACTCGACCCGAGAGCCGGTTGGCATCAATAATCAGAACCGAACTACAAAGTTATATACAGGTTCGGTCCTCGGTCCATCCCATTTCGGTTTTGTCGGTCTTATGAAGAAGACCCGACCCGAGTACAAGTGGGCCACAACACATTATCTTATGTTGTCTTAGTTAGCCTAGGACCAAAAAAATTACAACGAATTTCAAATTTTCATCAAACGGAATTACAGAGAAATATTAATTATGAATATTAAATGTAAAAGTAAACAATAAATATTAAAACCATTATTATGGTAAATTGATCTATATATTCAATGCTATTCATACTTCCCTTTGGTGTTGGGACCTCTTAGATAACACGTTTAGTCATGAGGTGAAAGGGACATTGAGTGACATGTGACAGCCACATCAGCAAAGAGGATTTCCCCTCTCCAAGCCTCAAAATATCATGGGGTGGTGGTAGCGTGAAGAGAGAAAGACCAACAAAAAACTGACAAATCACCATCACCATCACCAATGCCCCAACACCAATAGAAATATTCACTGCCCTGCCCCGCGCCCCTTCCCATGTCATATATGGGATGGTGTTGGTGGCGTGGAGGAGCTTCACCCCACCCTTTCCACGCCCCACACCATCCAACATTATGACCAAAGATTGTCGGTTCCTTTGGTGGCGTGGTTTATTTTGTTGGATCTTTTATTTTTGTTTTATTTACAAATATGGCAGCATTAGTTTCTTGAAGTTTTTTTTTTAACAGACTAAAGAATTTATTGGAGAAATGATACTCTTTTATAATGACTTTAATCTCAAATCAAATATGTAACATCTGGCCTCTCTCACCATCAATATTGTTCGCTTTGTCCTGATGGTTGCCCATCCAGAGCTCACGGATTTGTTTTTGGTCGCCCCGGTGGAGACTTCCCAGGAGGTCACCCATCCTGATACTACTCCCATCTGAGCACGCTTAACTGTGGAGTTCTCCTCTCATCCACTAGCATTAAGCCCAAAACGCGTTGGTGATTTAAGAGGTTTTGGATTACTTATGAACCAATGATCTCTCCTGGCCACGGCCGATGTGGGATTTGCCTAGGGTGTCATACAAAGGTCCATGTTAATCTTCTCAGAAATTAGTACTGTTACAATCACCCCCCCCCCCTTAGGGACTCATCGTCCTCGATGAGGTTTGCCCCACCATCCCAAACGACACAGGAGTGGCTCTGATACCATTATTAACATCTGGCCTCTCTCACCACCAATATTGTCCGCTTTGCCCCGATGGGTTGCCCATCCAGAGCTCACGGATTTGTTTTTGGTCGCCCTGGTGGAGACTTCCCAGGAGGTCACCCATCCTGATACTACTTCCACCTGAGCACGCTTAACTGTGGAGTTCTCCTCTCATCCACTAGCATTAAGCCCAAAACGCGTTGGTGATTTAAGAGGCTTTGAATTACATATGAACCAATGATCTCTCCTGGCACGGCCGATGTAGGATTTACCTAGGGTGTCATACAAAGGTCCATGTTAATCTTCTCACAAATCAATACTGATACAAAATAAGTAGTTAATATACATTAACTTTAGAGAAAAAGTTAAATAAAATATTAATTATAAGAATTTACTTGTATCACACATTCACATGTTGGATGGATTTTAGATGTAAATGCATTTGAACTCATTCGATCCTCACTTTCATCATTTATGGTTTGGTATTCGGGTGAAAATTGAATACGGGTGGCGCCGGTTCGAATCTGACGGGCGGCGAGGTTTTACCGAGTTCTATAACACTGTCGTGCCTTCGGGCGGGTGAGGCTCGGGTTTCCACGCATCGGGAGAAGGCGAGGGCTGCTGGAGGTCGAGTAGTCGATTCTTGGGCACATCACCCCTCAAGGATGGTTGCCACCATCAAAAAAATATATATATGAATTGAGAATTTTAATTAATTTGTATGGTTCTTTTTGAAACCCTCGCCTATAATCCATTATATCCCGTAAACATTAACAAATGCATCGGAAATTCTTTTCCCCTAAACAGATTCAAAGATCGTGTTGGTTTTGATGCTATTCGTGCATGCTATTAGTTCTTGTTAAACAAGAAGAATTACTTACATAAAATTACGTTGTTAGTAAAGATCTAATCAATAATTAATCAAGTATTCGAAAATCACAATTCAAGTAGATCTAGTCAAGCTTTAAATCAATTTCATAATCACAAATCAAGTAGATCTAATCAACTGATTGAATTTAAACACGATCGCAAAAACACAAAGTGAATCGAAACATAATAGCAACACAAGCGATTTAAGTGCATCTTAAACCAAAGTAAAACGATCCTAAAATCAATTACTAAATCGCAACATATAATTACGTACAAAATAGGCAGATATAGCAAACGGGCATTGACTTACTTGAGGCAAAACCTAAGCAAACACAATTTGTAAAGATTGACAAGATTATAGAAAAAATAAGGATAAAATTTGTATTTACCGTTACGCATGTATCACTGATTGAGTATTTTTCACTTGTGTTCAGAGAGACTTTGACTTATGAATGAACGCCCAAATCTCACCCCTGTTATTTATATGTAAAATGTGATAGGTGGCTGCAAGTCACAATTGTCTCTAATAGGTCTATTTTGTAACATATACACTTGTAGCGATTTGCCAAATAAGCAAAGGAAGCCCTTGACGATGTTCTTTTTTGTTCACTTTGTACAATTAATATTCTTTATTGTAAAGTAAGTATTATAGTTTAGAAAGAGCTAAGAAAAAAACATATAGAAAATATAATAGGATAGTAATAATTATCGCATTTTTCAAATACAAGATTTTGTATTGATAATAAAAAAGACGTACGTTATTGCTTTGTAAAGTAGTTAAGTAGTGGACCAAACAAAAGAAGAGCGGTCCGAATAAATATAGCTACCGAGAGAAGCAAATAGTGGACTCGGCTACTAGGCTGAAGCCCAGTCCGTGAACAGGCAAACGTGTGGAGTCTAACATTAACACAACCAAGACTATTCCTTGCTCTTGCTTAGTTATAGCCTTATTATAGGTTTACACGAAAAAGCTAATTCATAGATTTCGTCTTTCTACCATTTTCATGTCTTTTCTTGTCCATTCATTGGGTAATCCTTTGCTCTCCCGTTTATGTTTGAGTGTTTGTTCGTCGTTTAGGCTAACAGAATATGACAAAGCCTATAAAACAACAAGCTAATATAATTTCTTCATTACAAATTGCGATCTTATTCGAACTTGATGCATAAGCAAATACATAGAATACCGTATATTATATCATGTTATGATGTATGGATTGTTGTGACGTATCATATTATTGTAATCTAATTATATAGTCCATGACAAGTTACATGGTGTTTCTGTCACGCCAACGCCACCTTACTGTTACTTCAAAAGGGGCCCTATTCCTCTCTTCCAATAACACACAGGAAATATAATAAAGCCCCCTCAATCATTTTTTTTTCTGTATTTAAATTCAACAAAATAAAATAAACCTAAACAAATTACATAATATTAAAATAAAAATACATAACATTAAAAATAAAATAAACTTAAACAAATAAAAACACATAACATTAAAATAAAAATACTAAATATTTCAATTTTATAAACATTGTCGTCGACTATAAGTTCCCAAACTTCTAACTTAGTAACGTCATTCCTTTAACTCGTGCGTATTCTGCACAAGATTCTTCAATTACATTGTCATCATTTTCATCATCTCCCAAGTTGTCTATCCGTCTATTGTAGTTTTGGTGAAATCTTTCAAGCACTACCGATATATTCTCCTACTTCGACGATATTTGATCCCTTGTACACGTGATTGCATAACCCATTCCTCGTCAAATTTATTATTAACCGAATCCCAAAATTTAGTACTAAATCCATGCGGTGTAACAACGTCTGACTTCTTAACGTGTAGAAAAGCAACGATCAAGACGAATTACTCATCTTTGGTCCAAACGAGAATGCATGGAGGCATTTTCGTAGTGAATATTTGTGGTTTAAAAGATATTAAGAAGCGGAGAGTTATGTGTTAAAAATAAGAAATGAATAATAAGTGTTAAAAAGTCACGTTTATTATTAGCTTTTTAAGTTACCGTTTTCAAACGGTATAAATATTTAAGGGGACCCATGAAACACCCGCCAGCCCTTCAACACCCCTCTCCCCAAATGGCGAATGGAAAACAATGTGAGGTCTATTGAACCAAGACTGGTGCCTTTATCCGAAGACACATCTGACTGGGCCAGAGCTGCCGTGGAAGCGCAGCCAAGCCTGTCCCAGCATTCGTGTCCGCAGGTCGCGCGGGCGACGCGATGGAATGACAACCGGAAACCCATTTTTGCATCTCACCCTACGGGTAGGTTTCCAAGTAAAATGTGAGACATACGGTTTGATACTTCCAACTTCCAATTTGTTTTCATATATAAACCAATCCATTTTTACTTTTTATACCAATCCGGAACAAGAAATTTTAACCATTCAGATATCCAACTAAACATCAGTTACACATTCATTCGGAAGTTACCAAACGTCTTCTCAAAGTGTAACATTAAATAATTTGTTACTATTGTTAACTAGGTTTTTATCTAGCCGCGCGTTGCGGCGGCGGCAATTCAATTTACAAAATAAGAAATCATGCAACGTTTCTAATCCGAAAATATACATTAAACAAAAGCTCACATGGAAATAAGATTAGTTGTTCGTTAAATGACAGTTAGAATGTATAATTTTTAATGACTAATATAAGGCATGTTTGCCTAAACTTGTTTTAATCATGAGCCGACTTCAATTGTCAAGATTCCCAAAGTCCCGCATCTTAACTGTTTTAATAACACATTTGCAACATGTTAGTTATTTGGATTAATAATAATGCATAACAGAACTTACTTTGACCACTGTTTATGCATAATCGGACCATGTTTATTGTCTTTAGGTACCTTTATTTGACTTAATGTTTGCCTTGTTGGATATAATAATTAACTTAGTCACCACTTTACATGTCTTTCTTTGGTACATACATACATTCAATGTACAAAGTTAAAGATAATAATCTGTCAAACAAAGAGCACAAATGGTAGTAGTATTCTTTCATCTGTTCCTGTTCTGTGTTACTGCAGGGCTCATTCATGTTCATGCACAGATTCAAACAGGTTAGCATTATATCCAACTTATGACACGTAGCGAAAACGAAATCATAACCAACACGCCCATCAGTGCTAACTCTATTTTTTATTAAAAAGTAAACATACTTATTGTGCCTTGAAAAACGTCTTGTCTCTTGTTGGACTGACAAGCTAATCGTCATAGCCATAAGGTTTTGTTAATCCTCGTTGTGTCGTTAATGCCCTCCTCTACAAAGATTAATTTTGCATAATTGTTAGCTTCTTTCCTAGTCACATATGAACCATAGAAGTAAGTATATAAACTAATTAAAACCGAAATCGATTTATATAGCCTAATAAGGTAAATAAATCTAATAACATACACAGACACACACACAAATAACAAAAGAAAAACAATGGCATACTCTGTTCAATGAAAAAGAATAACTATCGCATACGGCATATCACATGCAACTTATATATATATTACAAATTCCATTACATAAAAGCCGTGCAAAATGTAGGCAGCTTACATTATGCAAGCAAAAGATAACAATTCGTTAAACAAAGTCGCAAACAAAACAACTAAAAAAACCGTAGCATGAGCCTCCAAATTCATATTGCCACAACATTAACCATGATAGAGTCACAAGACATATGCATCATATGTTTGAGTAGACCATGATCAAAACGGCTTTTCACTTGAAAACTATCCAGCAACTTGGTCAACATTTACGATTTACAGTTTAAAATTTTACATGATTAAGTCGTCAACATCTTCACTTACAAAGAACTAAGATAAAAATCTGCTAGCCGAAACTTCAAAAACTTATTCTCACCAGATACCTGCCAACTGTACATTTTGCTAATGTTTGTCTGTTGGAATATTAAGATCTTTAAACAACGGGCTATCAACCCCCACACCCATTGCATTCAGTCAGTTGTCTACATATATAAGAGCACCAAAGCTAATGGTGATGTCAGGAATGTTGTTGTGTTTCCCACCTAATCTGTTCATTTATTACTTACACTTCAGCACATTGTAATTTTATAAGTTGTTAATGGGCCAAAACAGACATCTTGGTTAAGGTCAAAACGGGTCGGATTGGGTTGGGTTGGTTGACCTAAAGGCTTAAACACTTTCAGTATTAATTTATTTCTCAAACCTCGGCAAATTATATTTTGTGTTGGTTGGTTAATGGATAAATATAGATACTTTCGGGTCAGGTTGGGTTGGTTCATGGTTGACCCGAAACATTTTCACCTTGCTTTTATTTCGTTTTCTAAAAGAAGTTAGTGTCAGATCTGAGTATGAAGTTAAAGTATTTCAATAATAATCTGAAATTCTGAATAGATTTAGAAGGTATCATTGATGAAAATACATCTTGAATGACTTTCGGCCCATTCGGCGCGTTTCCTTTTTAGCATTTTTTTTAATACTTTTACCATTTGAAACATTAGAAATAACATATAACTCAAATCGACCCATTCATAAGAAAATGGCCCAAGATATATTGCCACCCATTTTCAAATAAATTACCCGGAGATAGTTCTTTCTGTAGATGGGCATTTGCAAAAGAGTAGTCAATCATTGTATCTATGAATCAAATTGTTTTAGCAGCACGGCTTCTCAATGGACCTGAAAGTTTTTCAACTCTGGGTATGATTCAATGTGATACAGTGCAGGAAAATAATGTGCACTCGCAAGAACACATTGATGATTAAAATAGATGAAAGAAAGTGATAAAATCACCTGCAGATATAGTGTTGGCCACTTGACCCTAATTTTATGTTTTCTTCCTGCTTCGAAAGCAAAAACCTAAACAATAATAAAATAGGTGGGGGTTACACGCATATAATCAGCAATGATTTGATATTGTAAAATATATGAAGATGATAAAAAGAGCTCACTTTTGTGTCACTCTCAAGTGCGGCTTTTGCAGAACTCATGCCCCCACCGTACCCGGGAATTATCCTTTCAGAAGCAATATATGTAAGGGATATTGAGGAACCACCTATGGAAGACCCGGTCATTGCTAACTATATAGGTCATCTAGCCTGCAACCACGATGCTAAAAACCCCCCTCCACCCTGCAAACAGCCTACTGCGCTAAAAAATTCCCCCACAGTTGATGAGATACTCTCGTTTAGTGCCTCTGCAAAAGCCTTGCAAAAGAAAAATGAATCCAAAACCTGTTTCCTTTCATTTTCACCTATAAAGCACAAAATTTTTTGTGATCAAGGCTGCAATTTGCAATTTTATGACTCTAATCAGTAAATTCAACCAGTTAAAGCAAATTCCTAAAACCATACTTTCATACATTTTTGAAATGTAATAACAGAAAAAAAAATTACCTTCTTTGATTAACATCCGAGAGTCCAAAACATTTACCAGAATGATTTTTGGGAGTCACTGTTGTGTTCGCCGCCACCGTTCAAGGTTGTGGACGTCGTCGTACTGCTGTTAGGGTTGGTGGCGAAACCACCGTTCAAGCATGTGGAAGTCAGGCATACGATACCACTCTAATAATGACTAAAATTTTCAGACCATAGGTACACCCAAGTAACCGTAGTAGCTACTCAGAAAAATGAAAAATTGAAATAAACAGTTTCATAGGTACACCCAAGTAACGTGGTTGGATATGGATTTGAAGGACAGCTTTAACGTCTACATCTGTTCATAAAAAATGTATTGAGAAAAGTTAAAACACAATAAAATACCCTTTTGATATCTCATAATAATTATGAAGTATATTTGAATATAATGGCATGTCAATAAAATACAATTTCATTCAATAAGATTTAACAACTATGGAGTGAATTCAAACCCATAATTGGCTACAAAATACAATATAAAACTTCCACAATTAAAAAAAAACGAACTAATTCAATACCTTATAAATGATTACCAAATGATGCATCGATTATCCCATTCCTCAGCATGTACTTTTTCACCAATCCCATGCTCAAATAGCCCTGTAGCAGCTCGTAGACCTGCACCTTCTGCTCCAACCGCAACCGCGTTGTATTTATGATCAACTATTGTATACGCTGATCCTCTGACTTTCTATTTATGCTTATCCAAAAAGACACTGATCAAAGTCAACCCACACACACATTGACACATGCATTTCAAACAAAGCAAATCTAAACATTAAACAATATGGCATAGCAACAAATGTATAAATATATCAACAAAATTAAGAAAAACCTAAATGATTTATGAACAATCAGGCCTAAAAACGATAAAATAACCTAATCAATAAAATAAACCCCAACATACTACTGTAAATATAAAAAAATGTACCTACACCTCTCAGACAATTTCAGCCACCGCTGACCCACACTTGTAATCTCTTCAATCTCATTTTCTATATGTTTTGCTTGTAACAACCGCCTGGTAATGGTGTCAACAACTATCCAAATTGATTTTACTTTGATGAAGTGTCCACTTCATAATATGAGTGCTAGTGTGCTACGGAACAAAACCAAAAAAGAATTTATCAAAGATTCATATATAAATTGTTCATTTGTAAAACTAATTAGGTTTCCAGGATTACCTAATTGATCTTAGGTTTAACTTTAGAGTCACCCTTAGCCTTGAAAGATAATGCTCCACTTATAGTGACTTCGAATGAAACCTAAAACAAACAAAAATCAGAATACACACAACAAATGAAAACAAAAACTCAGATCTGTTATACAAACTTTAAAACTTAAATTATAAGAGACTACAAAAACGAAAAAAAGAAAACAAAACTTACCGTTTTCCTATGCCACGCCAAGCTACGGATTATCTCTAATCTTTACACCAATTTGAAACAAAAAGCAAAACCAAATAAAGAACCGATCGATTGTGGCGCTGCGGGCAGGTTAGTGGTATGGAATCGACGGTGGAATTAGCGCCGGTGGTATGGAGGGTTACAGGTAGATGAGACTGGAAGAGAAATGGAGAAAATCTAGGTTTGACACGTTATTAACCATCCTTGTCATTAGCTGTTGCCACGCGTTAAAAAAAAAAGAAGGAACATGTGTCCAGTCAGCCACGTGTAAAAGTGAAAAAAAAAAAGGCAAACCAAACCCACTAAAGCAGGACTCGAACCTGAGTTGTTATGGACAATAAGTAGCAACAAAACCACCACACCAGCAGATCATATTGGAAATTATCTCAACACAATAGGTATTTAACATAACAAAAAAATAAAAATAAATAAAAACACTGTTCAAATCCTTTGGTTTATTAATATAGTATAATGTGTTGTTACGACTTATGATAGTAGATAAAGCTACCCCCCTTTCTTATACAGGGCGTGAAAGGCGGTTTGTAATTTGTTCACCAATAAACCGAAAACTCACCACCATCACCATCACCATCACCATCACCACCACCATCGCCGCCGCCGCCGTCGTACTTATGGCGTCGACCTCCGGTGACGACAGACAAGAGCAAGAAGAGGCTCTAATTGCTCTCATCGAACACCGAGCCAAAGAAGTCGATCATCTCCGTACACGTGTCTCCTATTACACCTCCCAGGTTTCGTTATTACTCACTCCCTCACTCCCCTCCCTCGATCATATATATGTATTATTACTTTTATTATTTCTCTATCAATATTATTACATTTAGTTTTTTTTTTTATTAATTAATTATGAGGTCTGGTGATGATCATTTTGTTGAACTCAATATTCTGTGTAACAAGATTTATTCTTTAGACCTAACTTGTTGTATTTGAAACTTTATTGACAAATTAGGGATCTGACTAGACTATATATAGATTATACAAAGTGTGCATGTGTGATGATGAGTTTTGAGTGAGTAGAGGTGTGAATTTTGGAAGATAGGTTCGGTTCGGTTCGGGTGGTTTGGGTAATGGCCCTAATGGGTCAAAATGAGTAATTTCTTACGGGTTGAAACTTGAAACTAGTTGAATTTATGTGTTTTACTTGAAAACACTTTTTGTCCAAGGCTTGATACAAAACCACTATCAAGCCGAGGGTCTCACCGGAAGCAGCCTCTCTATTCTCACGGGGTAGAGGTAAGACTGTCTACATCTTACCCTCCTTAGACCCTACCTTAGCTTTGCTATTGTTGGGATTAACGGAGTATGATGATGACTTGAAAACACTTTTTGTCGATGATTTTGAATGTTTTGTATATAATTGATGTGATAAATAGGAAATTATACCAAATAATTCTCCTTTGCTTCAATAAAAATCAAGTTACATCTGAATAATGGGTAAGCGAGCAACAAGCTGCGCTGCTATCCCCTTTTGAATCGCAAAGCCTATTCAACTAAATACAAACCCTTGGTTCCTCGGGTTCTGTGAGTCAATATTCTAACAATAGCCAATTTTTTTAATAAAAATGATTTAGGAGGTTTTATGTATTAAATGAGGATGCTAAGGTGGATGTGCGGGTACACTAGGGTAGACCGTATAAGAAATGAAGTTATTAGGGAAAGGTTAGGGGTAGCTAGCATATCAGACAAGATTAAGGAGGGTAGATTAAGATGGTATGGGCATGTAAAGAGGAGGCAAAGGACAGCCCCGGTTAGAGTAGTGGAAACCCTCTCGGTAGAGGGAAAGAGGTAGGGGTGTTCAACGAATCGAATAACGAATTTTCGAATTATTCGAATCGAATTATTCGAATTTTTAATATTTTTACCTGAATTCGTATTCGATTCGTATTCGTTTAAAATTCAATTTATTCGATTCGTATTCGATTCGAATAAGAAACTCGAATTCGAATCGAATTCGAATAAATTCGATTTAGTTCAAATTCACCTTAAATAACAAATTGTTTTACTTTTAGTTTTAAAACTAATACAAACTCATTATTTTTAACATATAAAATACAAATCTACAAATTGATAAACAACAATATGTCAAATACGAGAATAGTAAAAATAGTAGAGAGTATAGTTTTATAGAGTTTTGTGATATATAAGGTAAATATACACATATACACATTATTATATACAAGGTAAATATACACATATACTAAAACTAGTTAAGAAAACATACTACAAACAAAATTTAGAAGTTTTTTTTTTCAATGTGTATATTTAAAAAAATATACATGTACAATTTTTATTCGAATTTTGAATCGAATCGAATTTAAAATCATAAATTCGTATTCGATTCGTATTCGATTTACTGGACTCGAATTCGAATCGAATCGAATTCGAATTCTTAATAATCGAATCGAATTCTTGGTAATCGAATCGAACTAAATCGAATTTCGAATTTTTCGAATTCGAATCGAATTCTGAACACCCCTAGAAAGAGGTGTAGAGGAAGACCCAAACTAACTTGGGATGAGCGGATTAGGCATGATTTAATAGAGATGCACCTCTCTGAGGACATGGTCGAGGATAGAGCTTCGTGGAGGCACAAGATTAAGGTTAAGGATTAGTATGGAGGGTTTAGTTCTATCGTAGCGTGGTTCTAGAAGCTTAGATTCTGTCTTTCACTAGGGGGAGGTCCACATAGGTGACTTATATTTGTGTTTTTACGGGTTATGTTGCTTTTTATGGTATATATACCTTTGTTTTCCTACCTCACGCCTTCATGTTTTCAAAAAATTCAGCAACACTCTATTACTTATTTTATTTTGTCTATGTATTTATTATTATATTTTTAATTTATTATTTATTTAGTTATTTTTGTATTTGTTATTATTATTATTTATTTATTTATTTATTTATTTTTGTGCTGTTTGCTTGTCGTTTGTGTGTTGTCGAGCCGGGGGTCTCTCTGGAAGCAGCCTCTTTATCCGTAAGGATAAGGGTAAGGTTTGCGTACATCTCACCCTCCCCAGACCCTACTCTTAGCTTTGCTAAGTGTGGGATTTACTGGGTAAGGTGGTTGTTGTTGTATGTATTAAATTGTAGACTATAGCTACTTCTACCTGTTTCATGTGTTTCCTTTCAAGCTATTTGTTTTATTTCAAACATTTGACCAGTTAGTGATGAAACATAATCTGATTAGACTTATTAGGAAGTAAATTGATTGCAATGGCCAACTATAACGATTAATGAAGAGGGGACGACGACTCATTCTTCTAATGACAAGTATAATATCGAATTAAGTCGGTGTTTTTAAGCTGTAGTGTTGTTCCCTGGAAAGAGCATGTCTTTTTTTTTTATGATGGATGGAAGTTCTTTCCTTTTGTGTTACTTGAAATAGTTTTTTTTTTTTTTTACTGGGAAATAAAAGCTAATATCATTTTGGAGAAGGTATGCAGCTTGAAGAAGCTGAAAAGAGATTAGGAGAAACAGAGCGTAAATTGGCACACCTCAGAAGTCGAGGCAACGCTGTACCATCTACGACAAAGGTTTCTGCAAATGGTGTAAAAGTGAAAGAAGAGAGGAGATCATGTAGTCCTACTCCTACAAAGATCAGTGAACATTATAGAAATGGGAAACATGAGCAAAGACCGCAACTTGTTATCCCCGCAGTGAATCCCAAACTAAGTGTTCCTATCAAGATGGAAGAAACCGACAGCAAATCAATTCCATCACATGGAAAAAGTGCTGTGAAAGACAAAGGAAATAGAATCCCACGTGAACAAGAAGGCGGTGAGACTCAATCCAAAGGGACGAAAAGGAAATTCGGTAATATTTGCCACTTTCTTTAGAGTTAATTACAAAGAAAGTTAACCAACTATGGCCTGTTTTTTGTTTTTGGTAACCAATTTTTTTAAGCCAGAAAAATCATCGAAGTATCAAAAAACTTTGATTACCTAAGTTATTTGGGTTTTCAAGAGCCGCACCAAGGATAAAGTCAACGTGGTCATAAGTTACCGTCAGCTGCACATGTCATCATTTTGGTCGGTTACCTGGTCAGATCACCTTAATTCAAAAATCTTGAAACTTCGATGATTTTTTCTGGTCTAAAAAAGCTAGTTACCTTTTTTATGCATTTAACTAAAATATTGGTTTAGCATGATAACTAGTTTTTATGTCCACATGTGCAAAAAGGCTTGCATGAGATATGTTTGTCACTGATCCATTTTATTTTGCATTCTTGTTTCGTTAATTTGGATGCTCACCTTTTTGAAAAAAAAATTGAAATTGCAGAGCAGCGAGAACATAAAGATTTAATTCAGATGGTCTGCAGTTCATCTTCACCACGCTTAGTCAATTGCCAGGCATCCAACCACATTCCATCTCAGCATAAGAGAAAACTGAGAAGTCTTGCCTTGTGTCCGACAAATGATCAGCTTTTCGTTACTAGGTATCCAAGTGTTTTTAACTGTTTATTCCTAGAAAACTGTTGGACCAATTTGAGATATTTTGTTCATCAGAACTTTTATATAAAGGAACAAAGATGATAATGGTAACAAACTAACAATCTCCAATAATCATTTTCTCTAGTTAATCTTCAACAGTGTTCATCTTTATATTCATCTAGTATAAGGGGTTCTGATGCACTTGAATTTTGATGATTAGGGTTATAGGCAATATACTATTTTCAACAAATGGAGGAGCTAAAAAAGATTCTCTCATGAACTCTTATATTGAAAAAAATATTGTGTTTAGTATTTTTTTTCTCTCATATATGTGAAGGCCACCCAAGTATTGACTTGGTTTTAAAAAGCGCGCCTCAAGCGCGAAGCGCATCTATGTGCAAATCTGTGCGCCTTATGTAACACTAGGCGAGCATCGTACGAAAAGCGCAAGAAAAGCGCGCTTTTCGTACACGAGGTGTTTTTGTGCTTAAAATTGTTATGCATGTAACTAAAAATGTTGTACATTTAAGTTAAATCATATATAAACCTTATTTGTATCTATATTTTGGGTAAATGATGCTAAAAACCTATATCATATATATAAAAAAATATATATATTCGTCTTGCGCCTCGCGTACGAAAAGCCCACCGCTTTTACGCTTTGCGACTCGGTTTTAGACCTCGTTGCTTTTGTGCGCTTCGCGCTTTTTAAAACCAAGAGTATTGAACTTTTTTAGTTAAGGGCACCCAGGTATTAAACTTTTTTTTTTGTGGCCACAATTATTATGAAGTCCTTTATAGGCCACCAAAGTATGTATGTATCCTTTTTTATTTGTAACAATTCCCGTGAGAAACATGCCATACAATGAAATGCTCTTTAAAATTTTGAAAAGTAAAAATATCTTGGATGAGGTGTCAACATCATATAGGTTATACTTTTTAAGTTTTTTATAAGTTGAGGGCTTTTTCATCCATGACATATTTTTGATTGGAATTGGGCATTGGCGTAGCACCGTAGGTAAATCCAGATACACACTTGTTGGCCTGTTGCATTACTTAGAGTAGCTGTCTGGCTTTGATGTGAAAGTTGAATACTTGGGTGGCCTCTATATATACATTATCCGTTTTTTAAATCTATTTTTTTGGTTCATTTTGATCACGTTGAATCATGTATATTTAGTTTCCACGAAAGCACCACTCATTGAAAATCTTGTTTCCACCTCTGTTGCAATTGATATATACATAATTTGTTTTTCCAGCACTTGTTTTTTTTATGTTACTGATTGCTTTGAAACGTTTTGCAGCGCTCTTGATGGACTTGTAAATCTATGGCAAATTCAGGCCAAAGGGTATGTTTTATATCATGCTGCAATATCACTACATGTTTCATGCTACTGTCCAGATTCCTTGCAAGCTTTTAAAATCCACTTATCAAGATAGACGTATTATTTATAGCGTTTTTGATATTATATGTTTTTCGTTTTGTTCTCTTTCTCAAAAACTATAAACTATTAAATATTCTTTTACAGTGATTTAAGTTTAAAGGATGTTAAATTCGTATAATGATGCTTCTTTATGTAATACGGTGAAGAAGATATGTAGACACTGCTTGATTGCCAAGTTGTAAAGTAATGCTTGTTTTCCTTTGGTTTCTTTTGATTATATAGGTTTATACTCAAAGATAAAATGAATTCCTGGCATAAAGATCAAATGTCAGACCGTGGATAAAAAACACACTTATGTTTTTGCTTATCGTACATCCTTGGTTCATATCTTGGTTTTAAAAAGCGCTAGGCGCACAAAAGCGACGAGGTCTAACCGTCTAAGCGCAAAAGCGGTGGGCTTTTTGTACCCGAAGCGTGCACTAATTATATAATTTTTTTATATATCTCATATATATCCCATAGGTTTTTAGTTTCATTTACCCAAAATATAGCTACAAATAAGGATTTTATATGATTTTACCTATATGTACAAGCCAAAAACACCAAGGTACAACATTTTTATGCATAAAAACACGTGGTGTACGAGAGGCTCGTGCCTCAGGGCCAAAAAAACCAAAAAAAAGTGAAAAAATGCGCTTTTCTTGCGCTTTCGGGAAATTGTGTAAGTGCAGATCCCCCAGTCGCCCTAGGTAGCCCCTTCTTGCACCTCGCGCCTCGCCTGGTCGCGCCTCTAGCGCACTTTTTAAAACCCACGTTCATATACATTCAATAATGATATAATCACAACAATGTCTAATCTGTTAGTAATTATATAAATGAAAACACTATTATAACATAGTTTTGCTTTGTCCTATCGTTAAAATTTGCCTCGTAATATTTTTACCACACTGTTAAATGATACCCTACTTTGCTATTTGTGACAATCTCTCTTTTCTTCACTTTGTATTTGGGCTATTTTTGCAATGTCTATTTGAGCTTTATATAATATTGTGATCATACATTTATGTTATTTGTCTAATTTAATTATTTATCGGATAACGGTATATATTATTATTACGAACAAAATACATTCGTGTGACTAAAAACTTGTGTTTACGAGTTAGCATAACCCTTACTGATTTTTACATATTTGTTGCAGCGACAGATCAAGTGCGTCTCTTCTTAGTACAGCTGATTGTGCATCCACCAAGCAGAGAAGATGGCCTGAAGATATAGCGTGGCATCCATACGGTGGCAGCTTGTTCACTGTCTACAGTGCTGATGGCGGGGACTCTCAGATAGCAGTCCTTAATTTAAATAAATCAAAAGAGGTAAACAAACTTTATATGTTTATTAAAGCAACGGTTATACATATTTTATACATGAGTTTCAGAATAGTCACTAATCTTATTACAGAAAAAACGCGTAACTTTCTTTGAAGATAAACCGCACGTTAAGGGTATTATCAACAGCATAATGTTCATGCCGTGGGAAGATGTTTGTTTTATGACTGGTGGAAGTGATCATGCGGTTGTCCATTGGACTGAGAAAAATGGAGAGGATTCTTGGAAACCGAAAGTATTACATAGAAGTATGCATTCTTCAGCTGTAATGGGTGTTGCCGGGATGCAACAGAAACATATGGTAGTTTCTGTTGGTGCAGATAAACGAATTATTGGGTTCGATTTACAAACAGGGAGAGCTGATTACAAGCATCAGATAGAAAGCAAGTGTATGAGTGTTCTACCAAATCCATGTGACTTCAATCTTTTTATGGTTCAGACCAGGTAAAAATCTTGTTGACCCGTTTCTTGCCATTTCACTTAACGAACCGAACATAAATTGTTAAAGTAGTAACTAGGGTTTGGGGAAATAGAAAATACACAGTTGAGGGCCTGAGGCAGCTGACTAGCGTTCTGTATCCTAGTTATAGGTGGAGAGATGTGCGGGTTAGGCAATGGGGTGGGCTGCCTGATTTGGGTTTTAGTTAAAATGCAAACGCTTTCTGTTGTTTTTTTCAAGCTTTTTGTATAAACAATTGGTTTTCTTAATAAATTGAAAGGTTTGCGCTAGTAGTGATGTTTAACGGTCCAGAACTGGGATCCAGAGTTCAGAAATATTGGAACCGAGACCCAGACATATAAAATTGGTTTGGTACCGGTTTAGTCCCAAACGGACCTCACTGGGAATTGGATATAGGGGTGTAAACAAGCTGAGCCCGAGCTCGCCTAGGCTAGAACTTAGTTCGTTTAATACACAAAATATGTATTAGCTAGTTATTTTTTTTTCAAAATTTTTTAGAGAATGGTATTTGATATGTAAATATATATTTATCATATCATATAAAAGCTATTATATTTGTATAAATATAAATATTAGGCTCGTGAGCCTAATCTCTTTGTGTTTGAAGCTTGAGCTCAATCTCATTTCAAGCTTTTAGTGAGCCGATCTTGAGTAGCTCGTGAAAGGCTTAATTTGTTTACACCCCTCTGGGGTATTTCATACGAAGGTCAAAGAACCAAGAACCCGGCCATATATAACCGTTCCAAGTCTGGTGCAGTTTTAGTACGGTCCACAAACTCCATTAATATTTTGAAAATTGTATTATTTGCAGTACTCCAGAGAGGCAACTGCGACTATTTGACATCAGACTAAGAAGAACAGAAATCCATGAATTCGGTTGGAAACAAGAAAGTAGCGAGTCTCAATCCGCCTTGATCAACCAGGCATGGTCACCAGACGGATTTCACTTAACCTCAGGCTCAGCCGACCCAATGATTCACTTATTTGATATCCGGTTCAACTCTAAGAAACCCTCGCAGTCCATCAAAGCTCACCAAAAGCGCGTGTTCAAAGCTGCTTGGCACCACTCTCTCCCTCTCCTCATTTCCATATCCTCTGATCTCAACATCGGTATACACAAGATCGTATAAAAACCAACACTCGACACTCCCAAGACGTTGGATGACGACTGGCTACATTTTTCACATATATGCTTGGAACGCTATGGCTTCTGGTTGTCATTGCGAAGCGATTTTGCTAATGAAAGAGTGGAAAAGAATAATGTGTCGTCTGGGAGAACAAAATTTTGTCATGTGAGGTGGTAAAACATTTTTCTGCGCAATGTTGTTTGTTATACATTTTATTATATGTTATTCTTATTAATTAATATACCACTAAAATATATGGGTAATTGATATGTTCTTTAATTTGATCGTTACATTGTTTCTAGAGTAGTTAAAGTGAAACAACTCAATAAATGTTTACTATGTTTTTTTTAATAGCAAACTTCATTAAACACATCAAAGGCGATTTATCTCCAAGACGGAAATAAGAACGCCCAAACCAATTACTATGGTTGATTACCATGACCCATTCCGTAAGTTAACTCTACACTGTAATCTTCCTAGTTATTTGTCATGTTTAAAGTTGTGTAGATACCTTGTGTATCTAACGATGTAGGGTTGCTCGGTTACTTCAAGCTTGCTCGAAACTGGTTTGAATTGTATATTAGGGGAGTTAGAGCGTCGACGTTGGTTTGAATTGTATTTTAGTGGAGTTGAGTTGGCTTGGTTTGGTTTGTAAACAATTCGAGCTCAAGCCATAGCTCACTTTTTGGCTTGCTCGTTAGCTTAGATAATCAATTGTTTAACAGGTGAAATAACGTCGTATTACTTTTACAAAAGTTATCAAGGGTGTGGCTTGGGAGGTTCCACATTCGAAACCACACTTGCGCATTTATGTTTTCACGAGCTCCTATCCCACGCCTTTTATTTCCATCTCAAAATACCCATTGTTGCAATCCCAAAACCTTGTTTTTTCCTTTCAAACCTTGTCGTACATTGCCCATTTGTATACGAGTTAATTTGAGTCGAGACAAAATGTCACGTTGAGTTGTTTAAAGTATGAGTTATCCCTGACTTTTTTAGAACAGTCTCAAATTTCAAACTATTTTCTTCCACTGAGCTTTTATTGTAAACCAATCTCATCCCTATTGACAACTGTGTTGAGATTGGTTTATAATAAACCTATAATCCCTTAAACCCTTTACCATTCCAATTCCAAGAACATCATAATTCTGCAATATCATTCAATCCCATTGACAGAAAAAGTATTTAAAGAGATCCACCATTTTAATAATTATGATTTTAGTACATAACTACGTAGAACTATAAAGGTTGTCTTTATTTTTTAAGCTTATAGCATTTTTCGATAATGTATATTTGTTGGATTGAGTTATGGGTCATCATACGAGATCACAAGTTTTTGTTTATATGAAAACTATTGTTATGTTTGCATGTTTTTATAAACATTCAACTAGCACAAATTGTGTTGTGATAACTTGATCAGATTATTAAACATTATTTTGTTTGTGCTTTTACTTCCCAAAGGAAAAAAAAAATTACTTTTTTAATTATTTTTTTATTTTCCCATTCAGGTTTGAATTCCAAAGAGGTATCCCTATTCAAGATTTTTTATTTGAGTTATTCATGACATCTTCATCATCGGTAAAAAAAAACATAGAATCCACTGAAGTATGTTTATTATTTAATGGTTTGATTATAAATTTTCAGTTTATATTTTCTTAAATGTAAGATTCATAACGTCTTTGTGTTTGTGTAGGGAGACGATACTATTATTGGAGAAACCCCTTGTGTCCAACTTGATGAAAATGACTTGGGTAATGTAGAACCAAGTTTCAAAAGAAAGAAAGCATCAAATGGGAAAGGAACCCAAAGAAAGGTTCAAAAAGTTGGAAGGGAGAGGGCAGAGTGTTGGAGTTACTATGAAGTGGTTTACCTAGAAGAAAATGACGGGGTTAAACGGAAGTATGGAAGGTGTAAGTATTGTCAAGTTGATATCAGAGCCGACCTGAAGAGAAATGGTACAGGAGGTATAGTCATGCTGAAACTTGTGTTAAGATTCCCAAAGTAGGTGCTAAGAAAAAAAAAACAAAATAATTTAGTGTTTAAAAAAGAAGCTAATGGGGAAGGTAGTGTAAGTGTTTGGAAACATGATAGAGGTCAGAATAAATAAAGCTTTGCTAGACTTGTATGTTGTTGGCGAACTTGCTTTTACACTTGTAAAAAATCCAGTTTTTTGTTGAGTACACTAATGCGTTAAATGGAAAGTTTAATTTGCCTTCACAAGATAAATGATCTAAGGATATTGGAAAGTACTACATAAAGGAAAGAAATAAACGATGGCTTATTTATGTAAACAAACAAACACCATTCACTTGACTACTGATACGTGGACATCATCATACCAGAGGGTTAACTATATGGTTGTAACGGGTCATTTCATAGATGATGATTGGGTAATGCATAAGCGCATTATTAACTTTAGCCCCATTAACAGTCATAAAGGGGATGACATGGCTCATGAATTGTTAGATTGTATTCATAGTTGGGGGATAAAAAATGTTATGACTATGACCGTTGGTAGTGCCTCTAGTAATGATAAGATTATTAAGCTTTTGGTGAAAAAAATTGCCCAATTTGCATGATGGGGGAAACATTTTCAAGTTAGGCATATGGCTCATATTTTTTAACCTTATTGTGAAAGATGGTTTAGTGAAACATAACCATCATGTTGAATGTTTGAGAAAAAGCCATTAGGTATATTAGAAATTCCAAACAAGGAATAATTCAGCTCAAAAAGTGGATGGAAGATTTGAATGTTGACCCAAACAAGTTTGTATGTGGTGAAAATTTCCGTGGATCTAAAGGATGCATTTTTTGGCTTATGAATTTGAAGACAGTAGCTATAAGTTTAAGTTAGAGAGAATGCCTGAAATGTAACATCGCAAAATTTTCCCCAAATTTTAATACGTACATTATATTTTTTTATCATTCATAATGTGCCTAAGCCTTTATTTTACTACCACACAACTTATATAAATATATATATATATATAGGTTTATAATAATAATAATAATAATAATAATAATAATAATAATAATAATAATAATAATAATAATAATACTAACAATAATAACTAAAATGTAGTGGACTATTACAAAAACAAAACAATCCCATCCTTAACATACATATTTCGGAACCCAATCCAGCAAGCCCAAACCCAGAAATTTCGGCCCACTAGTCTCCAGCCCACTACCCCTTTCCCCTCACCTCTGTCTGTAAAAAAAAATAAAACCTCGTTGGAGCCGGGACTCCAACCCGAGTCTAGCCGGCCCAACCCTCTTAACATAACATCAAATGACCAGCTGAGCCACTCTTATATTTTTGTTTTAATCCTAATTCACTTTGTATAAATGCACAGATAACTTCTCTTCCTCCTTCTTTCTCTGTTCGCTGCAGACCAGACCCGCAAACCATTATAGGTCAAATCTCCTTAATTGACGCGCCAACCATCTATAATTAGGAAGGACGTTGACTTATTTCAATTAATAACAAACCACTCGGCCATTAACACATTGATTTACAGTAAATTGCCAATCTTAATCCAATTATTGCGCAATCATCCACACTTTGGTCAAAACTTCCTTTTGATCGAATTACGCGTGACAGTATAAATTCAGGCCTCGAATAGCACCTAAAGGGGCCGAAAAAACACAAAACCACACTGAGATTTCACTTTCAATCACGATATTACGTTTTTGGCATCCGGTTGACTTTTCGTTTGACTCACTTAATCGAGCCTTATACACTCTGTAAGTTAATTTTTAATTATGCGTTTCGTTTGTCTTGAGTCAGGGATCAAAAGCCCTATAATCAATTCGTCCATCGCAGTTGAATTGAATCAGTTTATGAACCTAGGGTTCTTAGTTATAATTGGGGAAGATGATACTGCAGGATATGTATTTAAAATCATTTTAAAACAAATAAAATCACCAACAGATGTGTAGCCTAGTTGGTGGTTGTGTTAAACGGTAACAGCTCTGGTCCGGGTTCGAGCCCCACCCTATGCATTCTTTTTTTTTTTTTTTTCGATTTAAAGGTTAAATATTCATTTTAATTATTTAAAATACTTATAAACCTTCAAAAATTCCCAAAATTTTACAGAATGTTGTTCATACCCTAAATATCATTATTCAGATTTTTATTTCCGAAAATATGTTTATTTTATATATATAATAAATAATACAAGTTTATTCCATTATAATTATAAAAATTTTATAAAAATATCAAAACGATTTTATTAAATTCCACAAAAATTATCCTAGACTTATAAAACAATAAACATTCCAGAAATGATTTTTATTTCTGAAAAATCATTTATTTAATATTTTTAATCGATTTTTGTTAGTTTTAATCATAAATAAATCATAATAAATTCATTTTTCATTATTTTTACATCAAAATTCACATAAATTATTACTAATCATTTAGATCAGAAATATAAATTTTTGATTCGAAATTTATAATTTTTCATATTTTTAAATATTAAGTCTATAATTTTGTCAAATAATTGTTAATATATATAATTTTATAAAAATTATTTTTACATTGTTATGATATAATTCAATCACTTTTAGATAATTTTGGCCAGAAAACATTTTCATTAATTATTTCCTTATTTATTCAAATTTAATCATAATCCCCAAATTAGGAACCCTAGCACGTTTTAGACTAGAAAACTTAGACTTATTAAGTTTTCCTAACACATATTTATTACCTTGATTATAGGGTAATACTTGGCATCATTGGGCAACACATATTCTATTTCGCGAGACTTAACATTTTGCTAAGGTGAGTTTACATAGCCCCTTTACTCTATTTTCACTATTTTTGGGGTGAAACATGTTTAAACATTTTTATACTACCATTTACTCATATTTACTTGTGATTCAATTACAACATCATTCTATCATTTGACTGTAACAAAAAGACACAGTACAATCATTAACATTGATCAAGCCGCCTGTTTAGATTATAGCGCTATAGGTCTGACAAACCCATCCCCCCGCATAAATTCAGGGATGATCGATAACAGTAACAACATTTAACTAACTTGCGAGTTAGTCATCAGTCGACACAAGGTTTGGTTGTACAAAGACGCATTGTTACATGTCGAACATATACTCTATCATTATACAACTATGACTGTTGTACAAACTACGGTTATCAATTATATTCGAAAACCTATGTATTCTCACCAACTTTTGTTGACCCAAAATATTTTCAAATTTAACATGTTTCAGGTTATAGCTTGCTTGAAGATTTGAGTTAATGCTTGAAGATGTGTGCATAGTATTATTCATTTTGATGTACGAATTCTTGTAGAACAATTGTATGTAATTTATTTAAATCATTTATTGAAATTTATTATTCACCATGAGCTACTGAACGATCATCACTACGTGACATCCCGATGTTTCCGCCATCGGTTGGGGTGTTACATGAAAACTCAGACTTTAAAGTATGCGAAGTATTGGTTGAGTTTCTAGAAAAGTTCAAGGCCAAAACTGAGATTGTATCAGCATCTTCAAAGCCATTAGCTCACATTTTTTTAGAGAAATCCTAGACAAAGACAAACATCTACGTGATTGGGCGGTCCACCTAGATTTTTATGTAATGGCGGGCGAAATGCGTAAGAAATATGATAAGTATCGGGGAAAGTATGATAGGGTTAATGACTTTATGTATTTTGCTATTATCTTGGATCCTACTAAGAACTTATATTTTCTTGAACATTATTTTAGAAAGTTGATTAACTATGACATAACAAAAGAAAATTCTATATGTCTGAAGAAGCCATTACAAAGAAGGTGTCGGGTATGGTACTAGAGATTGAGAATATATTACATGGCTTGTTTAAAACATACAAAGATAGGTTTGATAAGGTTGTTCATAACTCGACATATCATGAAACGCGTAATGAAGACGTTGTGGAATGTGATGGTGAGCATGCTTTTTTTTTTCTTTCCTAAATGTGGAAGAAAGTAACTCGGTTGCAATAAAAACCGAGTTAAAGAAATACTTACAAGAGCCGAGGGTTGATTTTAATAAGCGGTTTGACATACTTACGTGGTGGAAACTAAATGCTATTAGATTCCCAATCGTGTCTCGGATCGCTAGGGGTAAAATGTTTTTATCTTTTCAAGCTTCTTTTATGTTTTTGTTACATTAGTTATGTTTACCAACTTTGTATATTAACTTGTTAGATATCTCGGCAATTCAAATTTCCACAGTCACATCCGAGTCGGCATTTAGTACGAGCGGTTGTGTCCTAAATGCATATAGAACAAGATTATCAACTAATATTGTCGAAGCTTTGGTTTGCACTCAAGATTGGGTGAAAAAAAAATCAAGAAAGCCAATAATTGATGACGTAAACGATATTTTAAAAGATGACGACATTGCCAGAGGAAAAGCACTTATTTCTTGAATGGTTTGAGCGGCATTGACGTGTGCGTAACTATACATATTTTACAATGGATTTTAACACACGTTTTTGCTTTAATATTTATAAAAATGGTTTCGACCTTCATATTAAAACACACACACTAGGGCAAGTGTACCCTGTCATATATGTAGTAAGTACAGATAAGAACCAAGTATCGATCCATGGACGCGCGCAGAGCAATGGTACTAAAACTCTATCCCCGATTCACCAGTAAGTAAAAGATAAGTTTGAGTTTTGTTTAAGACTAAATTAATTCTAAAACATGTAAATAACTTAACTACGACTCCAAATAGAAAATATAACTATATAAGCTATAATACGCCAATCCTAGCATGTCATCTATATAAGAAATAAAGGCGTGATCAACATTCCCATTTTCCGACAGTTAGTGTCCCTTTCGGGCATCCTAACATGACAACTATACAGAAAGCTAACACGAATAAACACGTTAACCGCTTCAAGTCGTTTATTAGCGAGCATCTGATATGATCTCACGCAGATCTTCTAAAGATAAGTTAGTCATCCGTTAAGAGTTTTCTAACCTCACTAATTCAGGGAAGCGATACCGAATACACAACACAGCCACCTAAACTAGCATAAAGTAGAGCATTTCACAACCTATTCCATTTTACCAACTTTGAACCCAGATCTACTAAGATCGCTATTTTTACCAAAATAACTACCAAAGATCATTAACCGTGTCAAAGACTAGTAACGACACCATTAGGCTTTTTAAACCCTTTTACGTGCTGGTAAGCATTTTTAACCGTTATTCGACTGACTTTAACCAAACCAATACCCGGTTACAGTTTCATGGCATAAACTATTTAACAAGTTAACTAGTCTACTACCGGACGATTAAACGGACGGTTTTTCAACATTTATCCGCCTAACACATTCGACAATCGCTAAAGTCATTCAAATACAGCTACAAATCCATCAACAACGAAACAAGGTTGCGCTATGATCATCAAGATCTAAACATGAAAAACGCCAAATTCATACAAGACATGATTAACTATACAAACGATAGTTTAACATACTACATACTAGTGTTCTTGCCCGTAGGCTTACGATTAACTAAATAAACATCACAAACAAGCCAAAATATTCAGATTTGAACTACTTAAAAGTTTATAGATCAAACCATAAATCTTGAATGTGAAGGATCGGATGATGATGGTTGGATCGGACGGCGTCCCGGGCTTGTTCCACGCTTGTGCAGCACTTCGTTAGCCCAGAAAATCGCCTCAGAACCTCTCTAGGATACCCAATTTCACCCAATATCTGATCAGTAAGTTTTGCTCTGTTTTTATACAAGTTTTGATTTTGTGCACGGCCGTGCACATAAAGTGCACGGCCGTGCACTTTAACTTTTGATGTGACAGGCAAGTGGGCAATTGGTTCCTGAAAATATCTTGGGTTGCGCACGGCCGTGCAACAGGGGTGCACGGCCGTGCGGGTCTGGTGGTGTCCGGGTACAAGGTGTGCACTGGCTGGTGCACTGGCAGTGCAGCCGAGGAACTGGGTCGCACGGGCATGTGCACGGGAGTGCTGATCAAGGTGCCCGGGAATCTGATGTGCACTAGCAGCTGCACTGCCGTGCCACATGAGCTCGCACGGCCGTGCGCTTGGGGGTGCACGGCCGTGCACATCTTCCAGATTTGCCTGATTGTGCAGCAACTGTCCGTTTAGTCCAGATTTTGTCTGATTTCTTCGACTTTGTCTTTGGGGCGTCGTTTAAGACCTGCAATAAATATATGAAGCGGTTAAGTACCGAATTCGTGCAATTATGGTCGAAAACGCGTAATTTGGGAGTTTAATCGGGGATTTATATATCTATAATTTAACGTATATCAAACCTCCCTACACTTGAACTTTGCTTGTCCTCAAGCAAACAACTAAACAGAAATAAACGAAAAACTCGCCAAGTGGCAACAAAGACAAAATATAGCCTGTACAGACGATAATAGTCAAGCCAACAAAGATATATAAAAAACAGGTGATAAAATAACTAAAAAGCAACGACTCACTTCCGATCTATAAGCACGCAAACCCGTACACGACTCACAATGTTCACACACACTCGGTTTTATTTATGATACATACGTGTAATGTGTATGTGTAAATCGCTCCACTGCCAAGACAATGAATCGTGCAATATCATAAGCTTGTCAAAAGATCTAATCTTCACCAACTAACGTGTGAAAAAGCACAAATCAAGAGGTCTTATAAGGGTTGTAATGTTAGGCAAAGGTAAGGGTGCGAAAGGGATATTTACAGTGACGAAACGGCTAAAACTCGGCGGTTAAGTCTAAATAAACAGAAACAAACACAACTATACAAAACACACGCGAATATACGCGATTTTTATTTAAATCGAGCTAAACATATATAACTTCTAACTTTATAGCCCTGAAAACTGCTCGAACACTGCTAATTCACCCTATTTTAGGGTGTTCTCTTTTTCTGGAATTTTCTGGATTTTTTTTCTTTTTTTTTCTTTATTTTTTCTTTTTTTTTTCAACAAATATATCTATGATATAACTGATATGAACAACATACGGGTTCTAAATATATAAACCCGAACACGAACTATTTACAACACAGAAAACTAGTTAAACATTAACCTAAACCGAGTTTTAACACAAAAGGTTTAAAAGAAAAAGGCCAAATTTGGTTAAGTGGTGAAATGGTGTGGTAAATAAGAAAAAAAAAATGGGATTAGGTTCAACATGGTTAACTAAGGGATAACATTTGGGTGCGGGAAACAGATAGAACGAAAAGAAAAGGCTAAATCAATAGGGTATCCTAAATGCCTCAATCATATTCGTACAGTCTCACACGTTTCTGATCTAAACAAGTATGCTAATGACAAGTTCTAAATTACACAAAACATCCGGCTCACTCGAAAGCATGTCAAAGAAATGAAATCTATTCTAAGGCTCAAATGCTCACGTAAACGGAGGGAAATGGGTGCAAGTGTACGAATCTAGCACGCTCGTATCTCATCTGTTTATCGTGCCTCCGGTTATTTTTATCTAAAATTAGTTAGGCTTGATGTTTATATGAGTATATATACATATATGTACTTTAAAAGTTTTTTTTTTTTTTTGTTTTTTTTAAGATATATATATACAAGAGGACAAACAAGATATAATCCCTCCCCACACTTGAAACTCACATTGTCCCCAATGTGACAATAGAAAGCGTTTATGAATTAGCTATCTATAACGTGAAAAAGGAGAATAATACTCCCCTCGTGTCGAAGAAACAGTGGAGTAATGAACGGCAAGAGCATCGACAACGGTGCTCGCCAGTTACCTGCAAAGTCAACATTCTTGACACAGCAAACACATCAAACCCACTCATCATCATCACAAACATAAACAAACTAAATTAAAATTTTAAATACTGAAATCAAAGTACAATACAAACCGAAATGTTCAAAATAAAAGTACTGAAAGCAGATAAAAATAAAATACTAACAAACGCTGGAAATGCAGTGGAATCGGCTACTGGTCATCCCCGTCCCTGTGGACGCTCCGGAGCTGCCTGGTCGCCACGTGGTGCTCCATATGGGAACGAGGGCGGGTTCCTGAAGGAACCCGGATGAACCGACTCCAAGCCGGCAAAAAGGTACAAAAACAAAGTCGTGGGTCATCTGATTCTAGTTAACCTGCACGGCCGTGCACCTGAGGTGCACGGTCGTGCGGGTCTGTTTGGTTTGCAGGTCAGAGGCTGCCTGCCTTGTGCACTGGCAGTGCAACCTTAGTTTCTCGGCACGCACAGTCATGCACCTAAGTCGCACGGCCGTGCAGGTCAGTTCAGCTCGGTGATTCCGAGCTGCACTGCCAGTGCCTGGTCTGGTGCACCTCAATCCGCACGGTCATGCATTTTAGGTGCACTCCCGTGCACGCCCTGCAGATTTTCAAAAATTTTCAACCAAAATCACCCAAATCTTCTACATTTATTAATAAAACTTATAAAACAACAGATTTAGGTAGGGAAGTGCACGGGTTCAACAATATTAACAAAAATCTAACATACTTTAAACAAAAACTAACAAGATTCTTGGGTTTATTAAAGGTTTATGAAGAAACCCCCAAATCTTTAACCTAGAGAACATAAAACACACGGATCAAAACTAAAAACCATGTAAAAGATGTGCAATATTATGAAGGGGATTATACCTTGAAGGATTAGCAAGTGAGGAGTGAAGAATCTAGACCAAAAGATGATGTTCTCGGCCAAAAAGAGGTGGAATGAGGGTGCAGCCGGGTGTGCAAGGGTTAGGGTTATGTTTTAGAAGTTAAAGATGCTTATATAGGCCCATTTCTGGGCTAGTTTTTTTTTTTTTTTTTTGGCCCGCACGGTCAGCTGCACGGTAGTGCGCTTGACCGTGCAACCTCCTTGCACTAGCCCTTGCAACCCAGTGCTGATTAGGCATGCTGAACAGCTCGGCTCGCATGGCCGTGCACAAAGGTCGCACGGCCATGCACAAGCTTTGCACTACCACTTGCACCCCAGTGCTGATCAGGCATGCTGATCAGCTCGGGCTGCACGGCCGTGCACAACCTGCAGACTTGCAGAAATGCAGCCTGCAGCTGCATTTTTCCGCGCAGCGGCCCTCTTTTGTCTGAAAACATCATTTTAAGTAAATATAACCTGTTTGTAGACCCTTTTCGCTCCATTGCTCATTCCCGCTTCGCTCAAAACCGGTACGAACCTGCACAAGACTCGAAAAAACGTTAAACTACGAAATTTAAAATAAACAAAGAAATATTAACACTATTTACATATTTACCCTTTGGCGCGCCCATACACGCCGCGCTAATTTTATTAACGAGTCGCTAGCTAGACTCACTTCCCCACGCTTCTCTAGGCGCGCGGAGCATGGAGTTCAAGTACCTCCACAGTCGGGTCAACCGGTCCATCAATGTAAGCTTTTAAGCGATGACCGTTGACTTTTAAACTTAGTCCATTTTGATTTATGGACTCGTCCATATGGACTTTAAATTTCTTGGAATGGTTGTTTTCATAAAAGACTTTCTTTAAGATCGCTTTCGCCCGAATGGAGATTGAGTACGGGCGAGAAGATCGATCGTGCAATGAAGAAACATCGGCCATCCCCACACTTAAATTGACGCAATGTACGAAATAATTACAGAAGAAATAATTACAGACTCGATTTAAGAAAAATGGAAGAGATATACACAAATCAATATACCAAAAACTATACAATAAACTTAAATTATAATAATATATAAAATATGAAAATATACAATATTTTCAGCGAAATCTGAGTCGCTCGCGCATCGCGAAGAAGTATAGACCGCTTCTCGCGTGGCGCAAGTGACTACAATGACTAAAGGCGCTCGCGCGTCGCAACAAGATAAAGACCGTCTTTTTGCTTGCGCGAAAACAACCCTTTTTCACCGAAAAATAATATAACGGAAGTTGATGGATAGAAACCATGATGGATGCCAATGAAATGAGTTAAAAACGGAAGATAGCGGCTATTCACGTTACACTCTGGTGATCCTGTTCGCGTATCGCGAACAATAAAAGATAAAACCCGGGGTAATTAGGAACTCGCTAAAGGCGGAACCATAAGCCCAGCTTCTTTGCGAATCGCAAGGGAGCATTTTTCACAGAAAATTATTTTTATTAAAACCACTTCTATATTAAATAAATTTCCCAGTTTTTCTTAACCCAAACCTTTTATAAAAGCATCCGTACTATCAAATTCAAACGTAACATACCCAGACATCCATTAATATTTACATAAAAACTATAAATACATAAAAATTAAAATTATATAAACAGATAAACATATGAACACATGGTCAATAAATAAAGAATTTAACTTTTCAAATTTAAAAATTAACAATTAGTCCAAATCCGGACAAATAAATCAAATAAATAAAAAAAAATCAATCAATTTATACACAAACCAATAAATCCAATATTTAATAAATTAAATCTATCAACATCCTAATGAATGAATAATAATCAATTCAATCCAATAAGCAAAAAAAAATGAACAAATATATATGCAAACCTATGAACCAATCTAAAATCAATCCAATATATCAACAGACATATAAATCTAATAAAAAATCAATGAATCATAAATGCAATTAACTGAATGAAATAAAGAATCAACAAAGTATAAACAAGTATTCACAAGCATGTACACTGGTAAAAAGTTGACTCGGTTCGTTCCTAAAGCTCGTCGCGTCCCCGGCAACGGCGCCAAAAACTTGACGTGTGCGTAACTATACATATTTTACAATGGATTTTAACACACGTTTTTGCTTTAATATTTATAAAAATGGTTTCGACCTTCATATTAAAACACACACACTAGGGCAAGTGTACCCTGTCATATATGTAGTAAGTACAGATAAGAACCAAGTATCGATCCATGGACGCGCGCAGAGCAATGGTACTAAAACTCTATCCCCGATTCACCAGTAAGTAAAAGATAAGTTTGAGTTTTGTTTAAGACTAAATTAATTCTAAAACATGTAAATAACTTAACTACGACTCCAAATAGAAAACATAACTATATAAGCTATAATACGCCAATCCTAGCATGTCATCTATATAAGAAATAAAGGCGTGATCAACATTCCCATTTTCCGACAGTTAGTGTCCCTTTCGGGCATCCTAACATGACAACTATACAGAAAGCTAACACGAATACACACGTTAACCGCTTCAAGACGTTTATTAGCGAGCAGCTGATATGATCTCACGCAGATCTTCTAAAGATAAGTTAGTCATCCGTTAAGAGTTTTCTAACCTCACTAATTCAGGGAAGCGATACCGAATACACAACACAGCCACCTAAACTAGCATAAAGTAGAGCATTTCACAACCTATTCCATTTTACCAACTTTGAACCCAGATCTACTAAGATCGCTATTTTTACCAAAATAACTACCAAAGATCATTAATCGTGTCAAAGACTAGTAACGACACCATTAGGCTTTTTAAACCCTTTTACGTGCTGGTAAGCATTTTTAACCGTTATTCGACTGACTTTAACCAAACCAATACCCGGTTACAGTTTCATGGCATAAACTATTTAACAAGTTAACTAGTCTACTACCGGACGATTAAACGGACGGTTTTTCAACATTTATCCGCCTAACACATTCGACAATCGCTAAAGTCATTCAAATACAGCTACAAATCCATCAACAACGAAACAAGGTTGCGCTATGATCATCAAGATCTAAACATGAAAAACGCCAAATTCATACAAGACATGATTAACTATACAAACGATAGTTTAACATACTACATACTAGTGTTCTTGCCCGTAGGCGTACGATTAACTAAATAAACATCACAAACAAGCCAAAATATTCAGATTTGAACTACTTAAAAGTTTATAGATCAAACCATAAATCTTGAATGTGAAGGATCGGATGATGATGGTTGGATCGGACGGCGTCCCGGGCTTGTTCCACGCTTGTGCAGCACTTCGTTAGCCCAGAAAATCGCCTCAGAACCTCTCTAGGATACCCAATTTCACCCAATATCTGATCAGTAAGTTTTGCTCTGTTTTTATACAAGTTCTGATTTTGTGCACGGTCGTGCACATAAAGTGCACGGCCGTGCACTTTAACTTTTGATGTGACAGGCAAGTGGGCAATTGGTTCCTGAAAATATCTTGGGTTGCGCACGGCCGTGCAACAGGGGTGCACGGCCGTGCGGGTCTGGTGGTGTCCGGGTACAAGGTGTGCACTGGCTGGTGCACTGGCAGTGCAGCCGAGGAACTGGGTCGCACGGGCATGTGCACGGGAGTGCTGATCAAGGTGCCTGGGAATCTGATGTGCACTAGCAGCTGCACTGCCGTGCCACATGAGCTCGCACGGCCGTGCGCTTGGGGGTGCACGGCCGTACACATCTTCCAGATTTGCCTGATTGTGCAGCAACTGTCCGTTTAGTCCAGATTTTGTCTAATTTCTTCGACTTTGTCTTTGGGGCGTCGTTTAAGACCTGCAATAAATATATGAAGCGGTTAAGTACCGAATTCGTGCAATTATGGTCGAAAACGCGTAATTTGGGAGTTTAATCGGGGATTTATATATGTATAATTTAACGTATATCAGGCATCTTGGCGGTGAGATAAGACTTAGAGATCATAAGGTCCTGGGTTCGAATCTCACAAAGGGGGTTTTCTCATAATTATGAGTTTCCTCCTGAATTGGTGACTTGGTGGTGGAATATAATCGCGTGGCAACATTGGTGGCACGATGATACTCCAGTGTTCCGTGAGTGATTCCAATTTGTTGACCGTTCAAAAAAAAAATATGTATTAACTTTCTTTCTTGGTTTTCCACAAAGATTGAGGATGCGATAAACAAATAGATTCAATTGAATTAAGATATAGCACATCACATACTCATATATTCACATGGTGCATGGATTAGATCTTGATTTTATTAGTCAAATGTTATACAATGAATGGTAGGAATGAGCATACTGTACCCATATACCGGTACCGTTTTGGTGCCATACCAATCGCATATGGAGATTATATGAAAAAATGAAAAACACCAAAGCGGTTAAAGCACCAAAAAACTGGTACCGATACTGGTACCAAACCGGTACAACCGGTACGGTATCCGGTGCTCAATTTTCCTCAATTTCGATACCTGTATTCCCGGTATCGGTACCGACACGGTACCGGTATGAAACCGATCTCATCCCTAGTTGTCAATATAATAGAAACTTTTGGCATTCAAAATAAAAGTATATGAGATATATATGGATTATGGAAAGAAATATTAATTACATAATTCCTATATAAAACACTTCAACTTTCAAATTAAACTAAAACACTTCAACGTTACCCCTGAAATTATTTTAACGCTACTCCTCAATTTTTAAAAACTTAAAACACTCTCAAAGTTTATCATTAGTCCACCATAAAAAAAAAAAGAAATTTGTAAGTCCATAACCCATTAACATTCATAAGAAAGAAGCCCATACGGCTTAAGCCCAATTAGTTGGTTAAGGGTAGAAGTGCACATATCAAGGTTTTTTTTTAATATCCGGTTCTTGGTAGAACATGCATAGGAAAATTGGGTATTGAGAGAAACCGGGTAGAGTATAGGTACGAGTATTAAAGAGAAAAATCATACCATATGTACCCAAGTAGGGTATGATCGGTTTCGGGTATAACTAGATATTAATATCGATTTTAAAAAGTAAGTTTTTTTATTGTTTTGTTTAAAAATTATATTTGGTTTATAGTTTGGAAAACTAATTAATACAAATTACAATAACATAAATTCATCGAACTACAAACTATTTGCTTTATAATATGCATTTTAAAAAAAAACTCAAATATAAAAGTTGTAAAGTAAACATAAAATATACTTTAAAAATTCGGGTATTAAAAAAAGCTGGTATCAGGTACAGGTTATGACCAGGTTCAGGTATAAGTTATAACTGGTCTTGAGTATTTTTTGGGTATAAATCGGGTACGGATCTTAAGCCCAAATGTTTCGATTGTTTCGTTTTGGTTGACAGCTCCATCAATACAGAAAGAGATTATCGATTGTTTCGTTTTAGTTGTATGAAAGTGCGGTAAAAAAATTTGAACGCTACCCATAGAATTTTAGTCTAGATACGCCATTGACGTATAGATAGACATGTATGATCTAATTATTATATATATATATATATACATATACACACACACAATTAGCAACTTGGGTTACCTCTAATCATCTCTACCCTTCTGTTGTCCAATACCCACCTTTTCACACTTTAACATGAATCTCCTTCAATTGTCACAACCTTTTACCCATCTATTGGCACCGTTTCACAAATACAATTAGCAACTTGGGTTACCTACAATCATCACCACCTTTCTGTTGTTCAATACCCACCGTTTTCACAATTTAACATGAATCTCCTTCAATAGTCACTACCCTTTACCCATCCATTGTCATCGTTTCACAAATATACAATTTGCAACTTGGGTTACCTCTAATCATCACCACCTTTCTGTTGTCCAATACCCACATTTTCACAATTTAACATGAATCTCCTTTAATAGTCACGACCCTTTACCCATCCATTGGCACCGTTTCACAAACTATATATTATCTATCCATAAAAAAAAAACAAGTTTACTTACGATTTATTACGTTTAATTAATTTTAACCCATTTATTTAAGATTTAAAAACGAAGAACACATCAATTAAATTTTTCTCCTATTTTGCTCATCAAAATTCTGAAGCATATTGAATCCAAAATCAACATTCATAAAAAGGTCCAATAAACCGTTTTTTAGATTATTTTTGACAATTTTTGTAAGGAAAAAACAGAATTTAAAAGTTTTAAATAATAACAAAATATATTAATTTTATTTTTCAAGGAATTTGAATCGGTGTGAAAACTCCGACGATTGGTAACCGCCATCCATTTAGGACTACTTTCTAATCATCGGTCATCTAAATATCAATTACACGCTCACTGGTTACGTCATTCGATCTACCTCGCTCTTTGTTTCGTTGTTGCAATTGTACGCCGACTTTGGCCATAGTCGCACATCACTATACATCACCGACAACCACCTCTATTTATCCATCAGGCAAGAATTTATATACTTTTAGGTAATCAAGCGAGGTAGTCGTTTTGTTACGTCAATCGCCGCCTTCTCAGTAGCCGATACGACCTCTCACATAACACTGAAACGCCATAGTCGATGATGTAGTCATGAGTCGGTACCATTTTTCTTCTCCAATCTCACCCGCTCCTTCTTCTCTACTCAATTTACCCGTCTATTTATTTCTTATCTTAAAAAAGTTGAATAGTCCAACCCTTTTAACATTTTTAACTTACCCAAAACCACCTAATTTACATATATGGAACCATTAACAAACTTCGCCAATTGTCTAGCCCATGCGAACCCCTACCATTCTTGCTCAAATCGCGAATACCAATTAATTCACGATTCGAAAAACAACCAGATAAATTTTAGAAATCTTCGCATATCATTAACAATGCTAAACACACTCATAATCTACGACCCGCTACAACACACGGGGTGGCGTAAACTCGTTACTTTTAAAATTTTAAATTGAAGGCTATACTTGTAACTTGCCTAGCCTATACAATACGCGGTGACGGGATGTTAAAATATACTATGGAGTGTGTGTGAATAATTTTCAAACGAAAAATAGTGGAAGTTGTGTGAAAAGGATAATCATAATTTTTTGGTTGAAAGATATTTAACCAATCATTATCCAAATACACGTGTGATTATTTGACGTTCAGTTTGTAAGCGTTACTTTGGTAAGTATAAATTATTTCAATTGGCTCGTGCAATGAATGTAATAATTACTTTTATGTGGCTTTTTCGATATTATTTATCCTTAAAAAGTATTTGCCAAAACCTCTGTAAAATAATGAAAACTTAATGTTAACAAAAAGGAATATATATTTTACTGAAGTGTTTTTTTTTTTTTTGAAAAAATATATTTCATTAGACCAAAAGAGACGAGCACCATGGCCAACGTAACACGATGAGAATTAGGAAGCCCAAAGCCTCTAACCAGTTACTTCAAAAGGAAATTACACAATTTATCCCAATCAATCTGAATACATTTGTACCCATTTTTAAACCAGAAGAAACCCGTCGATTTCACTTCCATTAATAATAATACTTAAGTGATGTAGAGAAACCTCATTCAACAATTATCTAAATACAACATCCATCAGTGGCGGACCCATAATTTTTTTTTATGGGGTGCGGAATCTCTAAGCCCCTAAGTCGTTTATCTATCAGGTGGCCCGGGTCGGGTCGGGTCGACTCGTATACCAAAAATAATAATACCAAAATTAATCAACAAAAGAAAACCAAAAGCCAAAAGTATTTTAAATCGTTACATATGCTTAACAAAATTATAAAATCTAAAGTTGTAGATACATTTTGGCTAATCGTAGAACTTTTGAAACATCAAACGCACCAAAATTATCACAAGGACTCAAGCTAATTACAAAAAATCAACTCAGATGTTACCTCGTTAAAACTGTTTCCTAATTCCTGGATTTACATATCTAGAGTTGAACTTAATAGTTAGATTCATTTGAATTATTTACACTAGACTATATAGTCTCACTCATTGTACTTGAATCTTATTAAACCTTATAAAAAATAAATAATAAACTAAACGAAAGGACAAGTAAAATAAAATAAAAATAAAAACATACTAAAAGTTAACGTGACTTTGGCTATTACCATACTTTTACATATTTTAACTTCCTGCACTTAAAAAAACAAATAGCTCATTTTCTTCATATCAAATTAAGAGAGACCTGCAACCTTTCCACCAAATCCTCGCTTGTCGAAAAAAAAAACATGGAAAAATATACACACACCAACCTTTCTACAAGCGTATGGATCGCGGATTTAGCTTCAAGGCTTATGAAGGGGAAAGGAAGGCTTGTTTCCTTGGTTTAAAAAATCCAAGTGGTGCACTTGAAAAATTTTATGGAGTGCGGACGAGATAAACGCTTATATATAAACACTAAAAAATATTTTCAAGGTGGGCGCCCGCACTCTTTGAAGTTGGTGTATGTACGCCCATGCCACCCACCTTCTGATGGAGTGGTATAGAGGCCTAATGATAGGTAATTTGGGGCTTAATGGTCACAAGTTCGAGCCTTGAAAGATACTAGGTTTACCGATTATTCACTGTTGTGTCTTCGGGCGGGCGGGTGATCGGGTTTTTCCTGGATTGTTGGACCTGGAGGACCGGGTGCTCCATGGGTATCCTGAATTCGTCATAAAAGGATTCCCATGAAAGCCCATAATGACTTTGTTGGCGTTTAAAAAAACAATTATCTAAATATACATATGTGTATTTGACTATCTTTGATGATATTCATTGTTAAATGTAACTCCAACAAAATTAGAATTTCATATTGATTCGGAAATGAATGGTTGAGTTTGGGAATAAAACAGAAATTCACGTTGATTAAAAAATGAATAGTTGATTTTAGGATTGGACGCAAAAAAAAATATATAAATTGGGTTTTAAAACAACTTTTGGATTATTAACTTTCGAATAGGGGCGGGTTAATGCAGAAGGGGAATTAACATGCGAAATGTAAAAAAGGATACTTATATATGAAGGATTCAAAATTACGCATGAAGAAAATGAATATTTAAAAACGTTGCATGAAATAAATCAAAATTACGCATAATAATTACCTATTAAAGGATTAATTACATATATCCCCTTATTTTCAACTATAATTACATATATACCCAATCCAAAATTTAAATTACATATACCCCCCTACAAAACTTCATAAATTACATATATACCCATTCTATTAAAAATGCATAGGAAAATAACTATTTTACCCCAATTCTTTTACTAAACTATATTCACGACAAGTCACACAACACATTCTTTGCATCCTACAACTTATATCCCATACGATCTTTCCAACTTAATAAGTTATGAACACCAAGAACATGTAACATGCAAAATGTTTTCATGCATCCTACAACTTGATTTCACCGAAACGAGTGTTTTAACACTCTTACATAATCATTACTAAGCCCTCATATCATTACATTGATCATAACATGTAATGATATGAGGTGTTTAATAATAGAATGGGTATATTTGATATTTTTAGTTTTTGGGAAGGGGAAATATGTAAATAAATTTTTTGACTTGGGTATACATGTAATTTATGAAGTTTGGGAAGAGGAAATATGTAAATAAAATTTTGACTTGGGTATATATGTAATTTATGAAGTTTGGAGGGGGATATATGTAATTGCCCCTGGATTTTTTACATATTTCCCCCTACTAAGGCTCCTAATTACATATTTACCCAGCTCTAAAAATCAATTACATATTTCCCCCTGGGAGAGGGAAATATGTAATTGACTTGCAACTTGTGTATGCCTTAGCCTTAGGAGGGGTAAATATATAATTGACTTTTTAAGTTGAGTAAATATGTAATAAATGATCTTAGCAGGGGGAAATATGTAAATGACCCTATTAAATTATGTGTGAAGGAAGTGAGAAATGAAAAATACGCATGAATAAAATCTAAATTATGAACCTTATAATATTTTTTTTTATACTTGGCACGTTAATATTCTCTTGTATTTAAACTTTTCTCTATGTATGTATATGTTAGGGATAGATCTATGCACAAAAACATAAGGAATAAAATAAACCATTTATTTTATCAATCATATAAACTTTTTAATTAAAAAAATGATATAAATAAAATGTTTATTCGTTTATCTTGAAAGCCAATATATATATATATATATATATATATATGTAGGATTAGGTTCCATTAGGAACCACCCTTTCGTGCAGGAACCGCGACAAAATTAGTTTGATGATGTGCAGATTATAAGTTCGTTTACATACACAAAGCGTAAGTAAATAGTTAAATATTTTAAAACTAATGAACAAATTAGTTTGAGGATTTTTTACGTACATAAGTAGGGCTGCAAACGAACCGAACGAACACGAAAAGGCCTTGTTTGTGTTCGTTTGTTAAGGAAATCATGTGTTCACGAACAGTTCATGAACACTTGCCGAACAGGATTTTTCGTTCGTGTCCGTTCGTTAAGAAAACACTTGTGTTCGTGTTTGTTTGTGTTCGTTTGTTAATTTTGTTCATGAACGCACACGAACACAAACGAACATTAATGAACACAAACGAACACACAGAAATGTTCATGAACATAAACAAACACAAACGAACATATATTAACTTTAAATAAGATATAATTCTTAAGATATTAGGGTTGGGTTAAAATAAAAACCCTATTGAGTTGTGAAAACCCTAGAAACCCATTTGTGACCATTGATCTACACTCATCAATGGCTGAGATTCATACTTATTTTATTAATTAAAAGTACATGTCATTTTTATTTAATATCACTAAAAGGGCATAATAGGTATTTTCTCAATTCCTTCTTTCGATACAGACCTGACACTATCAATTTGAGAGATATAAAAAATGGGGTCACAAAAGTTAATAATATTTTAATTGACACAACTTTCAAATATCAAAGACAAAGTACTAGTCAATAATATATTAATATTTATGTTCATTTAAATTGTAAAATTCAATGTTTTTATAAATAAACAACAAAACTAATACAAATAACAATAGTCTTTTTTTTTCAAAAAGGAAACGATTTTTTTATGAATATAATAACAAGTGAGGTATTTTTCAAAGCGAAACCTAAAAAATTATTATTATTTTTTAATTTTTTAAAAAGTTTGTAACCAGAATATCACACATAAGTTAAATTTAATAAATACAAATTTTATTTCTTAATAATGTTAACATATGTACATATCTAACTACATACATGTTACAAATTTTTAACAATTTTTGTTACTGTATTACCATTTATACTTTAGTATGTTACAACTTTTAGTATTGTGTTACAACTTATACTACTAGTATGTTACAACTTTTGTTACTGTATTACCATTTATACTTTAATATGTTACAACTTTTGTTACCGTGTTACAACTTATAGTACTAGTATGTTACAACTTTTGTTACTGTATTACCACTTATACTTTAATATGTTACAACTTTTGTTACCGTGTTACAACTTATACTACTATTATGTTACAACTTTTGTTGATGTGTTACAGTTTACACTTCCGATGTTAGATTTAGGTAACATAATCTGAATTCAAAGAAAAAAAATACATTTGATTTGGATTCAAAGAAATAAACAATAACAAATATGCTAATGATTACATGTACATTCGTAACAAGAAAACACAAAATATAGTAACATGCCCCAAATAAAAAATATTCATATTAACAAAGCATCTCATGCCTTAAAAAAAACACAAATCATCTCATGTTCTTCTCACCCTTCATTAAAAACCCCATCTACACAAAAACAAATAACAAATATTAATCATCAAAACATAAAGACGGATATTTCAAAAAAAAAAATGAACTTGTTTTGCTTTCGTCATAATCAATAAAAAACTTTTTTTCAGCTTTTTTTTTTTTTCAAAATCATGTTAAAAGTAATCACACGAGGATCTGAAAACAATTACATACATATTAATCATTTTTCTATCTTTAGATTTGAAAACAAATTACACAAAACAGAATTAAATTTTATGTGTATATAGATCTAGATCTCCATAAAACAAAATCATTGAAGCCCTTTGTAATAACAAACTTACCTGATTCAGATCTGTTGACCACTGCCCATCACCTCAAAAATCACCGTCGACCACCATCACCATTCAGGTCTATTTCAGTTCCTTAAAACGAAAGAACAAACCAGATCTGGTGTTTTAGCTTTCAGATCTGTTTCTCGTGTTTTAGCTTTCATGGATGTTCATAATTCTTGTCAGCCGGTTCTGCACATCGTCGGTTCAGATATGGTGCGAGTGGGGGTGGGAGGTTAGGGATGGTGATTGTGTGGGCCGAATATGTGTGAACCGAATTCAGATGTTGTTAGATGGGGTCTTCATTACCTTGATGTGGACCGAATCTTTAGTTCTACATATTATGGCGATATCAATCAACATGATGTAAACATATGTCATGAACACTACACTGGAGGTAGTTATCAAGAAAATAATATAAAAAACGATGAAATGCTTGCTCACTCTCTTCAACAAGAATTATTGGATCTCTCAATCTCAGACAAAGATGAGTTATCCAATGTATCTAATTCAGCGGATCATTTACAAAAAAAAAAAAAAAAAAAAAAAAAAACCATCGGATCTTGATAAAAAAAAACCCACCGGATCTTGAAAAAAACCCACGGACCTTGATTACTCTGTTGGATATTATGAAGTTTTGTTTTCAAAAGAATAGAGATAGAGAGAGGAGTTTGGAGCAGGTGTGTGAATATGGTTTGTGAAGATGGTTAGGTGATGACTTGGGGAAGGTTTTGTAGGAGGTGTTTGGATCTGTAAAGAGAGAGAGAGAGAGAGAGAGAGAGAGAGAGATGTAAGGCACGTGGCTTGAGTTTGATGGCTTGGTTCGTTTGGTGTAGAAGAGAGAGAAATGAAAGGGTACAAATGGTTAAGTGTTATTTTCTTCAATCACACTGACAAAAGCAGAACAAAGCATGGAAGAGAGTAAAAGTCAAAACTACCCTTAACGCTTCAAATTAAAAGATATACGTGGCTCAATAAGGACCATGCAATGGGTTTCTAGAGTTTTCACAACTCGTCAAGGTTTTCACTAGATACTTACCCTATATATATACATATATATATATATATATAAACATACATAACCTATACATGTGTAGGTAAATAGTTAAAAACTTTTGACAAAATTAGTTTGATGATGTGCAGATTATAAGTTCGTTTACATACACAAAACGTAAGTAAATAGTTAAATATTTTAAAACTAATGAACAAATTAGTTTGAGGATTTTTTACGTACATAAGTAGGGCTGCAAACGAACCGAACGAACACGAAAAGGCCTTGTTTGTGTTCGTTTGTTAAGGAAATCATGTGTTCACGAACAGTTCATGAACACTTGCCGAACATGATTTTTTGTTCATGTTCGTTCGTTAAGAAAACACTTGTGTTCGTGTTTGTTTGTGTTCGTTTGTTAATTTTGTTCATGAACGCACACGAACACAAACGAACATTAATGAACACAAACAAGTGTTCATGAACACAAACGAACACACAGAAATGTTCATGAACATAAACAAACACAAATGAACATATATTAACTTTAAATAAGATATAATTCTTAAGATATTAGTTAGATCCACCAAAAAAATAACTAAATTATCCAAACATATTTACCTCGCATATATTATTTATTTGGGTAAATAAAAGAAAATAAAACATTATAAACCTTATTAAACTATCGAACATAAACGAACACGTTACCGAACGTTCACGAACATAAACGAACGAACGAGGCCTCTGTTCAAGTTCGTTTAACTAAACGAACAAAATTTTTTGTTTGTGTTCGTTCATTTATTAAACGAACGAACACAAACGAACTTCCCGCCAAACGGTTCATGAACAGTTCGCTGAAAGTTCAGTTCGTTTGCTGCCCTATACATAAGCATTTGTAGATAAAAACTACAAAAGTCAAAAAAATAATGAACCACTGATAAAAAAAAATATCATACATGTTTGGAATGTAAGAACTAGGATATTTAGTTAGCAAAAAGTTGAATGTAAAAAGCAGTTTAACGTAAAAAGGATAAAAATGATTTTGGACTTTTGATAAAAATAAATCAATGGATGACATTAAAATGGGAAAAACATACGTTGAGTTTCTAAAAGAGGAGGAGAAGGGAAAAATAGGTATAACCCACATTGGTTGAGTTCCACCCCTATTTTTTTAATGTTCACAACTTTTTCATACGACGATATTTAAAAAAAAAATATATCATAAAAACAAGTTTTTTATCCTCTTTCATTTGCATACCCTATTGATATTGCTATACTTTTCTAAAAAAAAACAATTTTTTTTGCTGGTTTGAGAACTTGCGTTTAATCATTATACAACTTGCGTTTTTTTATCAGATATAAGTTACAACAAAAAGTGAGATCATCCTGCAAAACAAAAAGAAGAAGACCCGCCATAAAAAGATCATTGGTTTTCAGGTGAAATTACTCTACTACATGGTGGTTTATTCTTATTAATTCAAAGTTATGATTGTTATCGACATCAACTTTGACCTGTAAATTCATAGTACCTCTACAGTTTGTTCCAGGTACATCTGAAGTGCTCATTACATCTGCAGATTCACGGGTTCGTGTTGTTGATAGCGTTGAGTTAATTCACAAGTTCAAAGGTAATGTCCACATGATTTTTCATTTTTGTAATCGTTTTTTACATCTTGGTTAGTATCAAATAATAAATAAGTTTTGATAAAAGGGTGTTTCCTGATCAGCCAAACCATTTTGATCCATTACGTTTCATAACTTTGAATCAATAATCTCACTTGCGTTTGATCATTTATAACTTGCGTTTGATTAGGTCGTTTTATCAGGTCGTCTTATCAGGTAAAAAAAGGTATAGCAATATGGTATGAAAATGAAAAAAGGATGAAAAACTTGTTTTTATGGTATAGTTTTTTTTTTAAAAAAAAATAATGTGGTATGAAAAAGTTATGGCAATTTTAAAAATGAGAGTGAAACTTTAATGACGCAATGAAATTACCATTATGCCCTGATTATCTAATTTAATCTATGGCTAATAATTTTTCTTATACTTTTTACGCTAACCTCCTTTTTACGTTAGTCTCACCCTTTAGCTAGAATATAGATAATAGATTCTAATAAAAACAATGCTTTGCATCCATGCTAATATATGCTATTTACTTAGGCATGTTAATAGATTCTAATAAAAACAAAACATTATTGATTATCAATGTGGAGGTCATGAGTTGAGTCGAAAGTTTTACCAAAGTAGACCTATGAACGGTAAGTTTCCTATAAAATGGTAAGGGACGGATCACTAGCGTCGCCTTCGTTCACGAGCATGGTGACCTTTTACTATTAGCTTTTCCTATGTGATCGGCTTTTTACTAGTCGTTAAAAAAATTGAAGATGCTAGACAATTTTTTTATGATAAAAGTTAAACCACATTAACATAGTTATGTGTTACGGCCAGGAAGCTAAGAAATGGATTCAGCGCAACCGAGTTGATGATGTTCAAATAGAGTTCGATTGGTGCAAGTGGGTGCCGTTAAAGTGTAATGTTTTTATGTGGAGGGTGTTGTTGGATAGAATACCCACCAAAGTGGCGTTACGAAGAAGAAATATCATGCATGGAGATTGTCTTTGTGTTTTCTGTGAGGAGGGAGAAGAAAACGTTGATCATATTTTTACAGTTTGTAGTGTAGCGAATGGAGTTTGGAATAGGATCGCGAATTGGGTTAAGTTACCTCCAATTTATTTCTTTTCAGTAAAAGATATTGTTGACGTGGTGAAGAACTCAGGTTGGTCGAAGAGTAAGAAGGATATTTTGTACGGCATTTTAATAGTGGCTTGTTGGCGTCTTTGGAAATCTAGAAACGACAAGGTGTTTAATCAGACGAGCAGGAATGTGGTCGACATTGTGTCAGACGTCAAAGCGTTAACTTTTCTTTGGTTTTGTAATAGGGGTCGATATGCGGTAGTGGATTGGAAGGATTGGAAGTTTTTCTCTTTTGATGTAATGTAATCGTTGGACTAGTGGAGGTTTCCGCCTTGGAGATTCCCCTGTCTTTGATTTTAATGAAATTTGCCTTTCAAAAAAAATGTGTTACGGCTAAATTTAAATTTTTGTTTCTTTAAATACATCTATTTTTGCTTTTTATGAGGCTTGAATTCTCAATCTCTCGTTTAAAACCAACGCCTTTATCACCGCATCATAAGGCGTGAGACAATGTATAAGTCAAGTATGTATATTTAATTGATATATTTTATTGATTATTGATTTTGTCAGGTAACTTGTTAGGTATTATGTGTGTGTGGGATAGAGATAGCTATGATGATTTTGTATTTGTCAACACCGGCCGCATTCTGCCTCCTTAAAAGTCTTCTTATTCATACACACCATCATATATAAACCGTGTCCTTTTTAGTTCAGAATCTAACTACATTATTAACTTTGTATCTAACTACATTATATATATATATGCACGAACGTATAATGATGAAAGTTGGTTATGGCGGTGGTGGGCGGTGGAGAGAGTCGTCGGCACTTTTGAGGATTGAAACTTATAATAAGTACTGTCAGACATGTTTAGCTTCTCAGGAAAGTCATCATCTTAATTTCTTGCTTTTTGATTTCTCCCATCTTTTCATTCATCAGTCTCGATCTACTATTAGTCTACGTCTTTGAATGCTTTCAAGTCTTTTTTTTTTTCAAAAAATAATATTATATTTTTTAATGTTTAGTTTCTCTTCTTCTTGTTGGTGATGTGAGCTCTTAAAAAAAAAGATGTTCTTTTGATGCCGGAAAACTTTATATTTCCATGTTCATGATGAAATATAATTCTCAATAATCAATCAACAATTGCTCTTATCATATATACCATCCTAAAAAGGGGAATTACATCAAAATAAAAGACAAACGAACAAGCTTCGCCGCTAATCCATTTTGAATATTTGGATAGTAAAACTAAGTCTTTTAAAAACTACATTCATATATCCTGAGCAAGGGTGCAACTCTTAAGGGGCGGCGAATTTTCGCTCAAAAGTTTCGATTATATAGTATTCGTATAGAAAATTTTTAGTATATACGGTTTCGACCCCCAAAACTAGTGATTTCCGATCCCCGGTGACTTTCAACCCCCGAAGTTTCGGGTCAAGGTTCGCCACTGATCCTGAGGTCATAACATGACCAGGCTAAATAACGTTAATTATAAGCGCACACAACCACACGTATATGTGGTCTTTTATTGATTGATTTAATTAGCATGTTTTGAGTTGTGTAGAAGGTAACCCAAGAGTTAAACAACCATTTAAATACCCTTTTAGGCTTTTACAAATCTATACATATGCGGTCGTATAAGTTCCATTGACATGGCTATACGTTCGTTTAAAAACTGAAACGACTAATATGTGCATGCAGTATGAGGTGTACATATAGAAGTTTTCATGTACCACTTAGTTATTTGGTTTGATTAATTCTATCTTAAGGTTGCACTAATTTTTTTTTTTTTTTTCCACTCTTTTACTGTTGAAAAAACGGAGAAGAAAAAATCAATACTCTAGTGGTTTATGCTAAGATGAGTGGATTTTTATTTATTTATTTATTTATTATTATTATTATTATTATTATTATTATTATTATTATTATTATTATTTGCTGTTTTGATGTTTTATACACAAAATTTCTTTCATTTGATGTATTAGATAGTTGATTTGGATTTTGGTGATTTCTCAACCTGAGGTTGCGGATTCATCTGATGTGGCATGATCCGCAATCTCATCTTGCGGATTTATGACCCAAACGTTGCACGAAATCAAACTTTTGCGTCATAGATTCGCAAGCTAAGATTGCGGATCCTGCCGCATGGTTGTCTAGCCTGTGTGATTTCTTTGTTCCACCTATAAGCTAAATCCGTAACCTCAGCTTACGGAATCACCAAAATCCAAAATCCACTATCTTATACATACAAAATGCAAAGAAATAGTGTGGATAAAGCAACCAAAAAAATAAATAAAAAACAATAAAAAATCAAGATGTCTATATACATTTACATTCAAAATAATGGTCCGCTGGCTCGGTTTTCAATCATACAACAACTACACTATAAAGTATTAAAGCTTGTGTGCCTACGATAGATGACAATATACATATATAGCAATACATGATCATGTTTCTATGTTGGGTACGTCTTAATGGAAAAAAGGTAAGACGTTACATCTTTCATATATATTGGTCGAAAAGTTGTTCCTAATGCGATGGATTTTGAACGCTAATATTTAATTATTTTCGATAAATGTCCAGAACTTGAGATTTGCATTTCTAATTCATGTCAAAGGAGTAATACTGAAATGAAACATGATCCATGACTTAGTATAAGATAAGAATATATTAGATTGATAATAGCTATAAAATAACATCATAAGTCTAACTAGTTGCCTAGTAGTGCATGTGCCAATATATATGCATCTCAAAATTTAATTGTTTCAACACAAAATCAAATGTTTGTTGCTCAAAACTTGTCATGAACATTCTAGGTATATACACATTATATCCATTATATACACACAAACACATATATAGGTGCACGCAGCACACACATATAAATACATTATTAAGCATTTACAAACATGCATATTGCGACACCGGATAGCTATATATATATGTTTTCTTAATTTCCAATGACAAAAGGTATATATTATATAAATCAACAAAAAGGTAGTGATAAAAGCTCCATACATTATATAAGCTCACTAGAAATAGAAAAGACACCAATTTAAAGGGAAACTTGCAACATTCTCATCTCCGATCAACTTCTAATCATATCCAACTACATCAATGAATCTTGATATGATCATGATTGATTCGTTGGATCAAAATTTTGCCAATATTGTGAAGAGCCAACACTTGATGAACCCATATCCATCGAAGATGAAGAAGTGCCATTCAGAATGTTTGTATCCGATGTAGACATCCCATGCTCATTAGCGCCACAAAGAAACTGCGTGTAATCTAAAATATTAGGGTATGAGCTTTGGGATGGAGGTTGAGATTGAGAATTTGGGACAGAACGATGTGGCATTTGCAATTGTGGACGATTGATGTAAAGGCCTAACTCAGGCCTACCTTGAACTCTTTCGGGGAAATTGAGCTTTGCTTTGGTTCCTTTAAACCTAAGGGCCGCTTCATCATATGCAATCGCTGCTGCTTCGGCTGTCTCAAATGTCCCAAGCCACACGCGTGCTGCCTTTTGTGGATCACGAATTTCTGCAGCCCATTTTCCCCATGGTCTTTGCCTCACTCCTCTATAGTGTCTCCTCCTTGGGTTCACTTTATTACACAATCAAATTATATGGTTAATCAAGACATAAATCACCACTTTAAGAGAAATACCTTATCCTACTTGGCTTATAATTTTAAGACTAAATCACCACTACAAAAAATATGTAATGTGCATCTTTAGAGAATATATGTAAACTTGTGAAAATAACAAATTTTGGTGGTATTAATAGTTTGTAAGTGTTGGATAATAATAAAAATTGCATACTTATAACACATGGAAAATATTAATCTACACTTGCAATTTGGAGATGATAAACTTTGAGATATAAAGGACATTATGGCTCTAAAATGTGGAGATTTAACATTTTAATTGACCCATTGCAAGTGTGGAGTTTAATTGTGTAAATATATACACTAATTAAAGAGCATATGTGATTTATTAATTTTCATACAACGGTTATTTGAGTTTTCAAAGATAATCAAATAGAGGTGTATATATAGAGTGAATCAAGATTATCTAAAGCTTAATTAAATTTATTTCAAATCTTTTTTTTTTTTTTTTTTTTTTTTTGAAAGGCTTAGTTCAAGGAAATTTTTGTACAACCCTACCCTAGCGGTCCCAAGTTCGAATCTAATTAAGTGATTATGCCATACAAATAGATAACTAATTACATATGTAGCCAACAATGAGGTTATATATAGTGTTCTATAGAACCCTAATCCATCAATTTTGTCCATCTTTTGGCTTAAAACCCTAATGGCAAGCTACATTAACATAGTAGACAGTAGATTTAGGAGTATGATTAAATTGTCGTTAAGAAAGTGTGACATTATAATGGCTAGCTAATTAAAGTTAAAGCTAGCTAAAAAAATATGCAATAATTAATTAAGATAAAATATTAGGGTTTGTATACAACTATTTATGAATGGTTGAATATATATATAATATATATATCTAGAAAGTAAGTTAAATTAATTTACCAAGCTGCTCTTGAGTGTGGGTAGGTTGGTTAGGAGTAGCAGAAGTGAAGGGAGTATCACCGCCATGATCGGTGGTGGTTCCGATGACCTGTGAAAGAGCAGAGACGATGGCGGACATATCTTGTTGAGATCGGGGAGTAAACAGCTTCTTCTTCTTCTTCTTGATCATCTTGTCCGTATTCGTATCGGTTTTCCTCGTCGGCCGGAAGGGCCCTCTTACCGTGTCTCCGGTGATCCACCGTGACTACCTTAATTTCTAGAGAGAGAGAGAGAAAGAGAGAGAGTTAACTTAAGTCTTAGGAAAAAAATGGATGGTGAACTTGCTATTCTATGTGTGTGTGTGTCTCTATATATATGAGAGAGAGAGAAATGTAAATGTGGGGTTTGGACAAGAGTTTAATCTATAATATAATTAAACATGTTTTTTTTTAAAGTAATTAACTTTATATTTTCTTTTTTTTTTTAATGGTGAACGGAATTCACCAAGAAATTCTTTCGGAGTCCCTACTTAGTCAAATCAGTACCCCTTTCATCCGGCATAGCCAGACATGTAAGGGGGCTCCTGGTTTCACCAAGTCCATCAGTTTCGGGGAAAACCCGACTATCCACCCGCCCGAAAGCACGACAATAGAATAATCGGTAAAACCCGGCGCTCTCAAGAATCGAATCTATGACCTTTCAGCCATGGGTCTTTTATCATTATGCCTCTATACCACTCCGTCATAAAGTGATTAGTAACTTTATATTTTCTCATAAAAGAAAAAAAAAATGGGAGAAAAGAGTGAGGAAGAGAATGGATGATGGTTTTCATTTTGTGTTCCCAATTAAAAAGGAGAAAGTGGGAATACTTTTTTGCTACTGAATCGGAGAGAAATAACAATAAAACTACAAATTTGTAATTTTTAAATAAAGTATATATTTTTAAAGAATAATAAAAGCTATATCCTTTTTTTTCCTAAACCCCTTTTACTTTGAAGAAGGGAGTAAGATTCTTTTGGGGAATTTTAATTTATAATTAATTATGGAAACGAATTGGTCAAAAGAGTAGACTAAAAAAATAAAACATAGCCACCAAAGAACTTTTTGTGACCTTGCTCCATTTCGGTTTTCGGTCATAAACACTCAGTTTTCTAGTATTATGTATGCAGTTTCGTTTTTATTTTATAGAAAAAAGTTAGTATCAGTGGCAACTTAACATCGCCGCTATTGCTTCAAATTGTTGTAGTGTATGTAGTTTCACTTTTATTTTATAGAAAAAGGTTAGAAATTTGTAGTTTAAATGCTTGTTAGTTAATTCATTTTGATTAACCAAGTCATATAACTATGCACCAACAAGACTTTTACACATCTAGTTTAGTATTAATTAATTACTTGTTAATTGAATTGGTTGAATTCTTGTTCGATCGGTAGAAGAATCGTATATATCAATCTCAAATCTAGGGGTGTTCAACGAATCGAATAACGAATTTTCGAATTATTCGAATCGAATTATTCGAATTTTTAATATTTTTACCTGAATTCGTATTCGATTCGTATTCGTTTAAAATTCAATTTATTCGATTCGTATTCGATTCGAATAAGAAACTCGAATTCGAATCGAATTCGAATAAATTCGATTTAGTTCAAATTCACCTTAAATAACAAATTGTTTTACTTTTAGTTTTAAAACTAATACAAACTCATTATTTTTAACATATAAAATACAAATCTACAAAATTGATAAACAACAATATGTCAAATACGAGAATAGTAAAAATAGTAGAGAGTATAGTTTTATAGAGTTTTGTGATATATAAGGTAAATATATAAAACATGGTTATGCTAAAAGTTATAGACACTATGGGTTCTTAGAGTTTGACCAAAATTTAGAAGTTTTTTTTTCCAATGTGTATACTTGTGTATATAATAATGTGTATATGTGTATATATATTTAAAAAAATATACATGTACAGTTTTTTATTCGAATTTCGAATCGAATCGAATTTAAAATCATAAATTCGTATTCGATTCGTATTCGATTTACTGGACTCGAATTCGAATCGAATCGAATTCGAATTCTTAATAATCGAATCGAATTCTTGGTAATCGAATCGAACTAAATCGAATTTCGAATTTTTCGAATTCGAATCGAATTCTGAACACCCCTACTCAAATCCAACTTTTGGAAATTAAAGCTTTGACCTTTGAATTTGAGTAATCATAAAACAACATGAACTCAATGGTTAATCTTTTAATTCTTCAATTTATACTAATTTAACTAATACACAAGGATGTTCTACCTTCATTAATTTATATTTTTATTTATCTTTTCTAACTCTTTTTTCGAAACATATATCCTTAATTTACAACTCAATATATATACAAAATATTGTTTTAAACTTTTGAGTTTTGACACCATGCTAAGAACGAAATCTTCTAGAGTAATGTGTTGAGAGTTAAATTTTCTTCTCGATCATGTCTCTTTAGAAATATATATATACCAACCTATTTTTTCAACAACAATGTGCTGGTGAGAATGAATGGGCCGGTATGCTAATACACATATTTATTTTTATTAAGATGATTTTGTATATCGTATGTATGCCTACACATGCATACACTGATACACACTTTCAAGTGTACGTAGTACATTATTGAATATTGACTAAATAAGTGTGTATTGAAATTAAAGCAAAATATATAAACAATTAAGGAGGAAAGTCTCACGACTCACTTTTTTTTTTAATTAAAGAAAATCGTATTCCTTCATTTATCTCATAAACGAGTATGTTAAATATCGTCTATATAGATTATCCCCAAGGATCCCAGATAGACCAATCTAATATGAAGCGATAAAATGTGTGTACCGTAAAAGGAATAGCTAGGTCGTTTTTCAGGAAAAAAATGTATAGGAGTAACACTTGATAACTCATATTATCTACTTCTAATTATACATATGTTGTATGCACTTTTTTATTTTTCTAGTTAATTAAACTGTATGTAGAAGCTATATCTTAGATATATATACATGTTGTTGATGAAACTTGTATGTGTATCAATATTTACATGCTTTCAAAGCTTTTTTTTAACATTACACAATCCAATAGCCAAACATATTCCGTACTTAATTAACAATGATCTGTCATCAACTTTGTTGCTATATATAAAATAAAAGAAATTAGATTTTTAGCCAAGCTGACTACATCTATGAATATATATGTAGTTAACAGGTTCTTATATGTAATAGTAGGTTCAAAAACATATATATTAACTTAACATAATAAGTGACTTCCTCCCACAACAAAATAAAATGAGTTTGAAATTATGAAGTATCAACAAATAATTAGGCATCTATGCTGTACAATACTAACACGATCACCTACTCCATGCCCTGTTCATACTTCAAATTCGCGTTCATGTTGTTCCGACGTTTGATCACCACCTTGAAATGGAATAAAAGATGGGTTAGGGTTGCATTTACTCTAACACCGAGTCTAACTTTGTTCAAAGATAGATTAAATCAACTTCAATTCAAGTTAGAAATGTTTCTTGTTAACTACACTAATCAACTTCATGATAAACAACCATTACTTTTGAAAATACGGTTTTCGATGCTTGACTCCAAAGAAATAGTCGTCCGCATTATGATCAGAGGATAATCATAGGTCGTTAGAGGTTAAACGGAGTGTAAAGATGATGAAGAAGGTGGCGACATGGGTGGAGCTCTAGAAGGTTAAGATGAGGGATGTAAATGAGGTGTGTAACATGAAGGATGGTTTAGTTATTGAAGGTGTAACATTGAGAAAGTCAAAGACTTATGGGACCAATTTCAGAAGTGAGGACTCAACCAACATTTTAGAAAGGAAAAATACAAATCAACAATCAAAGAAGACAATAACACATCAAAAAGGGACAAATCTCAGAACTATTGTACAAAAATATTGACCAAAAAAATAAAATCTAAAATCTCCATACTCCTAGGTTTCTTAAATAAATCAAGCATGTAAACTCGGCTGGTAGAGTCCTCTGCGGCTCATAGAGGCCTCTACGAGCTGCAAAGACCTGTGTCAATCATTGCAGTGGGCACCCACTTATACGACTAGTATAGGCCTCTACGAGCCGTAGAGGGATATGGTTTTCAATGCTCTAACACCTCTACTGCCCGTAGAGGCCTCTACGAACCGTAGAGAGCTGCGAAACCCTAAAAAACCCGGTGTAAATAACATGACTCTTAAATGTGACTGTAAATACGTATTACCGGTTTATTTCCATTATGAAAATAAAAATTGGAAAATATACGCTTTCTTAATAAGTTTATGTGATCCGATGTATATACATGCACACGAATGATCGAGCTATATGCATGCTTTATATAATAATCTTAATTATGACAATAAACTAAAGTGAAAAAGAAGCCAATTAAGGAGTAGCTAGGATGCTTGATGCATTGAATCAAGTTGAATTTGACGCACTGAATAAAATTTGAATGTTCTCTTTTTATGTTAATTTGATTATTTTGTTTGATAACTCCTATTATTTTTCACCTTTTTATGCATGTTTTGCGAAACAAATTGCTTTTAGAGGTCATTAAACTCCTTAATTTCACACCAAAAAGTGGTGTAGGGATCCACATAAAGTGGTTTAGAAAATAGATGATGTTATAGGTACTTTTGTACATTTTTTTTTAATTGATTGGCTGAAGAACATGCTTCCAAGTTTAAAAAGGTTGGTGAGTTTATGAAGGATATAGGCCAGGTTCCCACCGAAAATGAGTGCCGTCGGATCTATTGTTATATTTAATATATACTTAGCTACTTCTTTACATTCGAAGTGTATAAAATATATGTTCGTGATTTAATAACATATTCGGGGTCCTCATGATGTGTCAAAAATAGTTTTAAATAGTTTAACATGCCTTTGAGCGACAGTCTAACTACGAAATATTTCGTTGTTAATTTGGACTTTCAAAAAAAAAAAAAAAAAAGTGATGCTAGACAAAACATTTTTTTCACAAAGTGATTATTTAGAGAACATTTTTAGCGCTTGCTTGGCAAACAAACGGAAGTGACTCTACAATACACTACAAAGAATTGGAGAAATAGTGGCAGCAAATGTTGCTGGTATATAAGGAGCATGCTATTATAGTGATGGATACTAGATCTAGGGGTGTTCAAAACCAGATATCTGGGATATCCAAAATTTCATATCCGAAATTCAGATATCCGATCGGATGGTGATCGGATATCCGAATATCCGAAACAATTTTGAAATATTTTATTTTATATTTTTTATATATTCAAAAATACATATTTTCGGTTATTCTTCGGATATTTTTTGGATATTTTTCGGATGGTTCGAATATTTCGGATATCCGGTAAAAATACATTTATAGATTTTCGGATATTCGAAATATCCGAAAATTCTAAAAATCGCTATCCGAATCCGAAAATTCAGATGTTTGAAGTTTCTTATATCCAAATTTTCGGATTCGGAACTTTGGATATCCAAATTTTCAGATAGTTTCGGATATTTTTAAATATCCCTAATTTGGACCCCCCCCCCCCCCCCCACGCCCCTTAAAACCTGGGCCACTGGGTTTCGTATCTTCCGGCCCAATTTGGGGCTTCTTGTATCGGAAGGGGACTTGTCACTCTATGAGTGTTTTCCACTAGATGACAATGCCCATCCCCCAATTCTTATTCCAGCAAATTGTATTTGAGTAGAGGTATAATCATACGACCAGTTCAACTCTTCCACATTGAAAATGATAGAATGATGAGGAAAGTAGAGTTCTATAGGTGAAGGATTTGAGCGTTGACTGGATAATCGTTGAAGGTTTGAAGGTGGAGTGTTTGAGTGTCAACGAGATGATCGTCGAAGATTTGAAGGTCCTACTAGTTTTATCAGACTTAGATAACCGACACCCATATCTCTAAATTGATATGGCTTTTGGAGAGAAATGTAAATTGAGAAGTGCAAAATGTAGGTCGACAAACAAATGGATTTTATTGCCACCAGAAAAAAATAGTTATCAGAAAAAGATAGTTGCTGCAACAAAATTTGTCATTGAAAAAATATATTCTTTTTATTTTTATTATTATTATTATTTAAATTTATTTTTATTTTTTCTTCAATTTTTAACTTATTTTATATAAGTATAATTGAATCATAAACGGGATATTAAAAATTATTTATTATGAAAGAAATAAATTAGATATAGATTAATAAAAGGAAAAGTATGTGACAAGGTGGAGGCTGAGATGTAGACAAATTTAGCAATATTAGAGTAAAAATGTACGCTTTTAAAAATAGAGTTCTAAAATGACGTAACACGCTGATATGATAGGTATAGGTTTTGGACCTGTCTTATAGCATTGGAGATGCTCTAATAGTAAATACTCGCCTTGCATTAATTTGCAACCCTAAAAAATTCGTTTGAAGATGGCATCAAAGACCTTAAACAAATGTTATGACATTTTGAACGATTTGATTGTAGAAGCTACAAGCTAAGAAAATGCAATTTCTTTTGCTCGGTCTTAACGTCCTATCTATACATAATACATGCATTCTTACCAATATGCATCTGCATCTAAAGATTAAACCTATATATGCAACCAACCCATGATCATCTTAATATTTTGATTGCTATATCACATCCTAATTAAATGATTATGCTGGCAACAAGTTACAAGTATAACATATACATGGACTCGATCTAAATTTAACTCTTACAACATGATATGTTCTTTTCTTCTAATGGATATCAAATGTATGAGATATGCAATATTTTTTTGTATAATAAAATAAAACATGGAATGGATGGAGCAACATATGTTAGTGATTTTAGTTGCCATCATAATCATTTTGGATTAACTAGATTTACAAAGATCAAAGAGAAACAAAACAAATATCGATACGAATTTAGAGATGTAGGGTACACACAAGTCCATTTTTTTCTTATTTCATGCCTCAACGAATGTAGGTGGTTCAAGGGGCAGTGTTCCTTGGTGGTGGTTTAGGGTCAAGAAACCCCCCCCCCCCCCCCCATGTAGGTGGTTCATGGGTTCACAAACATAAGTATATATGTTTGGTTTGTGCAATACATAGTACACTCCTTATTCGGGTAGGAGTAAATTATTTACGTTATATAATGTTATATGTAAATCCAAATATGACATATACTACATCTAAACCATGTTAAAAACTTTAATGATGAATCAAGGGAAAAAAGAAAATGAAAAGGAAAAGTTTGTTGGTTTAACATGGAGTAAAACCTAACATGAGGTAGCATATGAGACTATTGATACCTTTTGTGTGTGTAATAACAAAAGTAAGAAGACATGAACCCTAAAATGTGGGAAGTCTAATCCTGCCAAACATGCATGTCTATTAATACTTTATTGAAGGTAGCCACTTAAATGGAAATGGTACACTCTATCTAGCTTCAAGAAATTTGTGGTGCATAGCCTAACCACATTTAATGTTTTATATCCATTTGTTTTAAATTTTTTATTTTCATCAACTATGAAACCATATAGATCTAGGCTACACCTTGATACATTAACCAAGAATCGGTTAGGGACCAATCCAAAATGGCTAAGCGGGGTTGAACCTAGTTGGAACCGCAAGACGCCAAGACCCTATAGAACCTGATTTTGCGGTCTATGACTTGTTTAGTTGGGACGAAATGGAATGTGAATAGTTTCTTGTTTATGATATACCTTTTGAAGTTACTATGTTACTGTGGTTTAAGGATTGTTTTTTTTAAACGGTCAACAAACGATGTCCCGACTACTTGGGGTACCCACCAATTTGTTACAAAAGCACCTCATATGCTCTTGGGTGAAGACATGTCTTAGGTGCCTGCCCAGAATCCACCAAGCCACCAGTTCTAGGAAAAACTTGACCCCCGCCTGCCAGCTGAAGGCACTACAGTGGCAAATCAATAAAACCTGGTGGGATCAAGGATTGAACCTGGCACCTCAAAGAGGCTAGGCTCTACCCATCATTTCCCATGTCACTCCACACAATGTTGCAAGTGTGTTACATAAAGTTAAGTAAAATTTTCAGAATAATGACAGAAAACATGACATGTCATATCAAACACAGAAGTAATTCTTGTGAAACTTGAAATGTGAACTGTAATGTAACACATGAATTATAAACAAATACAAAACCCTAGTACCCTAAGTAATAACAAAAATACAACAGTAAAAATCAGGAAAAAAGTTTTACAAATCAGGTACAAGCGTATGATCAACCGGCTATGGCATGGACTCGTGCTCAACGGGTATGATCCATGTAGACAATTTGATGTACAAATGAACTTTGGTGCACACAACATTGATGTTTCATTCTGTATGAACCATGATCTACTCTGGTTTAGTGGGCTACTTTTGATGGCCCACCAAGCCCGATCGATCATGGGGATACAACAATAAGAGATGAAATGAAGATCCATGGTCCGGTTTGGTTCCATGGGACATGAAAGTGGAATAAAAATATTGTACAAAGAAGATGATGACTGGAAGCATTGGTTTTACTATGTTGTAGGTAATTTTGTTTTGGGTTGAATGTCATTGTTTCTCATGTAGGTTAAGAATTGTGAAGGTAGTTCTGCCAAAAGTGATTGAACAACCGAAATATCTCCACCTGCAAATGGGAAAACCTTATTATTTTTGCGAATTAAGACAAATATGCTACGCATGGTTTAAAAAAACGGGTGAGGCGTACGCCTCGAGGCGAAACTCTAAGAAAACAAGTCTGAGGCGTGTCTCATGGGGTTCAGATTGTACATACGCCTCGAGGCGAAACTCTAAGAAAACAAGTCTGAGGCGTGCCTCATGGGGTTCAGATTGTACATACGCCTCTAAGGGCTGAGGCGCTAAGATAATGTGTGCCTCGGGTGCACCTCAGGTGGTTTTGGGTGTTTTTGATGTGCTTTTATTTGGTATTTTAGACTTTTTGGGTCAACTATTTTATTTTTTTATTTTTTTTGAAAAGTGACAATTAATTTTTAGAGTAAAGATCAAATACATATAGTTTTTTTGTAAGAACTGTGAGAATCAAAGGGGGTAAAAAAAAATTATTTTTTTTTTAGAATTTTTTTTTCCCATGTGCTTAAACATTCTTTCTAGATGAATAATACAAAAAAAAAAATTTTAAAAAAAAATTTTTTAGTGTAATTACGTCATTAAGGTAAATACATTAGTTTACACTAGAGTAATTATGTAATTACTCTACACGTAATTACTCTACACCAATTTTTTTTTTTTTTTTTTTTTTTAGTTTTCAATACTATAATACTTGTTTAACAATATGGGTAAAAAAAATTTTGAAAAAAAAAATAAAAAAAAATACCCTCCTTTGATTCTCACAGTTCTTACCAAAAAAGCTATTTGTACCGGATCTTTACTCTTAATTTTTATACACAATTTTTATATTTATTTTATTTTTGATGTTTTAGACTTTTCTAGGTCAAGTATTTTATTTTTTGTTGACATATAATTTTTATATTTATTTTTTGACTGCGCCTCGGTTCGCCTCGAGGCTTACGCCTCATGAGGCAAAGGGAAAACGCCTCGAGGCTCGTTTCCGTTCTTTTAAACTTTGATGCTATGTTAATATAGCGTTTAAAGAAAATACATCCTATACGGTCAAATAGGTAAAAATATAAATAAAATTAACTAAAAAGGAAACGAGTCAAATGGGTGGAAAGTCACCTAAGGTGTATTTTTAATGGACACAATTACAACCTACTAAATCATTTTATGCGGAATAATAGGTTTTATTGTAGTTATATAACTTTTGTAATTATATGTAACACAACTAATTACAAATATGTAGATAAAAAGTGTTACGGGTCAAGCTGACCCAGACCAACCTAACCAACACCATCCCAGCCCATTTCGATATATGTGCATGACATGGTAAAGGTGGAATATTACCTTGTACATCCCTGAAAGGGACGAACTGGACTATATCACGTGATGCAACACGCCCAGTTGAACTATGAAGTTTCTCGCCATTATCTGCATCCAAAATCTGCATACGAAGAAAAACAAACATTTATAGACTTGTTCCCGAAGGTTTGGTTTAATACTCATGACAAGCTGACAGCCGTGCTATAGAAGAAGGGCATGGAAATAATTTCAGTACCTCCATCTCCTTAAAGTCGGCCCCACCAACACCGACAATGAGAACTGAGAGTGGCAGATCAGATGCCATCACAAGGGCATCAATTGTTTCCTGTTGATCGGTTATTACTCCGTCCTGTGAAATCATAACAAAGTAGGGATGATAATTATAACAAGGGTCTTTCTCAGAACTCAGTAGAGTAGATGGCAAAATGTACGGTTCAGGCATGTTAAGTTGCGATTCTAAATGGATGAATTTGGTACGGGTCAGGTTAACGTGAAACCCTTTTTCTCCAAACGTTTTATGTATATCTAGCATGTCATATATGAATAAGTTTTAGATAACATGGTTTAGGACGCTTAGTGCATTAGTTATAATTAACATGCATTATGCAACTTGTTTGACCTTTAGATTTTAAAATTAACTAGATCAACCTAATAAATAAGTCAAAATTCACATCTCAATGTATCATACTTAAAAAAGAATACTGATAATTTTATCAAAGGTGGTGAAATGATGCATACTGTGATGATTAATAATACAAAATACTTGTGTTCATTAGCTGCCACTGATTGTTTGGCCATGGTTGCTGCACATGTAATTACAGGTCCAAATAGGGTAGGCCCGGCAAGTGAAACATTAGAAAGGGCCTGTCCGTATGATTGCATAATTCCTTGAATGCCTGAAACCTGATAATAAAAGGGTTAAACACAAGTGAATATTAAAGAATAATCATAAAAATTATTTCCCTCAAACCAGAAATCCACTGACATTTTAGTTTTAAAATCCAGCGGGTTCGGGTAGAATTTGTTTTTATATGTATGAGATTCAGGTTGAAATCTACCTATCAACAGTGGCGAAGCTTGACCCAAAGGTTCGGGGGGTCGGAAGTCATCGGGGGTCGGAAGTTACTAGTTTCGGGGGTCGAAAGCCAGTTTCGGGGGGTCGAAACCCTATATTTCCAAAATTTTCTATACAAATACTATATAATCGGAACTTCTGCGCGAAAATTCGGGGGGGTCGGTCGCCCCCTCCCGCCCCTACAATGCTTCGCCACTGCCTATCAACCCACTAGACTCGCCAACCCATTTGATCCGTTTAGATAATCGGGTTATGCAGGTTGTGTTCGGGTAACCCTTGTCGTAGTGCGCCCATGTTTGGGTCCAACATATTGACACGAATAATTAATCAGGACATGTTCAGGTTGGGTATTATTTCCCAGGTTCGGGTCAACTCAAACCTTCCCATCGGAACCTGGTTCAAATTACCGCCCATAAGCATGGTTTAAAAAAACGGGTGAGGCGTGCGCCTTGAGGCGAGGCGCTGAGAAAACGTCTCTAAGGCAGCGCCTCATGAGGTTATTTTGTACGTGCGCCTCGAATGGCCAAGGCGCTAAGAAAACTTGCGCCTCAGGTGCGCCTCATGGGGTTGTGTGTGTTTTTTATATATGATTTTGATGTTTTAGACATTCTATGTCAATTATTTTATTTTTTATGTGTGTTTTTGATGTTTTAGACTTTCTTTATCAATTATTTTGTTTTTATATGATATATAATTTTTATATTTATTTTTTAATCCCGCCTCGGGCTTACGCCTCGGTTCGCCTCGAGGCTTACGCCTCGTGAGGCGAAGGGAAAACGCCTCGAGGCTCGATTCCATTCTTTTAAACTTTGCCCCTAAGTACGGGTATGGCAGTTATTTTGCTGTTGTAATGACAGAAAATTGACCGCAAAGCGTGTAAGGTATACATTGTGGCTGGTTAATAGATCAGTGTATTGATTCTTGATGGCGAAAATAATTTGCAGGTTAAAAGTTTAAAAGTCACCGTTGGCTTGTTGCCACTGCTTCCATTTAGGTTAAAACAATGACTAATGGGCCCATCAATTGGGCGTCCTCCAAAGCCCCATGCAGGAACTCCTTATCATGATCATAAAACTGCAGTACATCTCCAACCTCTTGTATTGCCTAAATAGGTGGAACAAAATTAGCACATCTCTTATTTATTGTTATATTTTGAAGACTGAAAAATTTATGGCTGCTCACTTTCTGATATGCATTCAGACGTCCAGAATGGTCAATATAATGTAACGAGTCGGGCAGTCGAGGATTTCCATTTGAAGCTGGAAAATGAATTTACAAGTTAAGCAGCATAATTATTAATTAAATAATTATTAAACATATAATGATATGACAAGATATGCCTGTGAAATCTATGGCCACCATGAAATTCATTTCACATCCACCAAGTAGGTAATCCAGAAAGGTATGATGAACACTTTCAGTAAACTCTTCCACGAAAAGTTGACTTTTCAACACCTATATCAACGTTACAATTGCAGGTAAGCCCGAGGCACAATAATATAATCTCTAAATCCATACTAGAGGAGACAAGACGGGGGATTAGGCAGGCTAGGTAATGGTTCGGCCGTTCGGGGCGGGTTCAGTTGATCCAATAACATTGTTTTTCCATTTTTTAAAAGTTATATAAATAAGTGGTGTGTTAGCTATCATTAAAAGGCAAATTGTTACAATAACAAATCTAAATATCCTAATAAAATGATATAGCAGGTTGTGGTGACTTTCAACCCATTTGACCAACTTCACACATTTCCCTCTAGGCTAAAAGAATTTATTTGACCCATTTGAGATAGAACGGTTTCCAAATGGGTCAAAATCCCCACCTCTTAATTCCCTACAAATACATCTACAGAGACACAAATATGTTGTTAGGACCTTTGACTGATGATCTTTCCCAATATACATGGGTACGAATAAGTTCTCTCCCTTCTTACTAATAGATAACTTTTCCAATTCAGCAAGTGACTTTTGAGCTTTGCTAAACAGCCACAAGAATTAAAAACAGAAACAGATTAATAAAATAACAAGCAAAATCGGCAAACAATATAAAGAAAAAACTGATCAAATATAATGATGTTGTCTTACCCAAGCAGATCATGTTTTCCGTTACTGTTGAAGTTAAAGCACTCAATAAATAGTGGGATATCCTGCATAAGTTTAACTAATAATCATGATTTCTATATTTTGATATGTTTTATGAGACTGAGATTAATATATTGTTTATACCTTATTGCCAACTTGTGACATTTTTAAAAAAATTGGTTTCCATTGAGGGTTAAGATTGTTTTTCAGAACCTCTGTTTTGCAAATTGGAATAGTAGCCCCACTCTCCAATTTTTTTGAAATTACTAGAAAACAGTCCTGTAAGAAATACAACAAAATGATTAAATGCGTCTAATTATCACATCACAGAATAACTAATATCATAAGGTACTTACACTTTTGGAGAAAAAATCTTTATTTTCTAAATCTGAGCATCTAAACGTCAATTCTGCAGTAATCTTGGAGACAAGTTCTTCTTCCGCATGGACAGTGAGCTGTCCAAGTTTTTTTGGCCTGGTTGACTCCGTTGATTCTGCAATGCTCACAAGATCTGTGGTCCAGGAGCGCTTTGGATCCGTGACTATCTACATAGAATAAAAAAAAAAATCCATAAATCAAAGTGAAGTTTGTGTGTCGCTTGATGGGTTGTCAAAGCTATGTATTTTTAGAACTCAGGTCCCTAGAAACTCGATATGTTAGACCTTTAAGTGTCATGTATCAAGATATAGAAAAGAAAACTATAAAATACTTGCACAGATAAAATAAACCATATACTACAATGACCAGTAGAAGAGAATATAATACATAGTACATAAGAGGCAATATTGTTCAATAAGAATAGACTGCGGACAATTTCAACTTGATTTCCTGTTCAACGCGTTTGAGATAAATACACAGTCTGAATTGGCCTATTCAGAAGTAAATGGGTCAAAAATGCCACCTCTATTTATATCTAAGGGTGCGGATTTATCCAAATTCCAAAATACAAAATGGAGACAGAATTGTAAACTGGTAAACTTTAATTATTTAAACTTTATTATCACATTTAAGTTGTGACAAAACAAATAGATACAGAACCAATACCTCAGACAACTTACAAGTACACTCGCCCAAATATTGCTGATCGTCTAGCTTAAGTGTCTGCAAAGGAATTCCATTAGAGTACCAAATGACATAAATCAATGAGGAGAGTAAAAGTTGCCAATTTTTTACGTTAGCACTAGTCTAGTTTAAATCATCAGTGACTGAAAATCAATGACATTTAAGTTTTTAACATTCTTAATAGTTTCTTGACAAAAAATTTAGTGATATACCTTTATTTCTGGGCCATGAAACTGGGTATCAACATCATACACACGGAACCTGTGATGTAATATAATTAGTGGTATACGTAATATTGCTAAAAGATGTGTATCTGTATAAAAATATAAATTTGATCTGCTAGCACTTACACGAGTGTTTGAACTGCCTCAAAACAATAACTAATGTTTATTTTTGTGATCCACTGAGGATTTAATGAATTTAAAACAACTTCTGTACGCCCAACCTCCTGCAGCGAACCGTCTTTTCCTTTGATATAAACAACTGCCAAAGGATCACTCTATAAACAGAAAACACGTGTGAGAAATTAAAAAGCTTTAAAAAATACAATCTTTTTTATGTCTCCTTTTCCTCTTTATTTTTACAAAGAACTACATTTTACGGGTCCAATGTCCATTATACATTTATATTTTTTTGTGAAAAAAGTGATAAACTTACCTTGGAAAGCACATCTCTGTCACGCAAATTTGAAGCAGATAGAGATAGCTGCAAAGGGTTTGTTAACAACGTCCATTAGTCAATAGTCACTATGACTAACGCTTAGCTTATGAAGTAAAGTAATTTGATTACAACATCTAATTTAAAACTAACCACAATCTGAAAACATAACACTACTACAACTAAACATGGACTCAAGTCTTCTAAACAGAGATGCCATAATCACAGATTAACCTTTGAACCAACAATCAAAAGTGCTAAATGACAAGCAAAATATCAAAATTATAACAACTGGTGTAGATTCTTAACATTGTAATATACTTCGAAATTTTTTACCATGGTCCACATTAAATTTAAGCTAAAAGGTAACCAAACCAATTTGAAATACACTCAAAATTGTTACATCGTTTGTATAGAGGAAGTACACCCTATACAACTCCTAAAGCAGCAAACGTTTAAACCATAACATAGGTAGCGACTAGCGTGATCTTATCAATACACCGCTGCCAAAAAGGTACACCAGGTCACTTGTCAGTTTTCACTTGTCCCATCATACAGGCCGTATAGGTCAGTCACAACTCACAATGCAGTTAATATGGGTGTCAAATATCCGTCAGAATATCGGTACCAATATTATCGGCGATACAGACCAATATTCCCAATATCATTTTCTTTCTTCTTAGTTCTTCCATTCGTCTTTCTTCTTATTGCTGCTATTAGTGTTTTAAGTCTTAATTATTAATTGTCTGTGTTAAATGTTAGTGTTTTAAGTCTTAATCAGTTCCTACTTGCTATAACTGTTAGTGCTTTGCAACCGATATCCATTTTTTTACCGCATTAACTGCATAAGTCACTGGTCACATGAGTCATTTCTTTATCAGTCACAACATCATGCAGGTCGTATGACTTTGCTCTCGTACAAACCGTATGACAAATTTTCACCTATGACCACTTTCCACACCTATCATTGTATGACACGTAAGTAGGGCTGTTCAAATTGCTCGGCGCTCGCCAATCACCCGCCGTTCGCTTGAAATTTGCTCGATTTTCCGCTCGGTTGTAAACGAGCCGATCGACTCAGTTCGGTTTGTAAACGAGCAAAGGTCGGCTCGGCTCGTGAACAGCCCTATACGTAAGTGGTGTTGGATAACATGTCAGCATTGTTTGTCATAGATAACCTGATCTGCTGCTGATCCTTGGTTTAGTAAAAAAGCTTTCAACCTAAATGTAATTCAGATCAATTCATCTTATTTTCTATATTAGTGATCTAAAATTCACACACAATCTAAGAACTAAAACAACTTTCGTAAATGATAATATATTAATAATTCCAACACTTATTAACTTTACCCCATAAATAAAGTAACATCAATCAGCAACAACAAACCCGTTGACCGTTAGACACAACAATCAATAAATACAAAACACATACATATACATATACATACATATATATATATATATATATTAATATATTAGCAAGTTATAAACATATGTTATATAGTGAGAGAATTGAAAAAGAGAAAGAGAGAATGAAATGAAACCTGGATCTGATTGAAGAGGCCTTTAGAGCGGCGAGAACTGAAAAAGTTATCAACGGCGTCGTTTATGGAATGAGAATTGGAAGCAGAAGTGCCGTCGACGGCGAACTTGCCGTTGTGGTCGCCGGAGAAGCAGTTGCCCATAGTCGTTGTCGTTGACGGAGTAGCTAATTGACTTCAAACTGTTTATAGACAAAAGGTTCAGAGAGAAGAAAGAGGAATCTTTTACAGTTAAGCATATGTATGTATGTATGGGCCCACTTGGTTTAGAAGGTTAGTAGTATACGTTAGGAGACGGGGCGCCACCCGAATTGTTCACGGGTGCCCACTACCAGCATGATAACACCGCCGTCACTTATACTGGCATTGGTCCCATAGACCGTTTTGCTGCTTGTATATACCGTGCTGGTAACCGGTTTTTATTTTATTTTTGACTTTTATAAATGCTATTTTTTTTTGTATTTTAACTGTTTTCTTGTTTTATTATTTGTACCGTTTGTTTTATAATTTTTTTATTATTTTAACCGTTCGTTCAAGGTGGTCTGCCAAGCACACTTTATGTTGAGATCGGCCCACTTCCGCTGCAGGATGACGATTGTCCGGTCGTTAGTGCCGCCGTGGCGGTTGAAATCGGCCAGCACACGATCCTAAAATCCCTCCGGATGGGAGCCCGAGCCCGAGGCCCTCGAGCGTTGATGTTGATGTTGTTGTAGAACCGGGTTGTTTGTGTTGTCTTTGTAGCATACAACCAACGTCATCTCTTCTTCCGAGGTCCAGTAAGTCATCTATGTGTGTGTGTGTGTGTTTATATGGTGGTGGTAAATGTGAGTTTTTAACCTCACGGTTTGTTGTGTTTATATACAAAAAAATTGGAACGAATGGTCCAAAGTAATTCAATATTACTGACCGTTTGGTGGAACGGTTTCAATGTTTTATTAAATTCGATTGACGGTTTCCAAATTAAATTTACTGATTCGGTGGTGGGACGGTTGTATAATAGTGTAAAAGTAATTAATATTACCTTTAAACTGTGTGATATTAAAAAAAGTTTAGTGAAATTAAAAAAATAAAATAAAAGAATCAGTTGAGTGCTGCCTCTAAAAAAGTGTTTCAGTGAAGTAAATCAGTGAAGTGATGTGGCAATTCAGGATTGGTTAAAATCAGTTAAGTGAAAAAAAAAAAAAGTTAGACAGGTGCCCCTTCCCCCATTAAAATTTTAAATATTTGATGATATAAAAGGATTCACAGTCGTAAACGAACCAAACGAATACGAACAATCTCTTGTTTGTGTTTGTTTGTTAATTGTTCGTGTTCGTTTGTTATGAAAATTACATGTTTACAAACTGTTCATGAATTCTTACCGAACGAGATTTTATGTTCGTGCTTATTTGTTAAGTAAATAACGTGTTCACGAACTGTTACCGAACAAAATGTCCGTTCATGTTCGTTTATTAAGAAAATGATTCTGTTCGTTTTCGTTTGTGTTTATTTGTTAGATTTAGGTGTTGAAAAAAGCGAACAGCCACATGACATAATAAGTAGGCAGAAACCTAGATGTGGGCCCTGATTTTTAAACGTCATGTGTCACGTGGGACATTTTTTTTACACGTCATCTGCCACGTGGCATGCCACATAGGCATAAAACTAAATATAGGCCCTAAATTGTACACATCATTTGTCACGTGAGACATTTTTTACACGTCATCTGCCACGTGGCATGCCACATAAACAGAAAATTAAATGTAGACCCTGATTTTTTTTGCCAAATAGGACATTTTTACATGTCATCTGCCGTGTGGTATGCCACGTAGGCAGAAAACTAATTGGATTAAACCTAGTTAATTTTGGTCCAATGAAATAAAAAAACAAGATAAGTTAGGCACGTTAGAATCCAATGCTCAAGTTGAGATTATTGCCTTCCAACCTAACAAAGTTGAGATTATTTAAATCCAATTCCCCTTTAAATAATAAGTGTTAATGAACAATTGTAGGTATAGCCATATAGGTAGGGATGAGCATATTGCACCGAATATCGAACCGATACCGATCCCGTACCGAATTGAGGGTGTTCGGTATCGGTATCGGTACTCACATTTAGAGGTTTTCGGTTTCAGTATTTTCGGTATCGGTACGGGATCGGTATGGTATCGGTACCGTACCGTATGTTTTCAGTATCGGTATCGATATTGGGTTTTGGGAGTTTTCGAGATCGGTTGGAACCGATACCGTCCTGAGCTCATCCCTACATATAGGTGTCACGTTTAAAATAATGAAATATTGCGTTTAAGTAGTTTTCGGATTTTTTTTGCATTTATAGGTGATTTTAAAAATGGAAGAGTGCTTTTGAGTGTTTCATGCAAAAATTTGTGGAAATGGGTAGTTCGCTGATTCAATCAACAATCTTCAATAAATATCGATGATCCATTGCACAATCTTCCTAGTGAAACAAATAACTTCAACAAAGATTGTTGATTGAATCAGCGATCTTTGTTGAAGATTGGTGACTGAATCAGTGAACTTCAACAAATTATGTTGTATCAGCGAACTACCCATTTCCACAAAATTTTGTAAGAAACACTCAAAAGCACCATTCCATTTTCAAAATCACCTATAAATGCAGAAAAAATATCTAGTTTTCACAGGGTTTCTATAGAAAAAGTGGAAATGGTCTTAAGAATATATTTGATTAAATGTTTGTACTTTCAAATTATACGGAAACTAAGATTAGTTTTAGCTTGATAACACCACCCACCATTTGATGGAGTGGTATGGGGAAATGAAGATAAGAGCTTGAAACTAATTGGTCTTAAGTTCGAATCCGATCTAGAGGGGTTTTACTGCAGTAAGCCTTCACGCGGCGGGTTTTTCCCCGAATTAGTGGCTTGGTAAAATTGGATTGTCCAGTGAGCAGTTATTTGTCCAATTCCAACCCGCTGACAATTTAGGTAATAGTTAGTTTGGACATTCAAAAAAAAACAGTTTTAGCTTAATAACAAAGTCATTCATCTATGTTTCTCTTCAGTGGTCTACGTTGATACTCCACAATCAAACGATTGTGACTTTAAATCATGTAGGGTGTTGATACGTGCCATATTCCAAGACACCAAATTCCATGGTCTACGTTGCATGTCTTGCTTTCATGTTCTCATGTCTACCACATTAATTCTTAAATGTTTTTATTTAAGTTATGTTTCTTAGTTTAGGATAAGTTGGTGGTTTAGTGGTGATTAACCACTAAAAGGTTGGTTAGTTTCTCTAATTGTCAGTTTGTTTGTAACCTATAAAATGGCATTTTAATCATGAATGAAAGGGTAGGGGGGAAAATAGTCCATAAATTGTTACTCGTGCTCTTCTTTTGTTCTTAGGAAACCGCCCCTCTATAATCTGGGGTGTGTACCAGCACTACAAGAAATTTCACCTTTAGCGGCTACGGTCAGGCGGGTCGTCGCTAAAGGTCTGAATTCAATCTTTTTATTCTAAGTTCATGGATCATATGGGCTGAGACCCATGTTAAGATTTTGTCTCCATTTTATAAATAACAAAAAATTTCCAAACAATTTATACGATTACCGGCCAGCTTCAACCTGGATTCGTCTCATAATCTTCAATCCTAGCTGGAAGTTGAGCTCGTATTCAACTCGAGTCAGTTGTTAGCTTGATAAGTTGACTCATTTTTTATATAATTCACAACAGTCAAAGTTATACAAGTGTCAAATAACATAGCATTATAGTGCGCGCTACCTTCAGGTGGACTTGGCTCGAATGCTAATATGGGCCAACTAGCTTGAGCTGAATTACACGTTAGTTTTACCGAGCCAATGACAAGCGAGTTACGAGCAGTTCAACATTCCTAGTGTTTACTGATACATGAGGAGTTCTGTAAAGGGAATACAATTGAAACCAATTTCTTCAACACATACTTTGTGATCTATTAACTTTTCACAAGCATCAAAAGCTTGCAACTTTGTGCAAATCCAACCATCAACGACATGCGAAACTATAGTTTATTAACAAAAGACTGTGATCCATTTATTCATTTACTCTATTCACTTGTGATCTAGCATCAGAAAAGAGATTTACCTTTAATAAAACTTCATTTTCTTGCTAATGAAGGCGATAAGCCCAACAGAAGCTTGGGACCCGATGAGTGCGATCTTAGTTTCCTGCAGGATTGTGTTGTAGATCCGTGACTGTGAGTGATAGATGGTTTTCCAGTTGTTGGGCTAGGCTTTTTGGTGCTGGTTCCGACCCGAAGAAGCTCTTTCGGCCCAAATGGGCTCTCGGGCTGTTGACACTTTTGTTTCTTTTTCAGTAGTTCCCAGAGTAGCTTGTCATCTTTAGTTTGATCCTCCTGTGCTGCTGCTGCTGGAGCTAATAACTGGAACAGAGATGAACAAAAGTTCAACAATCAAATATCAAATTATATTTTATGGTTGGTACTTTGGTTTCAGCCCGTTTACTGAAATACTACATTGACTTCGGTTTTATATTACATCCCATACGTGTCAAAACTTAGAGAATCAACATGTGTTCTTCCCGTTTGCTTTTGACACATTTGGATCTCTGGCCCCTGAGGTAGTACGGTTTCTGAAACGAGTGCAGAAGGTGGTCCACAGTGACTCGCAGAGCCCTAAGAACCAAGGGTTTGTGTTTAGCAGGATAGGCTTTGCGATTCAAAAGGGGATAGCGGCACAGCTTGTTGCCCGCTTACCCACCATCTAAATGTAACTTGTTTTGTCTTGGTAATGAAATGAATTGGGATGAAAAACTTGGCTTAAATGATACGGGTCAAACAAGCTAAAAGTGAATTTAAATTCTTGCAGCCTCTTAAGTCACTTTATCCTGAGAGAAGATTATTCATTATTTTAACAAGCAAAGGATTGTAATCATTTTTAATATATTGATAATTCTTTAACTAAGAAAATTAGATAATTTTTGGGAGGTCAACAGTTAGGTTTCTGCAAAGACTTTGAAATTCAGCCCATTATTGTAGTCATAGTTGGTGATCAACCCAACCAGTTTTGACCCATTACCCAACCGACAAAACCACCCATTTTGCCAAAGACAACTTTCACTACATAAAAGCAACTTAAGTTATAGGAATTTTATGTAGAAAGGGCAACTCCAGATTCTAGTTTTCTTCCATTTAGCCTATTGTTTTTCTTATATTTTCTGATGTTGATTAATAAGCAGATACTAATATCATTAGGGGTTGGATTAACTGATTAAGCTATATCCAACAACTAGTCATGGGATTGGTTAAACTAATTAATGAAAGTATAAAAGAACATATAATGCCATGATCTTCAAATGACTAAATGCAGGGCTTACTTTTCTCTTTGCATAACAACCAGTAGTTTCCTTCTTGTCATTAGTGAAGACATCCAAGTATTGTCTCATTTTCTTTATTCTTTCTTCTGATTCTCGCAACATGCTCAATGCTTCAGCCTTCCTTTCTTCTGCTACTCGGACCATTTTTCTTGCTTGTTGCAATTCTACCCTTCCATCTCTTGCCACCCCTCTCATATCCTCCAATGCAACCAATAAACGAGGGCATGTGCCAGCTGTTATTTCGGCCTTGTAACTTTTGACATACTCGATCATTGGCTTACACATTTCATCAGTTAATCTGTTGATGAGATTATCGACCCCACCCTCAACTGAGCTTAGGACTTCAGTGACATGATCATATATAGCTTTCAGAAGTTTTAATGTGATATTAAAGGCTTGACCATCATGACTTGATTGTTGAATGACCGATATATAAGTGACAGCCTTTCTCAAAAACATGTGGATACGCTCTTTGTGGTCATCAATGGTTTGAAACATGTTTTTCTGGCTAGAATTGACGCAAATTTCAACTCGTTTAAGAAGCTGAACTAGCTGTATAAGTTGTAATTTTTGTTTATTTATAAGCTCATTGCCTGCCACGATTGCATTATTTGTGTAGTCTTCCTGCAGATTTATGCATAAATTGTTCAATAATATATTATAAAACTACTATTATATCTCCTTTATTCATATATACATAGCCAATTATAGTATAAAGGTAAAATGCTATGATGTAAAAGCAGCAAAGCACCTTCACATTGGAATATACAAATGAGGTAGGGATGAAGGCAGACAAGTTAAAATATATGATTTAAAGTTAAAAGTTAAAACACTTTCTAATCCGCACCTTTTCTTTTTCAAGGAATGAACAAAATACATGGTACATAAATTAATGCATAGATTACAGTCTTCCAATGGTAATTCCCTACATTAAACATATAAACAGACCTGTTAATATCCCTATCCAGCAAACTTGCAAGGTTAATTTACGTTAAAGTGACCCGGATAGTAGCTGTATACAAATAGAAGAAAATGACTGGGGGCAGTTGTTATATTATTCCCAACTTCTCCAAGTTGGTTCCCCTTACAATCTAACAATAATTTAGAAGGCAAATTTCTTTTGTAAATATTTACACTTCGCTACAAACACTGTGAACAAAGAAATGTTACAATAATTACTAAATTATGATTCTCACACATATAATCCACTACTAACTCTAATAAAAACAATTAAACATGATGAAAATCAGTCTCTCCTACTTATCTACATGAGCAATTAGTTCAATAGTTTAAGACACGGTAAGTTAAGTAAAAAAATGAGAATTTCTTGCAACAGCATAACAGTATTGTTTCAAATCTAGCACAATTATAATCTTATATAAGCAGTAAGTCAGTAACAACAAAGGTACCTCCAGCTTATGCAACTCGCATTCCCTGGCAGTTGACATGGACTGCTTCTCCACTCTAACCATGTCTTCAAATTCATACTGTTCAAATACCACAATAAACCATATATTAACAGATACTTCCTCTATACACTATCAGCACAAATACATAGTTTATGTGCACATGTTCCAAAACTAAACTGCAATGTTCTATTAGTCCTAACCTCAGCACCTCAACGATATTAAGTTAAATCTAACGAAGTTTTTCATTAAACTCATCGATTCCAATCTATTCACTGCACAATACATGAGCATTAGAACATATCTTCACTAAAATTATGTTTGATCTCAGCACCTCAATGAATTAAATTAGGTTAAATCTCACGAAATTCATCATAAAACTCATTCATTTGAATCTAGGCACTACAGTAAAACACGTTACCCAAGCATTATAACAGATATTCACTAAAACTGTGTTTAATCTCAGCACCTCAATGAAATTAGGTTTAATCTCACCGAATTCATCATAAAACTCAACTATTCGAATCTGCTCACTACAGCTAAACACGTTACCTGAGCATTAGAACAGATCTTAACTAAAACTGTGTTAAATCTCAGCAACTCAATAAAAATTAGGTTAAATCTCATGAAATTCATCATAAAACTCAACGATTCGAATCTACGCATTACGGTAAAACACGATACCTGAGTATTAGAACAAATCTTCATGAAAAATGTGTTTGATCTGCCTTCTTCAGCCATTTCATTGCTTTTTAAACCAACAAGCTTCATAAGCGGAACAGCTAGCGAACTAAATACATCTTCAGCCTACGATTTCAAAAAAATGATAATAATAATGGAATAAAGTTATGTGATCGTTTAGTTTTGTGAAGTTACTAAAATTCGATCGATTATTCGATTACCTCGAGCAAACCGATTTTGATCTGAGATTTGAGGTGATTGAAGGATAGCTTGAGTTGATCCTGACGAGAGATGATTCGTGCGAGTTGGTGATGAAGCTTCGCCATTGATGGAGACTGTGGTGCTGTTCGTGGTCTCGAACGACGGTACGTCATGTTGCTTTATCGTTTATGGCGGGAAATGAAAGAGTTTTGCATTTATATCCAGTAGGGCCGGGCTCAATCTGGGCGGACCGGACTCAATACATATACAAATTTTCGGAAAATTTCGGTAAAATTTACATTACGAAACGAAAAACTGGGCGGGCCGAGGCCCGGTCTCCACTCCACTAAGAACCGCTCCTGTTCCTGGTATTGGGATTCGTCACCCACGAAGAGTCTTGCGTTTGTATGTTTCTCGGGTTATTAGGATCAAATGTGTTTGGGTCGTTGAATGAAAACATAGTGGAAGTGGATTTTGGAATGTGAATTTTCGTTGGAGAACGAATTTTTTTAAGAGATGACAGGTAAGAAAGTTGTGTAAAAAATGTGAGGTATTTGGTTGTTTATATTGCGGTAAAAAATTAGATTTTACTTTTTTTTACATTTGACCACTTTCAAACGGTCCAAAATAAGAATAGCCGACCAAGACAGGTGTTGGTTGTTATTGTTGTAACGGGCAATCAATAGCGCCCCCTAATGGCGCTCGCTCAGGAATCGGGGGGGGGGGGGGGTAATTGTGTTTTTGCTGAGTTGAAAGGGGGCGCTAAGCCTTGTAGACAGTCTTATATAAACTTTAAATCAGATATAATGCACCAAACTCGGTATTTACATAGAGGGTGTTGTAGATCGCTTATTTAACTCCAATGGGCTGTAATGTATTAGGTATGTTCAATGGGGCGTAAGATCAGAGCCGGCTAGAAGGGTGAGCCGGGTGGTCACCGGCTCCGGGCCCGACCCTTAAATGGGCCCGAACGTTTTTTTAAAATATGCGATATATACATTAAATTCTATATTTAGGAAATATATTTGTGTTTTATACAATAAAGTCTTGTTAGTGGAGTTGGAAAAACCATGTTAGTTTAATGTAGAGGTCTCAAGTTCAATCCTTGGCTCTAGGACTATACTCAATTTTTTTTATAATTCATTCCTCTTTACAAAATTTTGGACCCAAATTCTTTTTCGTCCAAGGCCCAAATTTTTTTTGACGTTTTCGGAGACGGCCCTGCGTAAGATTGACCCAAAATTAGGAAATGCGTTTCATTTAAACATGTCCTCAAGGGACACTAGAGGATATGTTTAAGGGAAGAGTTCAGATCCTATAAACATGGGTACACAAGTATACATGAGTTTACACCGGTTTCAAGTTTCAAACTATCAACCAAACCTTCAACCCGTCAAAACCGAACCTATAAATCTTGACAAGAATCGGCATCTCAACTCATTTGCAGCCATAACTATAATAGCTGAAGGAAACCATTTTTTGTACAATCAAAAGAAAAGGATAGAAAGTTCATTGTGTAGCTATATGTATATAAATAAACAAACACATAACTATTCTTGCAGAACAAAGGAACCTTCTATCCTCTTACCAATAGAAAGGGGGAAATCTAAAGTAGATAACATATCAACAGAAGTATATGCAGGTCCAGTTGCAGGTCCTGGTGCAGGCTTGAATTCATAAGGACCATTTTTTTACCCCCCAAACCTGCGATACAATAAAACAGGTCAATTTGGTTTGTATTCTATTAAAAAAACGGTCAGGTCAGGCGGAAAAAAAATGTGAAACAAAAATATTTTAATATAATAGGAACAAGACTTGAAGTGCTAAAGTTGTTCAAATATACTTTTATAACCTTCTAAATTGTTAATAAATTATTCATTATTTTAATAAATAGTTTGCGTGAAATCGTGTTAAAAATATTAACTATTTACAAAATAAACGGTGTCGAAGGGTCAACTCCCCAAACAAAACATGTCCGTCCATTTGTCCGACTATATGATGAATCATTGTATAATTTGTTCAAACATAATGATGTCTATTAACTAGTATTAAGTGAGATTTAGTACTGGTAGAGCAAACTAACTTGTTTCCCCTCATCATCGTAACCTCTATCCCATGTATGAATCTCGTTATTCTTCAAGACCGCTAGTTCCGAGGTACAATATGAAGCTCCATTCTGCTAGGATAAATTTCAATAAATGCATGAACAATAAAAGGTTTATGCAGTTGAAACCATGATAAAGAGCTAAGGGGTGGCAAGTCCGACCCGTTTACTTACAATGGATCAATTCAGGTAGTGTCTTACCACAAATGGGAAACAAATAAAAAAAATCCTAGCCAAAACGGTAATGGGACAAAAGTCTCGCAAACATTTTCAATGCCTAAAACCCCTGCTAAATCATTTTATTGATTAACTGAGAAAATTATTATTAAAATAATATAATTTTTTATTATATTCGACTAATGGTTCAAAAATATTTAAAATTTCTAAAAAGACTTCTGAGTCAACACGGACAAAAAAAAAACTTGTTTTGACTTTTGACCCATTACCTGACACCCACTTTTTGCACCTGAAAGAATATGTTTCAAAATAAAACATAACGAAGTGCATGGTTTAATACCCATGAATTGGGGAAGCCCTCAGGTGGTGTTGAACCCTCGTATAAGCATCGTTTCCCTCGTTCACAACGGTTAAGATATATCGTTGTTAGATGTTCTGCTACATCCTACATGTTTAATAATACAGTTAGCTTAAAAAACACATGTAAATCGATTTCATAACTCACTATTGTACAAGAAGAGTAATTTTGATGACTATTTATAATAAAGTAACTAAATAAGAAAAAAAATTTGCTAATAGGACAGAGAAATTATTGCTCTAGTAAACTTTTATGCTATTGCTTTTTGGTATATAAGATTCCTTTGTTCTGTAATTATTGAGGAGTATTTTTTGACATCTGACTGATAGTCAAGTACTGTATTAAAATGTGTAGGGTCAAACATTGAAATTTTCATGGAAAGATACTATGAATAAATGATGAACTTTAACATGATCACCTTTGCGGCATATAGTTACAAATTTAAAAAAATATTTACGCAATTTCAAAATAATCGCATGAACTTAAGCTTTGTGAAACATGTAATGCTAAGACTGAATGATATTAATTTCAAAAACAGTAGAAACTTTCAGGATGAACAAACAGACCACAGAAGTAGCACTCATAACTGATTTCAATACCAAAGTTCAAAACGATTACTGAACATGAAGCATAAATCATAATATTTGATTAAATTAAGAATAAAAAATGTGTTAAGTAAATCTTACCCCGATAACTTCTTCAGGCAGTGAACGCTGGTCCCTTGGGCGGTCACAAAAGTTCTTGTACTCCTCTACATCCCTGATGGCATATGTGCTCAACTGAACATGATATAAATAGTTGATGGCTGTTAGTATTGATATACTTTTAGACTTCTAAAAACAGATAGTGTTGTATTTATTATGGGGCATCCTGGAAAAAAACTGTTGCATTTTTGGAACAAGGCTAATAATCCACCAAATAATGATTTGCATTTTTGGAAAAAATGATTTGCATTTTTGGAAAAAATGATTTGCATACCTCGACATCACATTTCATCTCTTTTGGGCAAGGCTTCACCGTACAAAATCTCTGCAATGAGTCAGCTGTCAGAAATAATTAAGATAAAGATCTTCTGTAGACAAAAACAATAGTAGCATGGCCAAAGAACAAAATCAAGATAGTTTTATCTTCCTTCATTCAACTGTTAACCGTTTTTGTACTTGTATAACTTCATGATAAAATAAAGAATCAAACAAGGAAAACGGTAGCAAGAGATCACAAATTCAACTGTGTTTTACCTTTTCTCGCAATCCAAAATGATCTGACATACACTTTGTACCTCATGTTTCAAATATTGGCATTTTTGAGATTTGACTTTTAATATTACTATATTGGTTTTAAAATGCGTGATGCGCTCTGATGCATTTTGGTCCAAAAACCCGATGCGCAATGCGTGATGCGCGCGCATCATGTATTTAATGCGGTTGTTATTAAAAATACTAAAAAAATAATTATACATAATAATTTTTGTATTTTTTATTACTCAAACACAAAAACATACTTATAAATCATATTTAAAACATAAAACATATTAAAAGAATACAAAAAAAAAACTTAATGCTTAACCAATTAAGCTCTATAAGTCTATAATAATCAAAGAAAACAAATAAAGAGACCTAAAAATGAAAAATAAAAGAAATAAAAACCAGTTAAAAGATAAGATTAAGTAAAAAAACTCTGAAAAAAGTTTTGTATCTACAAAGTTCTCTCTCTACGACACATAGAACAATAAAAAAAATACTAATCAGAAAAGATGTACCTTTACTCCAAACATAACTAAAAAAACTCTAAGTTTCAAGGCAACTTTTTAGATAACAAATATTTTTTACACTTTACAGTTGTATAAAATTAAAAAGCTTCATGTTTCAAGGCAACTTTTTAGTTAATATATTTTTTTTTATGCTTTACAGCTGCTGAGCTGCATGAAAATAAAAAATCCCTTAATTTTTCGTGTTGCACGCATCAGAACGCATATTGCGCATCACCGCATCACCGCATCACCAGCGCATTACGTAATCTGCTCGCATCGCTCCACCTGATGCGCAATATTCATCGCAACGGTCGCATCACGCATCATGCGTGCATCATGCGCGCATTTTAAAACCTAGATTACTATCAATATTATATATGTTTTATGTTTTATATATGTATAGATATAAATTCTATATGATATTAAAATTACCGATATCCCACTGCGATAGCCTATATCTCAAATATCGGCCCTTGACCGATATTTGATTTTGGACTGCTATAACTGCATAGGCTATTATGTAATATTAGGCTCTCAGCACATCTAAAATGTTCTTTGAAATTTGAATTGCGGTGCATTTGGATAATTTGAAGTTATGCATGATGTCCTAGTAGAGTAAAATCTTAAACTTTATAAGATAAAATATCATATTAACACAACCAAAACAAATTCTAGCAAAATTCAATGAATGAAAAAAATAAGATGAATACCTGTCTAAACGGTTTATGAGGAGTCCTCCAAAATGCCTGAAAATGAAAAAATAAACACTCAAATATCACATTAACGTATAAAATTAAAGTTATGGAAATACACATGTTATGGTTTCTGTGTAGTATACTAACTTGCTCAAAATATAGGACCTTCGATCCATCCACCATATCTGCAGCTGGGCAGCAAAGCCATCTAACAAAATCCATTAAAGAAGTCCCAAATTATCAACAACTTTTAAGCCTTTTTTTACTTTTTCCCGTAACCATGAGAGCCCGTTACCAGAAAACACACAGACCTCACTAATACCATGCTAACCAATAAGACGAGGTAAAATATGGCATTGCAGCTTACACCAGGAGCGTTCCTTTAAGATAACTAAAAGCAAAAAACCGGTTGAAGACAGATTTGAACTAAAGCCTCTCCTAGAGGGACTTGTTTCAGTCCTTCCTCGGTTCAAAATTCACAACTAATTAAAGGTTTTAGTTTTTTACTGACTAAATGAGCAAGATACATTATTCAAAAAAATATTAACCTTACATTTCCCAACAAACTTAACATAACATAATGCAGCTACACCTCTAAAATATGTCATAACAAATCAATCTAGTTAACAAATAATACCTTAAATTAAAGAAATTATCGGGATCTCTAGCTGCTTGTTCCTTCGAAAACTGCAAATCGAGTACAAAATAAATAAAAAAATAAACAACAACAACTAGAACTGGGGTGAGCAATAACCGAACATACATTAACCGAAAATCGGTTATCGGTTTTTTTCTTGAACCCTATGTTAACCGAACCAAACCATTCATATTTCTAGTTATTATCCCTTCATTTCATTTCATTAGTTTAACCTTGAAAACCAAATTACATCTAGATAATGGGTAAGCGAGCAACAAGCTGCGCCGCTATCCCTTTTTGAATCGCAAAGCCTATTCTAGTAAATACAAACCCTTGGTTCCTCGGGCTCTACGAGTCACTGTGACCACCTTCTGTACCCGCTCCAAGAAGCGAACCACCTTCATTTCATGTATTTTATGTTTTATACCTCCATTTCATGCTGTGTTTTAAAAAGCGCGCCTCGAGCGCGCTTAAGCGCGAGGCGCACTGAGGCGCCAGGATCCGCGCCTTATGTAACCCTAGGCGCACCTTGTACAAGAAACGCAGGAAAAGCGCAATTTTTTGCCAAAAAAATCCCCTGAGGCGCGCGCTTTTTGTACGGGAGGTGTTGTTATGCTTAAAATTGTTATATATGTAGCTAAAAGGGCTGTTAAATCATGTATAAACCTTATTTGTATCTTTATTTTGGGTAAATGATGCTAAAAACCTATAGCATATATAAAAAAAATTATATAATCGTCTTGCGCTTCGCGTACGAAAATCCCACCGCTTTTGCGCTTTGCGCCTCGGTTTTGGACCTCGTCGCTTTAGTGCGCTTCGCGCTTTTTAAAACCAAGATTTCATGTAGCCATACCTTTATCTCATGTATTTACACACGTCAATTTCAGGTATTTATGCCTTCATTTCATGTATTTATACCTCCATTTCATGTACTTTAATTACTAACTGAAAAAAATTAACCAAACCAAACGGATAAATTAACCGAATAAACCGAACCGATTAACTGAAACCAATTGGTTAATAAAATAGATTAACCTGACTTCGGTTTCGGTTAATGCTAATAACCTAACTAAAAGATCACTACCAACGCTACTATTAACTAGGAAAAACATAAAATCAACAACAATAAACTATATTTTCTTGTAAAAATTAAAAAAAATAAAAAAAATGAGACCTTTTCGCCAGTGATGGATTGAGTGACGATGCGAGCATGGTCCCAACGAGTGGTGGATTTAGTTAAGCGTTTGATTAAAAGAGCACCGCCGATTAACACCAGTGTCTTCACCACTAACCCTCGAGCTCTGCTCCACCCATTCGGTGGTCCTGTACACATACCCTGTCTCTGTTATTTTAGGGTTTTGTTTGGATTGGTGATGAAAAGGGGATAGAAAGAAATCCAGTGAGGGTTTCTTTTTGGTACTCTACTTTTGGGAAAAGTTTTTGTATAACCTCCAAAAATATCACTTATTGCAAACTGTGCTGGTGACTCGGTCCGTCATCAATCATAGGAAAGCCCACTGCCGGAAAGAAAGCATGTTGTGATAAAACTCGGACTCGCGCATGATATTTTGTCACAAACGAGTCTTCAATCGGTGACCTCTCTTAAAGAAAATGTACTTGATATTGCTAGAGCATTGCCCGTTTATTAAAAAATAAAATAAAACATTTATACTAAATTAAATATATATGTGTGTGTGTTTTGAAGCAATAATAGACATTGGGTGATTTGTAGCAAATAATAGGTAGTAGAAACCATGATTTTTCCGTGAGTTCATGTCCAATGACGAGGGGTGCGGGAAAGGGTAAGATTTCGGGGTATAGTTTACGTGTGGCCTCGTGGAATGTAGGTACACTAAGTAGTAGATTGTTGAAGGTGATAGATACATTTAAAAAATGTAGGGTAGAGATTGCGTGCCTTCAAGAGACTAGGTGGAAGGGACAAAAGGGGGATGAGCGCAATGGTTATAAGTTGTTATATTCGGGGTCCGATAGGTCGAAGAATGGGGTAGGATTTCTAGTGGCTAGAGAACTGTACAATAATGTAGTGGAGGTGATACGACACAATGATCGGATTATGGTGTTGAGGTTAGTACTAGGAGAGGAAGTATTTGTAGTCATTTGCGCTTATGCCCCACAAGTTGGACTATGGGATCAGGAGAAGAGGGATTTCTGAGATTGCCTAGATATAGTCGTTAGGGCCATACCTAGGGAGGAAAGAATTCTCATAGGAGGTGCTTTTAATGGCCATATTGGAAAGGATAGCGATGGTTTTCCGACAGTACATGGGGGCTTTGCTTTTGGTGATCGGAACGACCAGGGTAGGGATCTGCTAGAGTTAGTGGTGGCCCATAACCTAGGTATTTTAAACTCTTTTTTTTAAGAAACGTGAGTCGCATTTTATTACTTTTAGTAGTGGTGGTCGTAACACACAGATTGATTATCTTTTAATGAGGCTTGGTGACCGAAGATGGTGGAGGGATTGCAAGGTCATACCAAGGGAGGCAGCAGTGGCCCAACACCGTTAGTTAGTGGCAGGTTTAGTCTTGAGAGATAGGCGGACCAAGGGGGAAAGCGTTTTGCGACCTAGAATTAGATGGGGTAATTTGAAGGGCGAAAAGATTAATATATTTAGAGATAAGGTCATATCGATGACATCAACTCGAGCGGAGGGGGATCTAAACGAAATGTGGAATGACTTGGCTAATGCTATTACAAATGTGGCGAAGGAGACTTTAGGGATGACAACAGGAAAAGTGGGTGGGTATAAGGAGTCATGGTGGTGGAGTGAGGAGGTTCACGCTAAAATAAGGGATAAACAAGGGTGTTTTAGAGATCTTTTGGGGTGCACAGATGAGGAGGAGCGAGTAATTTTGAGGGAGAGATACAAACAGTCCAAGAGGGAGGCGAAGAAGGCAATGACGGAAGCGAGGAATGCAGCTTAAAAAAGGATGTATGAATGCCTGGAAACAAAAGAGGGGGTGCATGATATGTTCAAGATCGCAAAAGCTAGGGAGCGTAGAAGGCATGACTTAGGGGTGGTGAAGTTTATAAAGTGAGATAATGGACGCGTTTTAGTCAAGGAACATGACATTAAGTTGCGGTGGAATAATTGCTATTGTCGGCGTATCACACAGGGAGGGGTAAGAGCAACACTTATTAAGACGGGAAGGGCTAAGGCGGTTGGGCCGGATAACATACCGATTGAGGCGTGGAAGTGTATGGGAGAAGTAGGAGTTCAATTGCTAACAACGTTATTCAATCTTATTTTCAAATCTGGAAGGATGCCACACCAATGGAGGACTAGTGTAGTAGTACCTTTGTATAAGAAAAAAGGAGACACCCAATGTTGTGGGAATTATAGGGGATTAAACTGCTAGGACATACTATGAAATTATGGGAGAGGGTAATCGAGTCTAGACTTAGAAGAGAAACTCAAGTTACGGTTAACCAATTTGGTTTCATGCCAGGGCGGTCTACTACAGAAGCAATACATATCCTTAGGAGATTGGTGGGAAAATATAAGGAGAAGAAGAGAGATCTGCATATGGTGTTAATTGATCCTGAAAAAGCATATAACAGCGTGCCTCGTACACTGATTTAGGACAGTTTAGAGAGTTGGGGGGTTTCTGGGAAGTATATAGACTTAATTAGAGATATGTATGCTAGGACGGAGACTAGCGTTCGGCCGCCTGTAGGAGATACCGAATCTTTCCCTGTAGAAGTAAGACTCCATCAAGGGTCTGCCTTGAGCCCTTTCCTGTTTGCGGTTGTCCTAGACGAGTTATCAAAATCGATCCATGAGACGGTCCCGTGGTGCTTGCTTTTTGCAGATGATATTGTGTTAGTCTTCGAGGGTAAACAAGGTTTGAATGCAAGTGTTGGATCAGTATTGCTCTTGATGTATTGCTTGCTAGTGAACACTTATGTGTTTAGCAAGTTCAATCAGATTTGCACAGCGGAATGAGTAAGTAAAGTTACACTATCAACAGGAGTTATTACTCCCCTGGATGTTTGAAAACTAAAGACAAGTTTAATGAGAATCTAAGTATGAATGTGAATGATAATAAATACTCAAACAAATTCTCAATAAATGAAATGGAAACAACAATAATAAGCTTTGAAGGATTTCAGTTTCAATTAAAATCAATGTCTAAAACAGAGGGATGAACCCATCTATTTATAGACTTTACATATACATGAACCTTGCCAAAAAACAAGTCAGAAACAAGTTGCAACAAGTTGCATTCTTGGAACTTGCACAAAAAGATAAAGTAATACTAAACTAATAAACTACTGAAACATAAGGCGGTGGAAAAGATTCTTGTACAAGTGCTGATGAATGACAAACTACTGATGAGTAGTTTGTCTTCAGTAGTTCTTCAGTGAACTGTCTGGTTAGACTTCAGAACTTCTGATACTTCTTCTTCAGTACTTGTTGAATCCTTCTTCAGTACTTTAGTCTTCTTTCTTCAGTAGTTCTATACTTAGGATATTTTGCAGAAGTGAATTAGACTAAGGTTTACAAAAGTGGTTTCATCAATCCTTTTTGTCCTAACAGCAAGGCTAAAGGAGTGGCGTGTAGCGCTAGAAAGTAAAGGTTTAAGGATTAGTCGATCCAAGACTAGGTACTTGTACTGTGACTTTAGTAGCGTGGGCAATGGCGAGGACACTCAGATTACCATTGAGGGACAGGTGGTGCCGCAGGTAACTAAGTTTAAGTATTTAGGATCATTTGTACAAAGGGATGGATAGATAGATAGTGACGTAGCCCACCGCATCCAGGTTGGATGGTGTAAGTGGAGAGCAATTACTGGGGTTTTGTGCGACAGAAGATTCCCAACTAACTTAAAGGGGAAGTTTTATAGGGTAGCTATTAGACCGACTATGTTATATGGCTCTGACTGTTGGGCAATCAAGAAAATGCAAGCACAGAAGATGGAGGTAGTTGAGATGAGGATGTTGAGGTAGATGTGCGGACATACACGGTTAGACAAGATAAGAAATGAGGTTTTAAGGGTTAGATTAGGGGTAGCTAGTATCTCGGATAAGATAAAAGAGGGGAGATTGAGATGGTTTGGGTATGTGAAGAGGAGACAGACAACTGGGCCAGTTAGAGTGGTAGAAGATCTCACTGTGGAAGGGAAGAGGAGTAGAGGCAGACCAAAATTGACGTGGGTTGAGCGGGTTAGACAAGATTTATTAGGGTTGCACCTCTCTGAGGACATGGTCCATAATAGGAGTTTATGGAGGCGAAGGATAAAGGCTAAGGACTATTAGGATATGGGAAAAGGCATTTTAGGTGTTTCGTATGGTCTTACTTTTTGTTTTCACGTTATGCGGATTTTATACGTTTGTCTTCCTGTATGTTTGTGCATAGGTTGTTTATGGTGGTATAATGTCTATTCTTTTGATGCATTGTTTTCAATGTCTATGATGTTATCAGTAGTTGTGTGTGTGTATCTTCCTCATTTTTTTTGGGTGTGTGTGTTTTTCGTTGTGTATTTGAGCAGAGGGTCTCCCTGGAAGCGGTCTCTCTATCCTTACGAGTAGAGGTAAGGCTTGCCTACATCACACCTTCCCCATACCCTACTAATAGCTTTGCTATTTGTGTGATTTACTGGGCTTGGTTGTTGTTGTTGATGTGTGTGTTTTAACTACATAAAATAGAAAATAAGTCTGATTTTTATTAAAACAATTAAACTTTTTCCAAACTATAAACCTACTTACCTTTCTATAAGGCTAAGGGGTATGCTTCTTCCTTGTCCACATCAGCGTCACATCATTTCCCCTTTCCCCTCTTTCAAATAAGGGAAATGGTTCCCCTTTCTTCCCCTTTCATTTTTTATTATTTTATTTAAGAGAAAAGGAGGAAAAGGACAAAAAAAGGAACACGGGAGTGAGGGGAGAACCCCGTTCTCACCGAAACCACATCGAACAGCGGTGTTACCGTCGGTAACACGATGAGGTGGCACCTCACCGTTTCCCTCCCGCTACAACACGCCACAGTCTAAGAAGTAACTAATGTATCATGAAAACTCACGTATTTAAAATATAAATTATATTTGTATAAAGTAAGCAATAATAACATAAATAATTGTTGTTTATAATAACTAGAAGTGATCACGCGCTACGCGGCGGGACAAATCAATTTTAGATGAAAGTTAAATGGAAATGTAGACGAAATAGCAATAATAACACTAATAAAAAAACCTAAAACTAAAATATTGTAAAATTAAAAAAAAAATCTTTAGTTTTCCCCAACGCCAATCGGTTCTAGGAGATTTGGTTTACTTTTGGCCCATCGTAGTTTCTAGCCCGTGTCAATTTGGCCAAAGAACTTAAAAGAACCAAACTTGTTTTAAACTCAAACTGGTTTGAGAAAGAAAAAAAAAGGGTTATCTCTAGGCTAATTTAATGTAATTGACTTTTTTTGGGCATTTTTTTCTCTATTTTGTTGTCAAAGATGTTGAAATATAAGTTTTTTTCAAAAACACTTCAATATCAATTTAGTCTCAACAACTCCATTTATTCGGAAGCACGAATAGAAAACTTGAACCAATATGAATATCCAGTAATAATTGCAACAAACTCATCTCCTCACGCACCCACAAATTATATTTTGTGCAAGGGTAATTTTTTATATAATATTCCTAATAAGTAATACAATGCTTTTTAGGGCCGCCGGTAGAAAAAGAAGCATAATCTATAATTGGATTTAATCAACAAATTATAGTTTTTAAACATTTGATAAACAGTTAATTAACTTAATATTATTACATATCATATTAAATATTGTTATTTTAATTAGAGTTAAATGCCAATTTAGTTCATGAGGTTTGTCAAAAATTGCTACTTTCATCTAAATCTTCTTTTTTTTGTCAATTTAGTCCTCGTTGTTTCATTTTTTTGTCATTTTAATCCTTGTGGACTAACAAGATTCGGATGAAAGTGACAATTTTTGACAAACCTCAGGGACTAAAATGACAAAAAAATGAAACCATAGGGACTAAAGTGACAAAAAAAAGATTTGGATGAAAGTGACAATTTTTGACAAATCTCAAGGACTAAATTGGAAATTAAGTCTTTTAATTAAAAGAAATATAATGCATTTGATAAAATGTAAAATAACTTACTCTTATTATATATAATTAACAATATTATTTTAATTTAAAAAATATAATATTTTCAATTTTATGTGTCGTGTCAATGGTATGACATTTAGAAATAAATAACATAATACTATTACCTGTTGTAAACAAGCCTAATAGCAAGAATATGAGAAGAGATAATAGGGAGAGAAAGAGAGATTTTATTATTAATTGGTGTGTCTAGAATAATACATTGTCATGACTATATATAGGAGAAACACATCTTGGAGAACAAGTCAACATATATAAGGAATTGATAATCAACTAATAATAGATTTATAACACTCCCCCTTGATTATCAACTTCATACGCTTGATGCTGCCTCATTAAAAACCTTGCCAGGAAAACCCAGTGGGACAAAACCATAGCTAAGGAAAAAAGAGTGCAGCGCGTATTATCTCCCCCTGATGATGATCAGTCAAGCTCTTTGAGTCGACGCATCCCAATTCCATGAACCAACTTCTTGAATGTTGAGGTCGGAAGTGATTTGGTAAACAAGTCTGCCAAATTTTCGCTAGAACGAATTTGTTGGACGGTAATATCTCCATTCTTTTGCAGATCGTGTGTAAAGAAGAACTTTGGTAGAATGTGCTTTATTCTATCACCTTTGATGTATCCTTCCTTAAGTTGAGCAATGCATGCTGCGTTGTCTTCATGTAAAATAGTTGGTCCCTCATCTTTCGAAGAAATACCACAAGACGCACGAATGTGTTGTATTACATTTCTTAACCAAACACATTCTCGACTAGCTTCATGAATCGCCAATATTTCTGCATGATTAGATGACGTGGCTGTGATTGTCTGCTTTACAGAACGCCATGAAATTGCGGTACCTCCACTTGTGAACAAATATCCGGTCTGAGATCGCCCAGTGTGAGGATCAGATAAATACCCTGCATCTGCAAAACCAACCAAACTTGTTTTCGATTGGTTAGTAAAATACAAACCCATATCCTTTGTGCCTTGAAGGTATCGAAATATTTGTTTTACCCCATTCCAATGCCTTTTTGTTGGGCATGAACTATATCTTGCCAATAAATTTAAAGAAAATGATATATCTGGTCGTGTATGGCTAGCAAGAAACATTAATGCACCAATTGCACTTAAATATGGTACTTCTGGACCAAGTATTTCCTCCCCATCACTCGGAGGTCGGAATGGGTCTTTCTCTACATCAAGTTGCCTTACAACCATTGGGGTACTCAATGGATGTGATTTTTCCATATAAAACCTTTTAAGTAGTTTCTCTATGTAGGTTTCTTGGTGCACAAGGATTCCACCCTTAAGGTGTTCAATTTGTAACCCGAGACAAAACTTTGTCTTTCCAAGGTCTTTCATTTCAAATTCTCTTTTCAAGTATTCAATCGCCTTTTGGAGCTCCAACGGAGTTCCAATTATATTCAAGTCATCAACGTATACGGCAATTATAACATATTCAGATTCTGACCTTTTTATAAAAATACATGGGCATACAGAATCATTTTTATAACCTTCTTTCAACAAATATTCACTAAGACGATTATACCACATACGCCCTGATTGTTTTAGCCCATACAGTGATTTGTTTAATTTAATTGAAAGATGTTCTCGAGAACTAGATTTACATGAGTTTGGTAATTTGAATCCTTCAGGGAGTTTCATGTAAATATCAGTATCAAGAGAGCCATAGAGATAGGCTGTCACGACATCCATTAGACGCAGATCAATCCCTTCTTGTATTACCAGACTAATAAGATAACGAAAAGTTGTCGCATCCACCACGGGAGAATATGTCTCCTCATAATCAATCCCAGGTCTTTGCGAAAATCCTTGTGCTACTAATCTTGCCTTATATCGCACAATTTCATTTTTCTCATTACGTTTTCGCACAAAGACCCACTTATAGCCAACAGGCTTTACACCTTCAGGTGTATGGACTACGGGTCCAAAAACATTTCGTTTATTCAGGGAATCCAATTCTGCCTTAATTGCGTCTTTCCATCTTGGCCAATCATTTCTTTGTTTACATTCATCCATGGATTTTGGTTCTTGATCCTCATTGTTTCTCATTACTTCTAGCGCTACATTATATGAAAATTTGTCATCGACGTTGTGACACCCGGCAAATTCTGGTTAACAACGTTGTCTAGATAAAAGTCTACCTTAGCGAGTCACGCGTATATTGTACTTAACTGGGTTAGTTAAGTCGGGTTATGGTTCGGGAACTATTGGTTAGTCTAGAAGATCATTGGATGTTGGTCTAGAGGTTCGTTAGATGTCAGTCCTTAACCAAGTGTACAAACGGTGACGATTTGTAGGATCGTCAGGGCATACGGAACGTACGAGTCTCGAGTCCCGGGAATTGGTGAACGAGTGTGAAAATGTGTATTTACTTGTATTATGTGTTTACAATCATTATGTGACTTGTCGGTACGTGAATATGTGTTAACATATGTTAAAACGGGGTTTAACGCGCAAAACACACAAAACCAACCCCTATAGGCGATTAGGAAGCCTAATCACCTATAGGGGAGGCGAGTAGGAGACCCTAAGGGCGATTAGGGGCCTACTCGTGTGAAGGTATAGGCGATTAGGCCTAATTGTGTGAACCTTCATGCGAGTAGCAGCCCTAATCGCGTATAAGGGCTGCACAATCGCTAGTAACGGGCTGGACGACTAAAAACGACTATAAATACCATACTTAACCTCCTAAACTTCATTATACCAACCCTAGTCGTCCCATAACCCGCCCCAACACATAAACAACCTCTGGAAGGCGATTTTTGATCAAAACTCAAGGTTTCAAGCTTGAATCATCATACTTTCATAATCCTAAGGTTTGATTTTCATCCATAACTCTTTATAAACGTTTTTAATCAATCCCTAATGGTCTAGACCTGTTTTTAAACGAAAAAGCTTTCTGAAAATCGTCAATAAGGGTTGTTAATCGGATTATAACCAATATGCATGCATTATGGGTGTGTATGATTAGAAAGCTAGGATTTTTATGATTCATGATGATGATTTGATATGTTATTATGATAGATCAGTATTGATATTGATAGTATGATGATAGAAATCTCAGTAATTGGATATTAGGGTTATGATTACGCGTGTTAGTATGATGTTGCATGCTATGTGAATGGTGTTTGGATTACTTGATTGCATGCAGGACTGATTATACGAGGTTAAACGAAGGATTGTGGGTTAAACATGTTTAGGATAGTGTTTGGGATGATATTGGGTGGTTACACACGTTCTGGATCTGATTTGGAGCGTTAAACGCGCGAAAAACCGGAACAGCAAGGTTACAGGCGAGTAGCATTCCTAATCGCCTATGTTATAGGCGAGTAGGGTGCTAATCGCCTATAACTCAGGCGAGTAGAGGCCTACTCGTGTGACAGTAGGGGTGATTAGCCCTAATTGCTAGTAAGTTCATGTGATTAGCCCTAATTGCTAGTAAGTTCATGTGATTAGCCCTAATTGCTAGTAAGTTCATGTGAGTAGCTCCTAATTGCCTATAATATAGGCGAGTAGGGTTTCTAATTGCTAGTTGACCAACCTAAATGCTAGTTGACTTTTCCTAATCGCGTGTACTGCTGCTGTAAGTGTAAATTAGCATTCCGAGACCCGATTTAACATGTAGTAATATGCTAGGAACCCCGTAACATGTCTAATAACTTGGTAACATATATTTGGATATAGTTCGGTGATACGTGAACTATGTGCTATAACTTGTTGTGCGTTAACGTATGTTAAGTGTGAATGCGTTATTGTATGTTGTGGAGCGTAAACATAACACGGGGAGTCTCGGGTCACCAATGGGATGTCGAGTCTTGTACTTTGGGTCAGTTAAACAGTCACGGTGTTTTCAAACGAACTTGGTTATGGTCTGGACATCTAGGGACTAATTAACCTGCGGGTTATTAGTCTAAGTACTTGTAACTGTCGTATGTTAGGTCGCCGCTTTACGGGACTAGCATAGCAGCTGAGTTTACTCGGGTTAAGGAGTAACGCAACTTAAGGTGAGTTTACGGCCCCTCTTTTAAACTGGTTTTATACTTTCGGGGGAGAAAACATGTGTTAAAACGATTATTTGGTAACTACTGTCATACTATGGGTTTCTATTGTGTACTACACGATCTTTGGAAGTCCCGGGGGGAACCATGAATGTGCGGGTTTGCACAACGGGGAAATGTGAATAGCGCTATTGGGAGTGACCAACCCCGCTCGTCGGCTTGGAGGGCCGGGCGAGTGCATATTGTCTCAAACAGGAACAACAGGAACAATTGGTACTTTTCGGGCACAACATCTGGTATTCGAGTTAGTAATGGTTTTCCAATCGTGGTAGTAACAAAACGTACGCCTAGCTAGCGTATACTGGTTTTCGATTTATTATAGTATGGACAGGTGGACTTGGTACTTGGATACAAAACCTGTAAACTCACCAGCATTTTTGTGCTGACGTAAACTTTTACATGTTTTCTCAGGTCGCTAAGGTAGCACGACTGGACTAGGGCGCACACGTCTGCACGGCGTCTAACTAGGGTTGCATGGTCTTTTGAACGTTGAACTATTATTTCATTGTTGAGATACTGTTTTTGAATAAGCTTCCGCTGTAAACGGGATTTTAAACTATGTTTTGAAATTGCATTTATATTCATTTAGACTTGTTTATTGTGATCGTTGGTTTGGATCCTGGTTTGTCATGCGCCTCGCGGTAAAACTCCGCAAGTGGATTTTGAGGGTGTGACAGATTGGTATCAGAGCCAATGGTTATAGTGAACTAGGACTGCATGTAGAGTCTAGTCTATAGCCGAGTCGCACACACTAGACGATCACATGGTATTAAACGTTATAGTGGTTTATGTATGGTCTTGTCGGGGTGTCTCTAAATCGTTGGTCTTTCTACGTTACATCATCCGTTCTATCTTAGGCTGGGTTACTTGTTCTCTAGGCAATGTAGTCTATTGGGGTAACTCGTGTGCTCTTGAGATTTGTCCAAGGCTCGGACATCTCCCTTTCGCACTCCAATAGAAACACTTGTCATGAACTACCGTAGTATTACGGTGTGTAGCTAAGAGTCTATGTTCGGTGATTTGAACTTTGAACTAGGAGAACATTGTGAGGACCATGTAGAGCGGTTTATCATTTTGGGTGCACACAAAATCATAAACCGAAATGCATGGAAGCCCTAGTGAGCTCTGGGTTTGAGGGGATAGTCCTGGATTGGATCTAGCTTTGATCTTGTGAACATTAGTGGTTATCTTTAACTGCGAAACTAAATTTTTCTCGTTCTTTCTGCCAGAATCATGTCTGGAGTACGAGGAGGACGTGGAGGTGGTCGCAATGGTGGACGTGGTGGTGGTCGCGGTGGTGCTGGTGGTCGTGGTGGAGGTATTAACCTATCGCAGGCTGATCTGAACAACTTGCTCCAAGCTGCCTTTCAGTTAGGGCACAACGGTGGTGGTAAGTTGATTTATCCATTTTCTTTGCCTCATTGGTGAACCTTGCTTACGTTACTTGTGGTTTCTCATACGTTTCATTTCAGGTGGTCCTGTTGACCCACCCCCACCCATGTGCACCTACAAGATGTTCCGGGACTGTAAGCCCCAGGAATTCTCTGGCACTGAGGGTGCGGTGAGCTTGCTTAGGTGGTTGGAGAAAGTGGAGTCAGTATTTCTGATGTGTAACTGTCTCCCAGAAGATCGGGTAAAGTATGCTGCTGCGTTATTTCAGGACGTGGCATTGACATGGTGGAATGGCATCACCCAGAATATGGGTATTGGGGAGGCATATGCTATGCCATGGGAGAATTTTGTGCAGTTGCTGAAGCGTGAGTATTGTCCGAGGGAAGAGGTACAGAAGCTGGAGCATGAGGTGTGGAACCTCAAGATGACTGGGTCGGAAATTGAGAAGTATACTGTGAGGCGGAATGAGTTGGCAGTGCTGTGTCCCGATCTGCATGTGCCAGAATACCGTAGGATTGAACACTATGTCTCAGGGTTAGTACCGGAAATTGCAGGGTTAGTGGCTGCGGGAAATCATCCTACGTATGCAGAGGTAGTTCGATCGGCCCATAGGATGACCAACCTAAAAGTGAATGAGGGTATTTTGCCTGCGAAGGGTTCGACTGTTAAGGCCCCAGAGAACAACAAGCGCAAGTGGGAAAATGACGGGAAAGGATCTGGGTCTGCACAGCAGGGTAAAAGGTTTGATAATGGGGGTTCTTCTTCTTCGGGTAACAAGCAGGGTGGTTATGCGGGAAAACTGCCCAAATGCAACAAGTGTGGACGCCATCATCAAGGGAACTGCGACAGTAACCGTTGTCACCGCTGCCCGCGAACAGGCCACTATGCTAAAGATTGTCGGGCTACACTTCCATCGACTCAGGCTCCGACTAACAGCTCAGCTCCGACTACTCAGGGGACTACAGGGAAACAAGGATGCTACAACTGGGGTGACACTGGGCATTACAAGAAGGATTGCCCAAAACTGAAGCAGGGTGGGAACAACGGGAATGGGAACAACGGGGGCGGCGGCAGAAATGCACGTGCCTTCGTCATTGGAGCTGCTGAGGCTAGACAGGACCCTGACACAGTCACCGGTACGTTTCTTCTCAATAATCGTTCTGTTAGCGTATTATTTGATTCTGGTGCCGACAAGAGTTTTGTATCCATGGATGTTAGTCGACTGCTAGATGTAGTACCCGTACCATTAGAGACCAAGTATATTATTGAGTTGGCTGACGGTAAAACGATTGAAGCTACTAGTATCCTTCGGGAGTGTCAATTAGAGTTGTCGGGTTTATCATTCCCCATCGACCTTATGCCGGTACCTTTGGGTAGTTTTGACGTTGTAGTAGGGATGGATTGGTTATCTTTGTATCGCGCGGAGATTGTCTGTTACGATAAGGTTATTCGGATTCCTCTCCCTGATGGAGAATTTCTTTCTGTGTACGGTATCAAGGGTGGTGTTCCGCTAAACATCATCTCTAGCATGAAAGCCCTTAAGTGTCTTCGAAAGGGTTATCCAGCCGTTTTGGCACTTTTGTCTGTTTCCTCTGTTGATGAGAAGAAGATCGACGACATTCCGGTGGTACGCGAGTTTCCTGATGTTTTTCCCGATGATTTATCTGGTCTTCCTCCTCATCGTCAAGTCGAGTTCGGTATTGATCTTGTACCAGGGGCTGCTCCTATTGCTCGGGCCCCCTATCGTCTTGCACCTCCCGAGATGCAGGAATTGTCTAGTCAGTTACAGGAACTCTTGGACAAGGGTTTCATCCGGCCAAGTTCTTCCCCTTGGGGAGCCCCGATTCTATTTGTTAAGAAGAAGGATGGAAGTTTCCGATTGTGTGTAGACTACAGAGAACTGAACAAATTGACCGTCAAGAACCGTTATCCTCTTCCACGTATTGATGATCTATTCGACCAGCTTCAGGGTTCTAGTTATTATTCCAAGATCGACTTGAGGTCCGGTTATCACCAGCTGCGCGTCAGGGAGGCTGACGTTGCCAAGACTGCTTTTCGAACACGTTATGGCCATTTCGAATTCTTGGTCATGCCTTTCGGTCTCACGAATGCACCGGCGGTTTTCATGGACTTGATGAACCGCGTCTGTAAACCATATCTGGACAAATTCGTCATTGTATTTATTGATGACATTCTGATCTACTCCAAGAACGAGATTGAACACGGGGAACATCTGCGGTTAGTTTTGGAACTCTTGCGACGGGAACAACTTTACGCCAAGTTCTCAAAGTGTGACTTTTGGTTACGCGAAGTTCAATTCCTAGGACATGTGGTTAATGAACTAGGAATTCATGTCGATCCAGCTAAGATCGAAGCGATCAAGGACTGGGGAGCACCAAAGACGCCAACTGAGGTGCGGCAATTCCTAGGCCTTGCGGGCTACTATCGTCGTTTCATTCAGGGGTTCTCGAAGATTGCTCAACCCCTCACCACTCTCACTCAGAAGGATAGAAAATTTGACTGGGGTAAACCACAAGAGTCAGCGTTTGAAGAACTGAAGTCTAAACTGTGTTCTGCTCCTATTTTGTCTTTACCTGAGGGTCCTGATGATTTCGTTGTCTACTGTGATGCTTCTATTCATGGTCTCGGTTGCGTGCTGATGCAACGCGAGAAAGTGATTGCGTATGCTTCTCGTCAACTCAAAGTGCACGAGAAGAACTACACAACTCATGATTTAGAGTTGGGTGCAGTGGTGTTCGCGTTGAAAATTTGGAGACATTACTTGTACGGTACCAAATGCACCATCTACACCGATCACAAGAGTCTCCAACACATTTTCGACCAACAACACTTGAACATACGGCAGCGTCGCTGGATTGAACTTTTGAACGACTATGATTGCGCTATTAAGTACCATCCTGGCAAGGCGAATGTTGTAGCAGACGCCTTGAGCAGGAAGGAATCTACTAAACCTCGTCGCGTTCGGGCGTTGCAGCTCACTATTCATTCATCACTACCTGACCAACTCCGTTCTGCCCAGTTAGAAGCTTTGAAGGAGGAAAACCTTAAAGCTGAAACTATGCACGGTGCCGACAAGCACCTAGAGCGAAGGCCTGATGGCCTGCACTATTTCGCAGAACGCATATGGGTTCCTTTATTCGGGGGACTACGGGAGCTTGTCCTTGATGAGGCTCATAAGTCCCGGTATTCTATTCATCCTGGTTCGGATAAGATGTACCAAGATCTGAAGGTGCTTTACTGGTGGCCAAACATGAGGTCGGACATAGCCTCATACGTGAGCAAATGTTTGACCTGTGCTAAGGTCAAGGTGGAATACCAGAAACCGTCGGGTCTCTTGCAACAACCTGAAATTCCGGAATGGAAATGGGAACGGATTACTATGGATTTTGTCACACAACTTCCAAAATCACCAAGCGGGAATGACAAGATATGGGTGATTGTCGATCGGTTGACGAAATCAGCTCATTTTCTTGCCATTAAGGAGACCGACACTATGGATCGTTTGGCTCGTCTTTACTTGAAGGAAGTTGTTTCTAAGCACGGGGTACCAGTTTCTATTATCTCGGATCGTGACTCCCATTTTACTTCTCACTTCTGGAAGTCTTTGCACAAGGCTTTGGGTACCCAACTAGACATGAGCACGGCTTATCATCCACAGACTGACGGTCAGAGTGAGCGCACGATTCAAACTTTAGAAGACATGCTGCGGGCATGTGTGATCGATTTTGGCAAGGGTTGGGAAGCTCATCTACCATTAGTAGAATTCTCGTATAATAACAGTTATCACACGAGCATCAAGGCTGCTCCGTTCGAAGCACTGTACGGACGGAAATGCCGTTCTCCTCTTTGTTGGGCTGAAGTGGGTGAGAGTCAACTCACTGGGCCTGAACTAGTGTACGAAACTTCGGAAAAGATCGTACAGATTCGTAATCGGTTGGCGGCGGCACGGGACCGGCAAAAGAGTTATGCTGATCAGCGTCGCAAACCATTGGAATTCCAAGTCAATGATAAGGTACTTCTAAAAGTCTCACCGTGGAAGGGCGTCATACGCTTTGGGAAGCGTGGCAAACTCAACCCGCGGTATGTCGGCCCATTTACGATCCTGGAACGGATTGGGCCGGTGGCATATCGTCTTGATTTACCGACGGAGCTCGGTAACGTACATAACGTCTTTCACGTGTCAAACTTGAAGAAGTGTCTGGCTGACGAGTCTCTCATCGTTCCACTAGAAGAGATCAAGGTTGATGATCGTCTTCGGATTGTGGAAGAACCTGTGGAGATCCTTGATTACAAGATTCGTAGCCTACGTCACAGCAAGATTCGTATCGTTAAGGTTCGGTGGAACTCGAACCGGGGACCGGAGTATACGTGGGAACGAGAGGATCAGATGAAGTCTAAGTATCCTCATCTTTTTCCTAAGGAAGCGTTCGAGTCGAGACATGTCTCTTCGGCAGCTGAATGAATCTCGGGTCGAGATTCCTTTTAACGTGGGGATGATGTAACAACTCGGGTAAATCTCTCTTTTGGTTTCTATCTTTTTGTTTGTTTCCTTCGTTATTTCTTTTGTCCTTTTGGTACTTGTGCAATTTTCGGGACGAAAATTCTTTTAACGTGGGGATGATGTGACACCCGGCAAATTCTGGTTAACAACGTTGTCTAGATAAAAGTCTACCTTAGCGAGTCACGCGTATATTGTACTTAACTGGGTTAGTTAAGTCGGGTTATGGTTCGGGAACTATTGGTTAGTCTAGAAGATCATTGGATGTTGGTCTAGAGGTTCGTTAGATGTCAGTCCTTAACCAAGTGTACAAACGGTGACGATTTGTAGGATCGTCAGGGCATACGGAACGTACGAGTCTCGAGTCCCGGGAATTGGTGAACGAGTGTGAAAATGTGTATTTACTTGTATTATGTGTTTACAATCATTATGTGACTTGTCGGTACGTGAATATGTGTTAACATATGTTAAAACGGGGTTTAACGCGCAAAACACACAAAACCAACCCCTATAGGCGATTAGGAAGCCTAATCACCTATAGGGGAGGCGAGTAGGAGACCCTAAGGGCGATTAGGGGCCTACTCGTGTGAAGGTATAGGCGATTAGGCCTAATTGTGTGAACCTTCATGAGAGTAGCAGCCCTAATCGCGTATAAGGGCTGCACAATCGCTAGTAACGGGCTGGACGACTAAAAACGACTATAAATACCATACTTAACCTCCTAAACTTCATTATACCAACCCTAGTCGTCCCATAACCCGCCCCAACACATAAACAACCTCTGGAAGGCGATTTTTGATCAAAACTCAAGGTTTCAAGCTTGAATCATCATACTTTCATAATCCTAAGGTTTGATTTTCATCCATAACTCTTTATAAACGTTTTTAATCAATCCCTAATGGTCTAGACCTGTTTTTAAACGAAAAAGCTTTCTGAAAATCGTCAATAAGGGTTGTTAATCGGATTATAACCAATATGCATGCATTATGGGTGTGTATGATTAGAAAGCTAGGATTTTTATGATTCATGATGATGATTTGATATGTTATTATGATAGATCAGTATTGATATTGATAGTATGATGATAGAAATCTCAGTAATTGGATATTAGGGTTATGATTACGCGTGTTAGTATGATGTTGCATGCTATGTGAATGGTGTTTGGATTACTTGATTGCATGCAGGACTGATTATACGAGGTTAAACGAAGGATTGTGGGTTAAACATGTTTAGGATAGTGTTTGGGATGATATTGGGTGGTTACACACGTTCTGGATCTGATTTGGAGCGTTAAACGCGCGAAAAACCGGAACAGCAAGGTTACAGGCGAGTAGCATTCCTAATCGCCTATGTTATAGGCGAGTAGGGTGCTAATCGCCTATAACTCAGGCGAGTAGAGGCCTACTCGTGTGACAGTAGGGGTGATTAGCCCTAATTGCTAGTAAGTTCATGTGATTAGCCCTAATTGCTAGTAAGTTCATGTGATTAGCCCTAATTGCTAGTAAGTTCATGTGATTAGCCCTAATTGCTAGTAAGTTCATGTGAGTAGCTCCTAATTGCCTATAATATAGGCGAGTAGGGTTTCTAATTGCTAGTTGACCAACCTAAATGCTAGTTGACTTTTCCTAATCGCGTGTACTGCTGCTGTAAGTGTAAATTAGCATTCCGAGACCCGATTTAACATGTAGTAATATGCTAGGAACCCCGTAACATGTCTAATAACTTGGTAACATATATTTGGATGTAGTTCGGTGATACGTGAACTATGTGCTATAACTTGTTGTGCGTTAACGTATGTTAAGTGTGAATGCGTTATTGTATGTTGTGGAGCGTAAACATAACACGGGGAGTCTCGGGTCACCAATGGGATGTCGAGTCTTGTACTTTGGGTCAGTTAAACAGTCACGGTGTTTTCAAACGAACTTGGTTATGGTCTGGACATCTAGGGACTAATTAACCTGCGGGTTATTAGTCTAAGTACTTGTAACTGTCGTATGTTAGGTCGCCGCTTTACGGGACTAGCATAGCAGCTGAGTTTACTCGGGTTAAGGAGTAACGCAACTTAAGGTGAGTTTACGGTCCCTCTTTTAAACTGGTTTTATACTTTCGGGGGAGAAAACATGTGTTAAAACGATTATTTGGTAACTACTGTCATACTATGGGTTTCTATTGTGTACTACACGATCTTTGGAAGTCCCGGGGGGAACCATGAATGTGCGGGTTTGCACAACGGGGAAATGTGAATAGCGCTATTGGGAGTGACCAACCCCGCTCGTCGGCTTGGAGGGCCGGGCGAGTGCATATTGTCTCAAACAGGAACAACAGGAACAATTGGTACTTTTCGGGCACAACATCTGGTATTCGAGTTAGTAATGGTTTTCCAATCGTGGTAGTAACAAAACGTACGCCTAGCTAGCGTATACTGGTTTTCGATTTATTATAGTATGGACAGGTGGACTTGGTACTTGGATACAAAACCTGTAAACTCACCAGCATTTTTGTGCTGACGTAAACTTTTACATGTTTTCTCAGGTCGCTAAGGTAGCACGACTGGACTAGGGCGCACGCGTCTGCACGGCGTCTAACTAGGGTTGCATGGTCTTTTGAACGTTGAACTATTATTTCATTGTTGAGATACTGTTTTTGAATAAGCTTCCGCTGTAAACGGGATTTTAAACTATGTTTTGAAATTGCATTTATATTCATTTAGACTTGTTTATTGTGATCGTTGGTTTGGATCCTGGTTTGTCATGCGCCTCGCGGTAAAACTCCGCAAGTGGATTTTGAGGGTGTGACAGACGTCGATTTCGTTTCGGTTCCATACCTTTCTAGACATGATATAATTTATTGAGATCTCTTCGTTTTCAGGTACCTGAGGTTCTTCTGGAACCATCATGTCTAGTGTCTCTTCAGGAGACTCATTTCTTGGTTTTACCGTTACCTCGACTTGACCATCTAAATTATTTGCTCCTTTCTTCTTTCGAGGATTTTTATCTTTAGAACCGATTGGTCTACCACGTTTGAGGCGTGCATTAGACTCATTTCCAACATGTGGTTGTCCTTCTGGGACACTTATTCTTACTGGAGCATTGGCAGCTGGTATATGTGACTTTGTCACTCTCTTGGGGTCAGTGAATGCGTCTGGTAGTTGATTTGCTAATCCTTGTAAATGAATTATCCTTTGAACTTCTGTTTCACACTGTTTAGTTCGAGGATCAAGATGAGATAATGATAATTCATTCCAACTTAAATTATTATTTTTCAGCTGCTTTTCATCTCCCCCTAGTGTTGGGAATGTTGATTCAACAAAATGACAATCACTAAATCGAGCCGTAAATAAATCTCCTGTTGATGGCTCCAAATACTTAATGATGGATGGTGATTCATACCCAACATATATTCCTAACCTCCTTTGAGGTCCCATCTTTGTTCGTTGTGGTGGAGCGATAGGTACATATACGGCACAACCAAAAATTCTTAGATGGGAAATATCTGGTTCCTGACCAAAAACCAACTTTAATGGGGAGGAAGTGTGATAACTCGTTGGCCTGATGCGTATTAGTGTTGCTGCATGTAGAATTGCATGGCCCCAAGCAGATGCTGGTAATTTTGATTTCATAATCATAGGTCTTGCAACCATTTGGAGTCGCTTGATAAGCGATTCAGCAAGTCCATTTTGTGTATGTACATGAGGTACAGGATGCTCTACACTTATCCCAATAGACGTGCAATAATCATTAAATGTTTGGGATGTAAATTCACCAGCATTGTCCAACCTAATTTTCTTGATGGGGTAATCTGGAAAATGTGCTCTTAGCCTTATCAATTGAGCAAGTAGTCGTGCAAATGCCATATTACGACTTGATAGTAAGCACACATGTGACCATCTAGTTGATGCATCAATTAAGACCATAAAGTATCTGAATGGTCCACTAGAAGGGTGTATAGGCCCACATATGTCCCCATGTATTCTTTCCAAAAAACTCAAGGATTCAGTCGCCACCTTAAGTGGTGATGGTCGGGTAATTAACTTCCCTTGTGAGCATGCAACACATGTAATGTCCTTAGACTGAAGAATCTTTTTATTCTTCAAAGAATGTCCATGTGAATTCTCTATAATTTTTCGCATCATTATTGACCCGGGATGGCCTAACCGGTCATGCCAAATGATAAAATTTTCTTGGTCCATAAACTTCTGGTTTATGACTGCATTTGTTTCAGGTGCACTAATTTTAGTGCAATACAAACCAGAGGCAAGTGCGGGTAACTTCTCTAATACATGTTTTTTACCCGAAATAATATTTGTGATTTGAAGGTACTCATCATGTCCCTCACATGCAGTCTCAAGATGATATCCATTTAGACGAATATCTTTAAAACTTATTAGATTTCTTTGAGATTGTGGGGAAAATAATGCATTGTTAATTTTAAGTGGAGTTCCACTTTGTAGAATTATATAAGCTACTCCAAAGCCTTCAATCAATTTTGATTTACCAGATATAGTACTAACGCTTGCCTCTTTCATAGATAAACTAGAGAAATAATCTCTTTTCTTTAGAATTGTATTTGTAGTCGCACTGTCTATTAGACCTATATCTTCACCATTAATAGTGATTTTAGTTAAACACTCCATATGCTTCAAAACAAAACAAAGTCATATAAATAAAATGTCTAATATGCTTCAATCATGAAAAAAAATCCAAAATGTTTCATACGTCTCAAAACAAACAAGAAATAAATAAAAAAAGCATAACACTCAAACAAATTGTCTTAAAGAAATAAAGGAAATAACTTAAGATCATTCATATGTAACGAAAATTGCAAGCATCCAACTGGGTTGTGTCAGCCACGATATCACCAGAATCCAAATTAGTTGGCTCGATATGGAAATCATCATAATCCAAATTAGTTGGCTCAGTATGTTCCTTATGACCATCAGGGACTTCAATATTTCCATCTTCATACGTAAAGTGTGTCTCTATTCCTTTCCCCTTGTCTTTGATGGATTGTTGGTAAAGTTCCACCAAATGTTTGGGCGTACGACATGCACGGGCCCAATGATTGTTACTTCCACATCGGTGACATGCATTTGGTGGAGCCACGTTTTTCTTTTTACCCTTTTCATCATTAGATTTCTTTTCATTAGCATGCCACTTATGGTGGTTCCCGTTGTTTTTAAATTGAACACCATGATAATTTCCTCGGCCACGTCCACGACCATGACCATGATCACGACCACGACCACGACCACGTTGATAACCACGACCACGACCACGTCCATGACTTTCACTTTGGCCATTATATGTTGCCACATTCGCTTCTGGGAATGGGGCTGCACCAACTGGACGAGTCTCATGATTTTTCATTAACAGCTCATTATTTTGCTCAGCCACAAGCAAACATGATATCAATTCACTATATTTGGTGAAACCCCTTTCACGATATTGTTGTTGCAAGAGCATATTTGAGGCGTGAAAGGTGGAGAATGTCTTTTCCAACATCTCCTTATCAGTAATATTTTCACCACAAAGAATCAGTTGTGACGTGATTCTAAACATTGCCGAGTTATACTCACTTATAGACTTAAAGTCTTGTAACCTTAAATTGAGCCATTCATAACGAGCATTTGGTAATATTACCGTTTTTTGGTGGTCATATCTTTCTTTCAGTTTGGTCCAAAGAACAAGTGGATCCTTGACAGTGAGGTATTCATTTTTCAAATCCTCATGAATATGGTGGCGTAAGAAAATCATCGCCTTTGCTTTATCTTGGGTATTTGTTTGATTTCCTTCTTTAATTGTCTCCCCAAGATTATTAGCATTCAAATGGATTTCAGCATCCAATACCCATGACAAATAATTTTTTCCAGTAATGTCTAGAGCCAAAAACTCAAGCTTTGCAAGATTCGACATGATTAACTATTAAAGATATAAACATGTGGATTAATATATGTTATTAAAATAGTAAACCCAAACATTAAAGTTAAAGTAATATTATTATAAAAAATTTAGACGGAGGATTCTTCTTTACCTTTGCATAATTTGGTTGACAACATAGCAAAGGATGTATATATATATTTTTTTTTTCGAAAGTTTTATCGGTGGGGTTTAGTAATTTTCTTGAATTTAACAGATCCCACTCTTTTATAAAGAAAAATCGATAAATAAAATTGATTTTAATCTATTCAAAAATAAAAATAAAAAAATATTAAGTCATGTAAACCTTACTTAGAAAAATCATCTGTTACTTTATTATTAAAAAATAATAATTTCAAATGGACTATGTACTAATTTTTTTTTGAATAGTTATAGTTATTGAATTTTCGACCTAGGTGCTACGACAATTACGGTAATAGTATTGAAGTTTTAACACACACGTGAAGGATTATAAGTTTATAACATATGTACTTTTTATGATACCATATCTCGTAATTTTTTATTTTCTTAGATTTTAGTAATTTTCTAACAATATAATCCCTATGATATAATTTAAACTAGTTTAACATGATGAACTAAAATTATAATATACGATATGATAGAACATAATATGATTAAACAATAATAAATATCAATCTCGATTTAACCCAAAATTGTATTTGTTATAATAAGGGTTATTTAAAGAGATCAAAGAGAATAACAAAACAAGTCTCTAATACAACCCAAAATTGTATGAATTACGATATGGATTATATATGAGATAATAAAGAATAAAAGTAATAAGAAAATATGATATACCTTATGATGGTATGATTCTACTCCAAAAGCAACTCGTGCTGATAACGTGTTGTAAACAAGCCTAATAGCAAGAATATGAGAAGAGATAATAGGGAGAGAAAGAGAGATTTTATTATTAATTGGTGTGTCTAGAATAATACATTGTCATTGTCATGACTATATATAGGAGAAACACATCTTGGAGAACAAGTCAACATATATAAGGAATTGATAATCAACTAATAATAGATTTATAACATTACCTATTTTGTTTTTATAAATTTATTTAATTTTGTGTTGTTTTAATTATATATGTATATCTACCAATAATAACATAAATAATTGTTGTTTATAATAATAATAACAACACTTCATTTTATAAACGGGTTTATTTTGTTAGAATTAAATGTTTCATGGTCTAAAATCTAAATATTTGTCTTTAGCCCATGTCATGTCCCCTTGTTGTATATAAACGAGTGCTAAAAAAACATTAAGAATTTGCTTGAACGGGTGAGGCCCATTGCTTGTCATTAGCCCATGTCATGTCCCCTATATAAACTTGTCGCTTGTAAGCTTGTTATCTCTATTGTATTATACACACTAGATTATACCCTGGGAGCATCCCGGGTTGAGGAAATTTCATATGATACATCAATTTTACATATGAAATAGATTGATATATAACTCTAATATTAATATCTAATCTAAAACAATGTACAACTCCAATGCTAACACCTAATCTAAAAGAATGTAGAACTTCAATTTAACTCTAATATTAACACATATCCTGTGACACCCGGCAAATTCTGGTTAACAACATGGTCTAGATTAAAGTCTACCTTAGCGAGTCACGCGTATATTATACTTAACGAGGGTTATCTAGATAGCTAGATAGGACATACGAGCATTATCTCGGGTTATGAGATGCTTTGACTCCTTGTGTGGGTCGGGTTCTGACTCCTTGTGTGAGTTAACATGTGATTTCATGATTAGTGAACCTCGGACGTTGGTGAATAACAAACTTATGTGTCTCGGTGATATCTGACAAACTTATGTGAAAACCATACGTGATTATGTGAACCTAGACCGAACACGTTAATAAAAATTATTAAAAAGTGGAGCGTGAGGTTGATTAGGGTCTTAACGCATGGGGTTACACTTGTTACGGTTCGAAACAACGAAAACGTCGAAGGATAACGCGTCGGGAGGCGAAACGAGGCAAAAGCGCGCCACCCGGAGCTGTGAGCGGCCGCTCACAGGCTCCGAGCGGCCGCTCGAAGGACACTGACGGGGTTAAACCGCCTCAAACTCGTATTTAAACATCCTTAACTCCCATGCAGCCCTCATACTCAACCCTAATCGCCCCCTTACTGCCCCACACGAATATTTCACTCCAAAAACACCTGCTAAGGCTTAAGATCATCAATTGGGAGGCTCCAAGGCGCGCGATTGATTGATTTGAAGAGCTAAGGGTATAACTCATGATTTCTTACGCTTTTTACTTTATGTTTTATTGTAAAAATCCTATAACAAGTTTGTCCAGGTCTGATTGGGTTTAATAAACATTAAAACATGAGTCTTTTTGAAGATTAAACGGATTAAACCTATTAATAAACGCGTAGTAACATCATAGGATGCTTGTTGCGCAAGTTATTAGTGTTTTGATCTTAAAAGCTTTGATCTTGATATGTTTGATAATAGGATCTGATGGGAATAGGTATTAGGAAAGTTGTATGATGATTATTAGGTATTATTGATTGATAATAGGCAACTAGGGTTTGATATAATTGATGATATTGTACGATCAGAATCTGGACAGATTCTGAAAGTCGACTTGTAGGGTCTGTTTCGTGGCTTGAAAACAATTGATTTGATCGATTCTTTGCATGATTGTAACGTACAAGGTCTTAGCTTTTCATAATGGGCAAAACCATCGAATTTGGACGTCGTTTGAGTCGTTTTTGGAATTTTAATTGATTAGGGGTCATATCAGATTTTCGGATTTGTAAATTGGGTTAACTTTAAATGGTCACAACTTGAGATTTACAAGGAATTAGATTATGAAATTTTTACAGTAGGTCAATACTGGAAAAATAGAGCTTTTCCAAGTGGATTCATCTCGTTTGGATGAATACACAATTTTTAAGAATTTTCCTACTAAACTGACCTGTTGAGGAGATTTTCTGGACCTAGCTGTGTTGTACGAATTTTCATAATTTTTGTGTTTGGAATTGAGACAAAACAAAAATAGGTATTGTCGAGTGAATCCCAAAGTAAATTCAGTAAAAATTTGGGAGGTTAACTCACTGGTTTGCTATTTTAAATAAATTAGTTTTGATGGCGCACAATCTGTCCTGAAAACACAGATTGTGTATTATGTGCTCATGTGCTTAATTGAGGTCTTAGGTGGTATGGAATTGATATGTAACTGAAGTACACTTGTCTGAGACACATACGGAATGTAGAAACTAATTGTAACCAACGTATTCACCAACGGGTCCGTAGGGTTTACTATTGCATGTAGAATCACTAGGCGTCGTATACACACTTTTGAACATTTAAAACGCCTTGGACAAACGAGTTATATGGGTAATGATATTACGCCTATACTCACTGAGCGACACTGTTATTAGGGTGTCGGTAGCATATATTGCTTGCTGTTCGGATTCTTTGCTTGCACGTTAAGGTGAGTTTACGGCCCCTCTTTTAAACTGGTTTCATACTTTCGGGGGAGAAAACATGTGTTAAAACTGTTATTTGGTAACTACTGTCATACTATGGGTTTCTATTGTGTACTACACGATCTTTGGAAGTCCCGGGGGGAACCATGAATGTGCGGGTTTGCACAACGGGGAAATGTGAATAGCGCTATTGGGAGTGACCAACCCCGCTCGTCGACTTGGAGGGTCGGCGGGTGCATATTGTCTCAAACAGGAACAACAGGAACAATCGGAACATACATCGGGCATACTTTTGGTATTCGCGTTAGTAATGGTTTTCCAATCGTGGTAGTAACAAAACGTACGCCTAGCTAGCGTATACTGGTTTTCGATTTATTATAGTATGGACAGGTGGACTTGGTACTTGGATACAAAACCTGTGAACTCACCAGCATTTTTGTGCTGACGTAAACTTTTACATGTTTTCTCAGGTCGCTAAGGTAGCACAATGGAACTAGGGCGCACACGTCTGCACTGCGTCTAGTTAGAGTCGCATGGTTTTCATATGTTGAACAATTGGTTTACTTTTGAGATACTGTTTTGAATAAGCTTCCGCTGTAAACGGGAATTTTAAACATTGTTTTGAAATTGCATTATGTTCATGTTAGACTTGTTTATTGTGATCGTTGGTTTGGATCCTGGTTTGTCATGCGCCTCGCGGTAAAACTCCGCAAGTGGATTTTGAGGGTGTGACAGATTGGTATCAGAGCCAATGGTTATAGTGAACTAGGACTGCATGTAGGGTCTAGTCTATAGCCGAGTCACACACACTAGACGATCACATGGTACTAAACGTTATAGTGGTTTACGTATGGTCTTGTCGGGGTGTCTCTAAATCGTTGGTCTTTCTATGTTACATCATCCGTTCTATCTTAGGTTGGGTTACTTGTTTTCTAGGCAGTGTAGTCTATTGGAGTAACTCGTGTGCTCTCGAGATTTGTCCAAGGCTCGGACATCTCCCTTTCGCACTCCAATAGAAACACTTGTCATGAACTACCGTAGTATTACGGTGTGTAGCTAAGAGTCTATGTTCGGTGATTTGAACTTTGAACTAGGAGAACACTGGGAGGACCATGTAGAGCGTTTTATCATTTTGGGTGCACACAAAATCATAAAACGAAATGCATGGAAGCCCTAGTGAGCTCTGGGTTTGAGGGGATAGTCCTGGATTGGATCTGGCTTTGATCTTGTGAACATTAGTGGTTATCCTTATCTGCGAAACTAAATTTTCTCGCTCTTTCTGCCAGAATCATGTCTGGAGTACGAGGAGGACGTGGAGGTGGTCGCAATGGTGGACGTGGTGGTGGTCGCGGTGGTGCTGGTGGTCGTGGAGGTGTTAACCTATCGCAGGATGATCTGAACAACTTACTCCAAGCTGCCTTTCAGTTAGGGCACAACGGTGGTGGTAAGTTGTTTTATCCGTTTTCTTTGCCTCATTGGTGAACCTTGTTTACGTTATTCGTAGTTCTCATACGTTTCATTTCAGGTGGTCCTGTTGATCCACCCCCACCCATGTGCACCTACAAGATGTTCAGGGACTGTAAGCCCCAGGAATTCTCTGGCACTGAGGGTGCGGTTAGCTTGCTTAGGTGGTTGGAGAAAGTGGAGTCGGTATTTCTGATGTGTAACTGTCTCCCAGAAGATCGGGTGAAGTATTCGGCTGCGTTATTTCAGGACGTGGCATTGACTTGGTGGAATGGTATCACCCAGAACATGGGTATTGGGGAGGCATATGCTATGCCATGGGAGAACTTTGTGCAGTTGCTGAAGCGGGAGTATTGCCCGAGAGAAGAGGTACAGAAGCTGGAGCATGAGGTGTGGAACCTCAAGATGACTGGATCGGAAATCGAGAAGTATACTGTGAGGAGGAATGAGTTGGCAGTGCTGTGTCCCGATCTGCACGTGCCAGAGTATCGGAAGATTGAACATTATGTCTCAGGGTTAGTGCCGGAAATTGCAGGGTTAGTGGCTGCTGGGAATCATCCTACTTATGCGGAGGTAGTTCGATCGGCCCATAGGATGACCAATTTAAAGGTGAATGAGGGGATTTTGCCGGCGAAAGGTTCGACTGCTAAGGCCCCAGAGAACAATAAGCGCAAGTGGGAAAACGACGGGAAAGGGTCTGGGTCTGCACAGCAGGGTAAAAAGTTTGATAATGGGGGTTCATCGTCTTCGGGTAATAAGCAGGGTGGTTATGCGGGAAAACTGCCCAAATGCAACAAGTGTGGACGCCATCACCAAGGGAACTGCGACAGTAACCGTTGTCACCGCTGCCAGCGAACAGGCCATTATGCTAAAGATTGTCGGGCGACACTTCCATCGACTCAGGCTCCGACTAACAGTTCAGCTCCGACTACTCAAGGGACTACAGGGAAACAGGGATGCTACAACTGTGGTGACACTGGGCATTACAAGAAGGATTGCCCAAAACTGAAACAGGGTGGAAACAACGGGAATGGTAACAACGGGGGCGGCGGCAGAAATGCACGTGCCTTCGTCATTGGAGCTGCTGAGGCTAGGCAGGACCCTGATACAGTCACCGGTACGTTTCTTCTCAATAATCATTCCGTTAGCGTGTTATTTGATTCTGGTGCCGACAAGAGTTTTGTATCCATGGATGTTAGTCGACTGCTAGATGTAGTACCTGTACTGTTAGAGACCAAGTATATTATTGAGTTAGCTGACGGTAAAACGATTGAAGCTACTAGTGTTCTTCGGGAGTGTCAGTTAGAGTTGTCGGGTTTATCGTTCCCCATCGATCTTATGCCGGTACCTTTGGGTAGTTTTGACGTTGTGGTAGGAATGGATTGGTTATCTTTGTATCGCGCGGAGATTGTCTGTTACGATAAGGTTATTCGGATTCCTCTCCCTGATGGAGAATTTCTTTCTGTGTACGGTATCAAGGGTGGTGTTTCGCTAAACATCATCTCTAGCATGAAAGCCCTTAAGTGTCTTCGAAAGGGTTATCCAGCCGTATTGGCGCTTTTATCTGTTTCCTCTAGTGATGAGAAGAGGATTGACGACATTCCGGTGGTACGCGAATTTCTTGATGTTTTTCCCGATGATTTATCTGGTCTTCCTCCTCATCGTCAAGTCGAGTTCGGTATTGATCTCGTACCAGGGGCTGCTCCTATTGCTCGGGCCCCCTACCGTCTTGCACCTCCCGAGATGCAGGAACTGTCCAGCCAGTTACAGGAACTCTTGGACAAGGGTTTCATCCGACCAAGTTCTTCCCCTTGGGGAGCCCCGATTTTATTTGTTAAGAAGAAGGATGGGAGTTTCCGATTATGCGTAGACTACAGAGAACTGAACAAATTGACCGTCAAGAACCGTTATCCTCTTCCACGTATCGATGATCTATTCGACCAGCTCCAGGGTTCTAGTTATTATTCCAAGATCGACTTGAGGTCCGGTTATCACCAGCTGCGCGTCAGGGAGGCTGACGTTGCAAAGACTGCTTTTCGAACACGTTATGGCCATTTCGAATTCTTGGTCATGCCTTTCGGTCTCACGAACGCACCGGCGGTTTTCATGGACTTGATGAACCACGTCTGTAAACCATATTTGGACAAGTTCGTCATTGTATTTATTGATGACATTCTGATCTACTCCAAAAACGAGACCGAACACGGGGAACATCTGCGGTTAGTTTTGGAACTTTTACGACGGGAGCAACTTTACGCCAAGTTCTCAAAGTGTGACTTTTGGTTACGCGAAGTTCAATTCCTAGGACATGTGGTCAATGAACTAGGAATTCATGTCGATCCAGCTAAGATCGAAGCGATCAAGGACTGGGGAGCACCAAAGACGCCAACTGAGGTGCGGCAATTCCTAGGCCTTGCGGGCTACTATCGTCGTTTCATCCAGGGGTTCTCGAAGATTGCTCAACCCCTCACCATTCTCACTCAGAAGGATAGAAAGTTCGACTGGGGTGAATCACAAGAGTCAGCGTTTGAAGAACTGAAGTCTAAACTGTGTTCTGCTCCTATTTTGTCCTTACCTGAGGGTCCTGATGATTTTGTTGTTTACTGTGACGCTTCCATTCATGGACTCGGTTGCGTGTTGATGCAACGCGAGAAAGTGATTGCGTATGCTTCTCGTCAACTCAAAGTGCACGAGAAGAACTACACAACTCATGACTTGGAGTTGGGTGCCGTGGTATTCGCGTTGAAAATTTGGAGACATTACTTGTACGGTACCAAATGCACTATCTACACCGATCACAAGAGTCTCCAACACATTTTCGACCAACAACATTTGAACATACGGCAGCGCCGTTGGATCGAACTTTTGAACGACTATGATTGTGCTATTAAGTACCATCCTGGCAAGGCGAATGTTGTAGCAGACGCCTTGAGCAGGAAGGAATCTTCTAAACCTCGTCGCGTTCGGGCGTTGCAGCTCACTATCCATTCGTCGTTACCTGATCAACTCCGTTCTGCCCAATTGGAAGCTTTGAAGGAGGAAAACCTTAAAGCTGAGACCATGCACGGTGCCGACAAGCACCTCGAGAAAAGGCCAGATGGCTTGCACTATTTCGCAGAACGCATATGGGTTCCTTTATTCGGGGGACTACGGGAGCTTGTTCTTGATGAAGCTCATAAGTCCCGATATTCTATTCATCCTGGTTCGGATAAGATGTACCAAGATCTGAAGGTGCTTTACTGGTGGCCAAACATGAGGTCGGACATAGCCTCATACGTGAGCAAATGCTTGACCTGTGCTAAGGTCAAGGTGGAATACCAGAAACCGTCGGGTCTCTTGCAACAACCTGAAATTCCGGAATGGAAATGGGAACGGATTACTATGGATTTTGTCACACAACTTCCTAAGTCACCAAGCGGGAACGACAAGATATGGGTGATTGTCGATCGGTTGACGAAATCAGCTCATTTTCTTGCTATTAAGGAGACCGACACCATGGATCGTTTGGCTCGTCTTTATTTGAAGGAGGTCGTTTCTAAGCACGGGGTACCAGTTTCTATTATCTCGGATCGTGACTCTCATTTTACTTCTCACTTCTGGAAGTCTTTGCACAAGGCTTTGGGTACACAACTAGACATGAGTACGGCTTACCATCCACAGACTGACGGTCAGAGTGAGCGTACGATTCAAACTTTAGAAGACATGCTGCGGGCATGTGTGATCGATTTTGGCAAGGGTTGGGAAGCTCATCTACCGTTAGTAGAATTCTCGTACAACAATAGTTATCACACGAGCATCAAGGCGGCTCCGTTCGAGGCACTGTACGGACGGAAATGCCGTTCTCCTCTTTGCTGGGCTGAAGTGGGTGAGAGTCAACTCACTGGGCCTGAACTAGTGTACGAAACTTCGGAAAAGATCGTACAGATTCGTAATCGGTTGGCGGCGGCACGGGACCGGCAAAAGAGTTATGCTGATCAGCGTCGCAAACCACTGGAATTCCAAGTCAATGACAAGGTACTTCTAAAAGTCTCACCGTGGAAGGGCGTCATACGCTTTGGGAAGCGTGGCAAACTCAACCCACGGTATGTCGGACCATTTACGATCCTGGAACGGATTGGACCGGTGGCATATCGTCTTGATTTACCGACGGAGCTCGGTAACGTACATAACGTCTTCCACGTGTCAAACTTGAAGAAGTGTCTGGCTGACGAGTCTCTCATCGTTCCACTAGAAGAGATCAAGGTTGATGATCGTCTTCGGATTGTGGAAGAACCTGTGGAGATCCTTGATTACAAGATTCGTAGCCTGCGCCACAGCAAGATTCGTATCGTTAAGGTTCGGTGGAACTCGGACCGGGGACCGGAATATACATGGGAACGGGAGGATCAGATGAAGTCTAAGTATCCTCATCTTTTACCTAAGGAAGCGTTCGAGTCGAGACATGTCTCTTCGGCAGCTGAATGAATCTCGGGTCGAGATTCCTTTTGACGTGGGGATGATGTGACAACTCGGGTAAATCTCTCTCTTGGTATCTATCTTTTTGTTTTGCTTCCTTCGCTATTTCTTTTGTTCTTTCTATACTTGTGCAATTTTCGGGACGAAAATTCTTTTAACGTGGGGATGATGTGACACCCGGCAAATTCTGGTTAACAACATGGTCTAGATTAAAGTCTACCTTAGCGAGTCACGCGTATATTATACTTAACGAGGGTTATCTAGATAGCTAGATAGGACATACGAGCATTATCTCGGGTTATGAGATGCTTTGACTCCTTGTGTGGGTCGGGTTCTGACTCCTTGTGTGAGTTAACATGTGATTTCATGATTAGTGAACCTCGGACGTTGGTGAATAACAAACTTATGTGTCTCGGTGATATCTGACAAACTTATGTGAAAACCATACGTGATTATGTGAACCTAGACCGAACACGTTAATAAAAATTATTAAAAAGTGGAGCGTGAGGTTGATTAGGGTCTTAACGCATGGGGTTACACTTGTTACGGTTCGAAACAACGAAAACGTCGAAGGATAACGCGTCGGGAGGCGAAACGAGGCAAAAGCGCGCCACCCGGAGCTGTGAGCGGCCGCTCACAGGCTCCGAGCGGCCGCTCGAAGGACACTGACGGGGTTAAACCGCCTCAAACTCGTATTTAAACATCCTTAACTCCCATGCAGCCCTCATACTCAACCCTAATCGCCCCCTTACTGCCCCACACGAATATTTCACTCCAAAAACACCTGCTAAGGCTTAAGATCATCAATTGGGAGGCTCCAAGGCGCGCGATTGATTGATTTGAAGAGCTAAGGGTATAACTCATGATTTCTTACGCTTTTTACTTTATGTTTTATTGTAAAAATCCTATAACAAGTTTGTCCAGGTCTGATTGGGTTTAATAAACATTAAAACATGAGTCTTTTTGAAGATTAAACGGATTAAACCTATTAATAAACGCGTAGTAACATCATAGGATGCTTGTTGCGCAAGTTATTGGTGTTTTGATCTTAAAAGCTTTGATCTTGATATGTTTGATAATAGGATCTGATGGGAATAGGTATTAGGAAAGTTGTATGATGATTATTAGGTATTATTGATTGATAATAGGCAACTAGGGTTTGATATAATTGATGATATTGTACGATCAGAATCTGGACAGATTCTGAAAGTCGACTTGTAGGGTCTGTTTCGTGGCTTGAAAACAATTGATTTGATCGATTCTTTGCATGATTGTAACGTACAAGGTCTTAGCTTTTCATAATGGGCAAAACCATCGAATTTGGACGTCGTTTGAGTCGTTTTTGGAATTTTAATTGATTAGGGGTCATATCAGATTTTCGGATTTGTAAATTGGGTTAACTTTAAATGGTCACAACTTGAGATTTACAAGGAATTAGATTATGAAATTTTTACAGTAGGTCAATACTGGAAAAATAGAGCTTTTCCAAGTGGATTCATCTCGTTTGGATGAATACACAATTTTTAAGAATTTTCCTACTAAACTGACCTGTTGAGGAGATTTTCTGGACCTAGCTGTGTTGTACGAATTTTCATAATTTTTGTGTTTGGAATTGAGACAAAACAAAAATAGGTATTGTCGAGTGAATCCCAAAGTAAATTCAGTAAAAATTTGGGAGGTTAACTCACTGGTTTGCTATTTTAAATAAATTAGTTTTGATGGCGCACAATCTGTCCTGAAAACACAGATTGTGTATTATGTGCTCATGTGCTTAATTGAGGTCTTAGGTGGTATGGAATTGATATGTAACTGAAGTACACTTGTCTGAGACACATACGGAATGTAGAAACTAATTGTAACCAACGTATTCACCAACGGGTCCGTAGGGTTTACTATTGCATGTAGAATCACTAGGCGTCGTATACACACTTTTGAACATTTAAAACGCCTTGGACAAACGAGTTATATGGGTAATGATATTACGCCTATACTCACTGAGCGACACTGTTATTAGGGTGTCGGTAGCATATATTGCTTGCTGTTCGGATTCTTTGCTTGCACGTTAAGGTGAGTTTACGGCCCCTCTTTTAAACTGGTTTCATACTTTCGGGGGAGAAAACATGTGTTAAAACTGTTATTTGGTAACTACTGTCATACTATGGGTTTCTATTGTGTACTACACGATCTTTGGAAGTCCCGGGGGGAACCATGAATGTGCGGGTTTGCACAACGGGGAAATGTGAATAGCGCTATTGGGAGTGACCAACCCCGCTCGTCGACTTGGAGGGTCGGCGGGTGCATATTGTCTCAAACAGGAACAACAGGAACAATCGGAACATACATCGGGCATACTTTTGGTATTCGCGTTAGTAATGGTTTTCCAATCGTGGTAGTAACAAAACGTACGCCTAGCTAGCGTATACTGGTTTTCGATTTATTATAGTATGGACAGGTGGACTTGGTACTTGGATACAAAACCTGTGAACTCACCAGCATTTTTGTGCTGACGTAAACTTTTACATGTTTTCTCAGGTCGCTAAGGTAACACAATGGAACTAGGGCGCACACGTCTGCACTGCGTCTAGTTAGAGTCGCATGGTTTTCATATGTTGAACAATTGGTTTACTTTTGAGATACTGTTTTGAATAAGCTTCCGCTGTAAACGGGAATTTTAAACATTGTTTTGAAATTGCATTATGTTCATGTTAGACTTGTTTATTGTGATCGTTGGTTTGGATCCTGGTTTGTCATGCGCCTCGCGGTAAAACTCCGCAAGTGGATTTTGAGGGTGTGACATATCCTAAAGCCTAAACAAATGTACAAGTCTAATATACTAATATTGATACGTAACTTAAAACAACCTATAACTCTATTAACCTATTCGGCTCTGGTTGAAAAAAAAATCGTATTTACTGATTTGAACATAATTAGTGACTTGCCTATACATAATTAATGATTTACCTGAACACTTTGTGTTTTTTTTCCTGTATGAACAAAACCCCACAAAAAAATAGTCGTTTTTTCTCCGTTTTTTATATAGCACTATGGTACTCGTTGGAAAGATAATAAAATGCTCGTTAATTTGGTGTAATTTTTTTCTTTAAAAAATCTCGTATATAAAAGATATTAACGTTTAAAAATTATGGGAGGAAACATGAGAGTGAAAAATCTAATTTTGTTTTTAAATTCTTTTTTTTCCTAAATTATCTCAATGCCACATGACACACTTAAGAAAGAGAATGCCTCTTTGAGTGTCATGTCATTAAAATAGCTTTGGTTTATTATATGTATAGATGTATTTGTGTAATGATTGATTTAGGGATTTTGACAAGGGGTCAAAAGCAATTGTATAGTAATGAGTTAATGTAACACCCCGATTCTGGACCCGAATTTTTCGCGTTTTATTTTTATTAAATATCAATGTATATTTTAACACCAGACCAAACCCTATAGTTATGTCCGAATATTTTAACAAAATGTTAATAATTTTCAACTGTTTAATGTTTATTTATTTATTTTTTTTTTTTACGCAAGTACGAGTGGCAAAACTAAAACCGATACACGTTAACGAACCCGAGCCCGAATGAAGAATAGTCATCACTGGGGGACATGTGTCACCTCCCAATGGTGACACATGCCCCCACCCCACACAAGACACATCATACACCCAAAGACCTACCATTTTTATAAATCCATACAACACACACTTTTGGATATATTACACAAAGAGAGAATAGAGAACTAGAGAGAGAAACACTGAAGGGAGAGAGAGAGAGAGAGAGAGAGAGAGAGAGATTGTTGGATCTCCGGTCACCATAGCGGCGCCCCTCCTCATTCGACTAAAACTGCATCCCAACCGACACCCCCTGGGTCGGGTTGTTACAGTTAGTATCAGAGCAACGGTTGTAGCAAAATAGGATATCCTCACATATCCTATTCCACACTAGTACTGTAACAATTGCACCTTTGGCTTTACCCAAATACACTATTTTAGTCATTCCTTTAAAAAAAAAAAAAAAAAATAAAAAAAAATTCAGCCGACTCTTATCCCAAACACATCCATATCTATCCAGCCACCATAGCCTACCATAGTTGAAATCTTATCATTATCCATATTTGTGTTCACACTAGTTGAAATTTTGCTTATAAATACCCATTTTAATCATAATCTAATTACTCCATTTCTATCTAGTTTTATCACAATTAAACTTACCCATATACTCTCCCTATCTAGTCTATCAAGTCTATAACTGAATCATTGCTTATTATCTCGTGGTTCTCTCGAATTTTGAAGATTATTAAGTGGGTTTTTTTCTATTCGGGTCTATTATCTTTTGAGCTATAAAAATCGTGAGTTTTTCCAATTCCTTTTGGTTATTCTTTCATTTATGTTAGTAGATCAAAAGCCCTCTGTTTAATTCAGCAAACATAATCGTTAAGGGCTCCAATTGAAAAATCTAGGATTAGGGTGTTCTTGATTAATTGGGGATTTTGATTTAAAAGTATATACAACTTTAAAATTCCATAACTCGACCATCTTTGATCTAAAAATTATGAAACTTGGTATGTATGTTCATATTACTGATTAGAAGTTCTATAAAAATTTTCGTGAATTTTTGATACTGTGTAATATTTTTAATAATTTATATATCTTAAAACATGATTAATTCATATAAAATCGGATATTTCGTATTTTAACATGAAAATTGGTGAAAATATATTTAAATATGTTAGAATAATTTTCATATCATTTTCCTTCTGTTTTAAAACGTTTTTACATGTTATCTTAATTTAATTGTTTAATTAGTTTTGAACAAATAATATTCATAATAAATTCATTCTTGTTACAAAAATTATGAAACTTTACGTGAAGTATCTTGACATCATATAGAAGATCATAGTATTTTTATCTTCGAGAAAATAAATTATTTTCACATAGTTATCAATTTAAATCCTTTTTATCATAATAAATTGATTAAAAATTCATTATTAAGGATTTAAATCCCAAAATTTTTGTGAAGTTATTTCTAACCATAAGAAACTTAAATAAAAATTATGAGTTCAGAAAACAATACGTTTTATGGATTTCCTAATTTTAATCATTTAAACATGATTTAAACTCAATAAATCAGTTTTAAATAAAAATAAATGGAGAAAAATGATGAAAAAAGTATTTATATTATTTTTCATCAGAAGGTAACTATTTTTCATCAAAATAACCTTTTTGATGTTTATCTTGTATTTTGGTCTTATTTATGCTTAATAAGACATAAATAAATAAACTAATTATACATATATAAAAATCTCTTTTATAAACATTTTTCTATAAAAATATTTCAGAGCTGAATATCATAAGTGTGAATCTTAGACTCATTTAATTAGTATGTATTGATTGTAATCGCTATATATTTAGTAAAAATGATTAACTAAAACCTATATATAAATTAATTAGAATATTTTTATTCAAAATATTCAAATGATAATAATTAGTTTATTTAGTCATTTTACGAAACTTAAAACATAATATGCCATCGTGATACATAATTGTCGTTAAATACATATTTTCATAAAAATACAATTTCCCCAAATAATTTAGCGAACCCTAACGCCTTAGATTCTGGACGTCTTAGACTTTTAAGACATATCCCTTATTAGTATTCTTATACATATAGGTTGAGTTCTTCAGAATTCGTAGTCTTAACTCGTGGCAAGTTTATTTGGATTTATCGTGCTTAGTAAAAACGGTGAGTATACTTATCCCCTTTTTATCTTTTCTTACACTTTTGGGGTGATTCATGTACACCTATGAAACTTACACTTACACATACTCATAAACATTTTTTTCATACAATTCATGCACATGTTATGCTTAAATTCTTGTGCGTGATGATTAGACATAAACGTAGTATACTTGCAATCGTTACATAATCATTAACTTTGCTAGCCGACTTTAACAATGAATAGCGCTGTTTGGATTGACAACCCGCCTAATGGAAAGTACCTATGCGTTAGGGAAGTCTTGGGTCATTGTTAATTCTTTAGTCTTTGTCAACATAAAGGTTTGATTGTGACCCGCATAGTGTGCTTACGTGTTTATCATACTGCCTTGAGTAAATCATAACACTTGAATTGTAAAACCTTTTTATACCTATATCATACGTACACTAACTAAGTGTACTCACCAACATCATGTGTGTTGACAGCTTGGTTTAAAAAAGCGCGCCTGAGGCGCGCCTGAGGCGTGAGGCGGTCAAGGCGGTAAGGAAAACGCTTCGCTTCGGGTGAGGCGCCGGAACTACAAGAAGCGCCCGGAGGCGGCGCTTTTAGCCAGAAGCGACCTTCGCCAGAGGCGGCGCTTCAAGTATAACAGGTCGAAGACAACAACAACAGCTTGTATTCTTGGTGGTTTTAAAGGTTACCTGAGACCGGAGTTGCAGCTGGGATGCTGGACAGACGTGAGGATAGGGTAGAGGAGAGGTTCGCACATGAAAGAAAACAAAACAACAGGAGCAGAGATCACTAGATCAGGTTGTAGGGTTAATTTTTTTAGGGATTTTATACCAGAAATCAGGTAGAAGAAGAAGAAAGCATTTTAGGGTTATGAGGAAGAAGACTTGCGGCTGCCATATATTTAACTTTAGGTTTAAAGCATATGTGTTTTATAGCTTTTAGGTTGAAAGAAGTTTTAGGAATTTATACATTTAACCCCTTTATCTTTCAACAATTTATATTTAGTCCCTAAAACTTGTATTTTGTCTAATTATTCTTATAATTTATTCTATTTTTCTATTTAGTGATTAAAAAAATATGTAAATATTACCTAAACTTAATCGATAAGTATTAATAAAATACATAGCGTGTCGAATACGTGAAGCTCTCGCCTCGCGCTTTAAGCCCCGCGCTTTGGATTTTGGAACCAAAACGCCTCGGAGCGCCTCGCGCGTTTTTAAACCAAGGTTGATAGATACTATTTTGTACATGTTTCAGGAGATGCTTGAAGTTTATCACATAAGGCTTGGACTTAGACATCATAAATAAAATTTATGCTTTGTTTCTAGATGTAATGTTTTGAAATGTAATGTTGACACTTAAATCGTGATTAAATAAATATTTGTATTTTAGTACCTCGAGCTCATGAACAATCGTTACCTCGTGGCACCTCGATGTTTCCGCCATCGGTTGGGGTGTTACAGATTGGTATCAGAGCCGTGGTTATAGGGAATTAGGTTGTTAGTAAATAACTTAGACTATAACTAGGAACCCATACATGACCTTACTTGTGTTTATTTGTTTATTTGCTCCACTAACCTTTCTCTTTTGTTACCTCTCATTCTTTCCCCTATTTCTCTCTATTTCTTTCTTTATTTCTTCGTCAAGGGTTTTGAGGAGTGACTTTACTTGGAAGAAACGTCTACACTTGGGAGCATGCTGGATATTCTTGGCTTAATTGCCTACTTTTGTTTTTCATAAAATTTTTCATCCTTCAAAGTGTCTAACTCTAAGTGAGAGAACACGTGCAATCTGGAAGGGTGGGTGCCTGTACACTGGGTTTTCTGGCATAGGCAAGCATAGCGCATAAATCCGAAAGCGGACCTGTTATGCTTACCTGGGGATTCCTGGAGTGAGTGTCCACTTATAGGCTAAAGCACGTCTTCATTAATCTCCAACTGAGTTTGATTCTTTGAACAGTCAAAGTTTTTGTCGGGTCTTATGACTAGATAAGAACACTCCAATGTTTTATTATTGATTTCTTGAAATCATAATGATTCATTATATGCTTAAAAAGAAAAACTTTCATATATTGGTGATACATTTTCATACTTGGTTATTTCATACACATATTGTGCAAACCCGTCATGCGTATAAAGATTTTATTATTTTTGACCTCATAATATTCTTTATTCTTAGATGGCTGATCGTCGTACTACTCATCGTAACTCTCGTCATCGAGCTGATCGTCGACTTGTGACACTAGTAACTGAACGTATTACTGCTGTGATTCCTAACCTAGTTGCTGAGTTGAACCATAGCAACAATTCTGGAAGCTCTGGAACTACCAGAGGAGGTAACACTCGTTGCACCTTCAAACATTTCAACTCTTGCAACCCAACTAAATTCTCTGGGGAAGAGGAAGCTACTGGCCTCCTCCAGTGGTTTGAAAGCATGGAGAACACTTTTATAAATAGCGAGTGTCCTGATGAACTCCGCGTTCGCCATGCCACCAGTGTTCTTCACAAGAGGGCATTAACTTGGTGGAACGGTGAAAAGCATAGTCGGGGTACTAATGTTGCTCTAGCTTTGACTTGGGCCGAGGTAAAGGACCTCATGTTAGCCAAATTCTGCCCTAGAAATGAAATTAAGAAACTTGAAGATGAATTTTACGTTTTGAAACAAGACAGTGGGGAGAATCTTTCCTACAACACTCGTTATTATGAGCTTAGCATTTTGATTCCACACATGGTAACCCCAGTTTCTCGAGCAATCGAGAAATATATCGAGGGATTGCCTGATCTTATTCAAGATGTCGTCACTGGTAGCAAACCCATTTCGGTGGAAGAAGCTATTCAGCTTGCAGCTTCTTTGACTGATAAACACGTGAGAAAGGGGACTCTTGTTCGGAAGGGTACGAAGAAAGCTGCTGAGAAAACTGCTACGGATGCTGAACCTTCCAAAGCTGTTTCAGATAAGACTGCTTCAACCTCCTCCAACAACAACAAGCGTAAGCGGCAAAACAGGAATTATGCTGTCGTCACCCCTACCCCTATTCGCCAAGTTCCTATGGCTCAAACTGTTGGTGCTAATCAACCAGCTACTACTCGACCCTACACTGGTATTCATCCTTTGTGCAATACTTGCAAGTATCATCACCCAGCCCATATCCCGTGTCGTCAGTGCACTAGGTGTGGAAAGTGGGGGCATTTTGCTACCACTTGCAGGGTGGTACTTGCACCGCAAGGAAATCCTCCAACAACAACTCATCCAGCCATTGAACAAACAGCTCGAAACCCATTACCCATTGCACCTGCTCGTGCTTGTTATCATTGTGGGGATCCAAGCCATATCAAAGCTCGTTGCCCAGTACTTAACCAACCAAATCAAGTTGTTACTAATCAGGGAGCACGTGGGAGAGCCTTCAACATTAATGCAAATCAAGCTCAGGCAGCGATTGATGTCGTGAATGGTACGTTCTTACCTAATGGTCTTTGTGCTTCAATTTTGTTTGATACTGGTGCGGACAAGAGTTTTGTGTCGTTAGCCTTCGAACCTTTGCTTTCTCGTTCTCGTTCTGAACTTGAAAGACCCTTTACCATCGAGGTTGCTGATGGTACTTCCATTACAATCAAGTCTGTTATTCGTGATTGCATACTTAACCTTAATGAGCACGAATTCTCCATTGATCTTATACCCATGCAATTGGGCAGTTTTGATATCATAGTAGGCATGGATTGGCTTTCTAAGTACCATGCTGAAATTGTTTGTTTCGAGAAGTATATTCGAATACCTCTCTCAGGTAACTTTCTGCAAGTCTATGGTGAGAAACATTCAAGTGGCCTTAAGCTCATGTCTTGTACCCAAGCTCGAAAATATTTACGCAAGAAATATGTGGCATTCTTAGCCCATGTAGTGGAAAAAAAGGACCAAGGGAAGAAGATTCAAGATATTCCTATTGTTCGTGATTTTCCAGAAGTCTTCCCTGATGATTTACCTGGTCTTCCTCCTATTCGTCCTATTGAGTTCCGAATTGATCTTATCCCCGGTGCTACCCCTGTTGCTAAAGCTCCTTATCGTCTTGCACCTTCGGAAATGCAAGAACTTGCCAGTCAACTCCAAGAATTGGCTGACAAGGGCTTCATTCGTCCAAGTTATTCGCCATGGGGAGCCCCAGTTTTGTTTGTTAAGAAGAAAGATGGATCGTTTCGCATGTGTATTGATTATCGTGAGCTCAATAAACTTACAATTAAAAACCGTTACCCCTTGCCTCGTATTGACGATCTTTTCGATCAGTTGCAGGGTGCAACATGTTTTTCAAAAATCGATCTTCGTTCTGGATATCACCAGCTTCGAGTCCATGAGGATGATGTATCTAAAACTGCTTTTCGCACTCGATACGGTCACTATGAATTCATGGTTATGCCTTTCGGTCTAACTAACTCACCTGCTGTTTTCATGGATCTTATGAATCGAGTGTGTAAACCATTTTTGGATAAATTTGTTATTGTTTTTATCGATGACATCCTCATTTATTCAAGATCCAAAACCGCCCACGAACAACACCTTCGTCAGATTTTGAGTCTTTTACAACACGAACAACTGTATGCTAAATTCTCGAAATGTGAATTTTGGCTTAAAGAAGTTCAATTTCTAGGACACATAATCGATGATAAAGGAATTCATGTGGACCCAGCAAAGATTGAAGCCGTTAAAAATTGGTGTATACCCAAAACTCCTACCGAAGTTCGTTCATTTCTTGGTCTCGCCGGTTATTATCGACGCTTTATTTCAAATTTTTCAAAAATCGTTGTTCCACTTACTTCTTTGACTCACAAGGATAAGATATATGAGTGGGGTCCTAAGCAAGAAGAAGCGTTCCAAATCTTGAAGCAAAAACTCTGTGATGCTCTGGTTCTTTCTCTCCCAGATGGTACTGAAGATTTCGTGGTCTATTGTGATGCTTCTGGCCAAGGTCTTGGTTGTGTTCTCATGCAACGAAGCAACGTTATAGCTTACGCATCACGTCAATTGAAAGTCCACGAGAAAAACTACACCACCCATGATCTCGAACTTGGTGCCGTCATGTTCGCATTGAAGATTTGGAGGCACTACCTCTATGGTACCAAATGCGTGGTTTTCACTGACCACAAAAGCCTTCAACATATCTTTAACCAAAAGGATCTAAATATGCGTCAACGCCGTTGGGTTGAATTGTTAAATGACTATGATTGCGAGATTCGCTATCACCCTGGTAAGGCAAATGTTGTTGCTGACGCTCTCAGTCGTAAGGAACACATTCGGCTATACTGTATTCAAACCCATGATCTTAAACTTCGAATCTTTGAAGCTCAACATGTTTCGGTCACTGAAGGCAACATGTACGAAGAAATGTCGTGTGGAGCCGAACATCATTTGGAAACGAAACATGGTCTGCTTTATCTTTCTAATCGTATTTGGATTCCTGATCGTGATAATCTTCGTGTTTTCATCATGGACGAGGCTCATAAATCCCGTTACTCCATTCATCCTGGTGCTGATAAGATGTATCAAGATCTGCGTTCTATGTATTGGTGGCCCGGTATGAAAAAGGACATAGCTCACTACGTGGCTAGGTGCCTTACTTGTGCTAAAGTTAAAGCCGAACACCAGCGTCCCTCTGGCCTACTTGTACGACCAGAGATTCCTGTTTGGAAGTGGGAGAACATTGCTATGGACCTCATTACTAAACTTCCTCGTACTACTCGTGGTTATGATAGCATTTGGGTGATCGTTGACCGATTAACCAAATCCGCTCATTTCTTACCTATTCGTGAAACCTATTCCGTTGAAAGACTGGCTAGATTATACATTGATGAAATCATTAGTCGTCATGGAACTCCTTTGAACATCATTTCTGATCGTGACAGTCGTTTCACCTCCCGATTTTGGCAATCTTTGCAAGATAACTTGGGTTCTAAAGTTAATCTTAGCACAGCTTACCATCCTCAAACTGATGGTCAGACTGAGCGAACCATTCAGACTTTAGAAGATATGCTTCGAACTTGTGTTATTGATTTTGGTGGCAATTGGGATTCACACTTGCCATTAGTTGAATTTTCATATAACAACAGTTACCATACCAGTATCCGTATGGCACCTTTTGAAGCTCTTTATGGTCGCAAATGTCGTTCTCCTGTGTGTTGGAACGAGGTCGGTGACACTCAAATTACCGGTCCCGAACTAGTCCAGGAAACAACTGACAAGATTGCTCGAATTCGTGAATCATTGCAAATTGCTCAGAGTCGGCAGAAGAGCTATGCTGATCAACGACGCAAGCCTTTGGAATTTCAAGTCGGGGATCTAGTACTTCTCAAGGTTTCACCTTGGAAGGGTATGTTCCGATTCGGGAAAAAAAGGGAAACTTGCGCCAAGATATGTAGGCCCATTCAAAATCTTGGAAAGGATTGGGAAAGTGGCTTATAAGTTAGATCTACCGACCGAACTCAGCAGTATTCACCCAACTTTTCATGTGTCAAACTTGAAGAAATGTTTAGCTGATGAGAATCTTCATGTTCCGCTTGAAGACATCCATATTGATAAAACAATGCATTTCATCGAGAAACCGGTGGAAATCATGGATCGTGAAGTCAAGACCCTTAAACGTAGTCGCATTCCTATAGTTAAAGTTCGTTGGGAATCCAAACGTGGCCCAGAATTTACTTGGGAACGTGAGGACCAAATGAAGACAAAGTATCCTTATCTTTTTCCAGAATCCTCCACTTGAAGTAATTTCGAGACGAAATTTCTAAAAGTAGGGGAGACTGTAACAATTGCACCTTTGGCTTTACCCAAATACACTATTTTAGTCCTTCCTTAAAAAAAAAAAAAAAAAAAAAAATTCAGCCGACTCTTATCCCAAACACATCCATATCTATCCAGACACCATAGCCTACCATAGTTGAAATCTTATCATTATCCATATTTGTGTTCACACTAGTTGAAATTTTGCTTATAAATACCCATTCTAATCATAATCTAATTACTCCATTTCTATCTAGTTTTATCACAATTAAACTTACCCATATACTCTCCCTATCTAGTCTATCAAGTCTATAACTGAATCATTGCTTATTATCTCGTGGTTCTCTCGAATTTTGAAGATTATTAAGTGGGTTTTTTTCTATTCGGGTCTATTATCTTTTGAGCTATAAAAATCGTGAGTTTTTCCAATTCCTTTTGGTTATTCTTTCATTTATGTTAGTAGATCAAAAGCCCTCTGTTTAATTCAGCAAACATAATCGTTAAGGGCTCCAATTGAAAAATCTAGGATTAGGGTGTTCTTGATTAATTGGGGATTTTGATTTAAAAGTATATACAACTTTAAAATTCCATAACTCGACCATCTTTGATCTAAAAATTATGAAACTTGGTATGTATGTTCATATTACTGATTAGAAGTTCTATAAAAATTTTCGTGAATTTTTGATACTGTTTAATATTTTTAATAATTTTATATATCTTAAAACATGATTAATTCATATAAAATCGGATATTTCGTATTTTAACATGAAAATTGGTGAAAATATATTTAAATATGTTAGAATAATTTTCATATCATTTTCCTTCTGTTTTAAAACGTTTTTACATGTTATCTTAATTTAATTGTTTAATTAGTTTTGAACAAATAATATTCATAATAAATTCATTCTTGTTACAAAAATTATGAAACTTTACGTGAAGTATCTTGACATCATATAGAAGATCATAGTATTTTTATCTTCGAGAAAATAAATTATTTTCACATAGTTATCAATTTAAATCCTTTTTATCATAATAAATTGATTAAAAATTCATTATTAAGGATTTAAATCCCAAAATTTTTGTGAAGTTATTTCTAACCATAAGAAACTTAAATAAAAATTATGAGTTCAGAAAACAATACGTTTTATGGATTTCCTAATTTTAATCATTTAAACATGATTTAAACTCAATAAATCAGTTTTAAATAAAAATAAATGGAGAAAAATGATGAAAAAAGTATTTATATTATTTTTCATCAGAAGGTAACTATTTTTCATCAAAATAACCTTTTTGATGTTTATCTTGTATTTTGGTCTTATTTATGCTTAATAAGACATAAATAAATAAACTAATTATACATATATAAAAATCTCTTTTATAAACATTTTTCTATAAAAATATTTCAGAGCTGAATATCATAAGTGTGAATCTTAGACTCATTTAATTAGTATGTATTGATTGTAATCGCTATATATTTAGTAAAAATGATTAACTAAAACCTATATATAAATTAATTAGAATATTTTTATTCAAAATATTCAAATGATAATAATTAGTTTATTTAGTCATTTTACGAAACTTAAAACATAATATGCCATCGTGATACATAATTGTCGTTAAATACATATTTTCATAAAAATACAATTTCCCCAAATAATTTAGCGAACCCTAACGCCTTAGATTCTGGACGTCTTAGACTTTTAAGACATATCCCTTATTAGTATTCTTATACATATAGGTTGAGTTCTTCAGAATTCGTAGTCTTAACTCGTGGCAAGTTTATTTGGATTTATCGTGCTTAGTAAAAACGGTGAGTATACTTATCCCCTTTTTATCTTTTCTTACACTTTTGGGGTGATTCATGTACACCTATGAAACTTACACTTACACATACTCATAAACATTTTTTTTCATACAATTCATGCACATGTTATGCTTAAATTCTTGTGCGTGATGATTAGACATAAACGTAGTATACTTGCAATCGTTACATAATCATTAACTTTGCTAGCCGACTTTAACAATGAATAGCGCTGTTTGGATTGACAACCCGCCTAATGGAAAGTACCTATGCGTTAGGGAAGTCTTGGGTCATTGTTAATTCTTTAGTCTTTGTCAACATAAAGGTTTGATTGTGACCCGCATAGTGTGCTTACGTGTTTATCATACTGCCTTGAGTAAATCATAACACTTGAATTGTAAAACCTTTTTATACCTATATCATACGTACACTAACTAAGTGTACTCACCAACATCATGTGTGTTGACAGCTTGGTTTAAAAAAGCGCGCCTGAGGCGCGCCTGAGGCGTGAGGCGGTCAAGGCGGTAAGGAAAACGCTTCGCTTCGGGTGAGGCGCCGGAACTACAAGAAGCGCCCGGAGGCGGCGCTTTTAGCCAGAAGCGACCTTCGCCAGAGGCGGCGCTTCAAGTATAACAGGTCGAAGACAACAACAACAGCTTGTATTCTTGGTGGTTTTAAAGGTTACCTGAGACCGGAGTTGCAGCTGGGATGCTGGACAGACGTGAGGATAGGGTAGAGGAGAGGTTCGCACATGAAAGAAAACAAAACAACAGGAGCAGAGATCACTAGATCAGGTTGTAGGGTTAATTTTTTAGGGATTTTATACCAGAAATCAGGTAGAAGAAGAAGAAAGCATTTTAGGGTTATGAGGAAGAAGACTTGCGGCTGCCATATATTTAACTTTAGGTTTAAAGCATATGTGTTTTATAGCTTTTAGGTTGAAAGAAGTTTTAGGAATTTATACATTTAACCCCTTTATCTTTCAACAATTTATATTTAGTCCCTAAAACTTGTATTTTGTCTAATTATTCTTATAATTTATTCTATTTTTCTATTTAGTGATTAAAAAAATATGTAAATATTACCTAAACTTAATCGATAAGTATTAATAAAATACATAGCGTGTCGAATACGTGAAGCTCTCGCCTCGCGCTTTAAGCCCCGCGCTTCGGATTTTGGAACCAAAACGCCTCGGAGCGCCTCGCGCGTTTTTAAACCAAGGTTGATAGATACTATTTTGTACATGTTTCAGGAGATGCTTGAAGTTTATCACATAAGGCTTGGACTTAGACATCATAAATAAAATTTATGCTTTGTTTCTAGATGTAATGTTTTGAAATGTAATGTTGACACTTAAATCGTGATTAAATAAATATTTGTATTTTAGTACCTCGAGCTCATGAACAATCGTTACCTCGTGGCACCTCGATGTTTCCGCCATCGGTTGGGGTGTTACAGATTGGTATCAGAGCCGTGGTTATAGGGAATTAGGTTGTTAGTAAATAACTTAGACTATAACTAGGAACCCATACATGACCTTACTTGTGTTTATTTGTTTATTTGCTCCACTAACCTTTCTCTTTTGTTACCTCTCATTCTTTCCCCTATTTCTCTCTATTTCTTTCTTTATTTCTTCGTCAAGGGTTTTGAGGAGTGACTTTACTTGGAAGAAACGTCTACACTTGGGAGCATGCTGGATATTCTTGGCTTAATTGCCTACTTTTGTTTTTCATAAAATTTTTCATCCTTCAAAGTGTCTAACTCTAAGTGAGAGAACACGTGCAATCTGGAAGGGTGGGTGCCTGTACACTGGGTTTTCTGGCATAGGCAAGCATAGCGCATAAATCCGAAAGCGGACCTGTTATGCTTACCTGGGGATTCCTGGAGTGAGTGTCCACTTATAGGCTAAAGCACATCTTCATTAATCTCCAACTGAGTTTGATTCTTTGAACAGTCAAAGTTTTTGTCGGGTCTTATGACTAGATAAGAACACTCCAATGTTTTATTATTGATTTCTTGAAATCATAATGATTCATTATATGCTTAAAAAGAAAAACTTTCATATATTGGTGATACATTTTCATACTTGGTTATTTCATACACATATTGTGCAAACCCGTCATGCGTATAAAGATTTTATTATTTTTGACCTCATAATATTCTTTATTCTTAGATGGCTGATCGTCGTACTACTCATCGTAACTCTCGTCATCGAGCTGATCGTCGACTTGTGACACTAGTAACTGAACGTATTACTGCTGTGATTCCTAACCTAGTTGCTGAGTTGAACCATAGCAACAATTCTGGAAGCTCTGGAACTACCAGAGGAGGTAACACTCGTTGCACCTTCAAACATTTCAACTCTTGCAACCCAACTAAATTCTCTGGGGAAGAGGAAGCTACTGGCCTCCTCCAGTGGTTTGAAAGCATGGAGAACACTTTTATAAATAGCGAGTGTCCTGATGAACTCCGCGTTCGCCATGCCACCAGTGTTCTTCACAAGAGGGCATTAACTTGGTGGAACGGTGAAAAGCATAGTCGGGGTACTAATGTTGCTCTAGCTTTGACTTGGGCCGAGGTAAAGGACCTCATGTTAGCCAAATTCTGCCCTAGAAATGAAATTAAGAAACTTGAAGATGAATTTTACGTTTTGAAACAAGACAGTGGGGAGAATCTTTCCTACAACACTCGTTATTATGAGCTTAGCATTTTGATTCCACACATGGTAACCCCAGTTTCTCGAGCAATCGAGAAATATATCGAGGGATTGCCTGATCTTATTCAAGATGTCGTCACTGGTAGCAAACCCATTTCGGTGGAAGAAGCTATTCAGCTTGCAGCTTCTTTGACTGATAAACACGTGAGAAAGGGGACTCTTGTTCGGAAGGGTACGAAGAAAGCTGCTGAGAAAACTGCTACGGATGCTGAACCTTCCAAAGCTGTTTCAGATAAGACTGCTTCAACCTCCTCCAACAACAACAAGCGTAAGCGGCAAAACAGGAATTATGCTGTCGTCACCCCTACCCCTATTCGCCAAGTTCCTATGGCTCAAACTGTTGGTGCTAATCAACCAGCTACTACTCGACCCTACACTGGTATTCATCCTTTGTGCAATACTTGCAAGTATCATCACCCAGCCCATATCCCGTGTCGTCAGTGCACTAGGTGTGGAAAGTGGGGGCATTTTGCTACCACTTGCAGGGTGGTACTTGCACCGCAAGGAAATCCTCCAACAACAACTCATCCAGCCATTGAACAAACAGCTCGAAACCCATTACCCATTGCACCTGCTCGTGCTTGTTATCATTGTGGGGATCCAAGCCATATCAAAGCTCGTTGCCCAGTACTTAACCAACCAAATCAAGTTGTTACTAATCAGGGAGCACGTGGGAGAGCCTTCAACATTAATGCAAATCAAGCTCAGGCAGCGATTGATGTCGTGAATGGTACGTTCTTACCTATTGGTCTTTGTGCTTCAATTTTGTTTGATACTGGTGCGGACAAGAGTTTTGTGTCGTTAGCCTTCGAACCTTTGCTTTCTCGTTCTCGTTCTGAACTTGAAAGACCCTTTACCATCGAGGTTGCTGATGGTACTTCCATTACAATCAAGTCTGTTATTCGTGATTGCATACTTAACCTTAATGAGCACGAATTCTCCATTGATCTTATACCCATGCAATTGGGCAGTTTTGATATCATAGTAGGCATGGATTGGCTTTCTAAGTACCATGCTGAAATTGTTTGTTTCGAGAAGTATATTCGAATACCTCTCTCAGGTAACTTTCTGCAAGTCTATGGTGAGAAACATTCAAGTGGCCTTAAGCTCATGTCTTGTACCCAAGCTCGAAAATATTTACGCAAGAAATATGTGGCATTCTTAGCCCATGTAGTGGAAAAAAAGGACCAAGGGAAGAAGATTCAAGATATTCCTATTGTTCGTGATTTTCCAGAAGTCTTCCCTGATGATTTACCTGGTCTTCCTCCTATTCGTCCTATTGAGTTCCGAATTGATCTTATCCCCGGTGCTACCCCTGTTGCTAAAGCTCCTTATCGTCTTGCACCTTCGGAAATGCAAGAACTTGCCAGTCAACTCCAAGAATTGGCTGACAAGGGCTTCATTCGTCCAAGTTATTCGCCATGGGGAGCCCCAGTTTTGTTTGTTAAGAAGAAAGATGGATCGTTTCGCATGTGTATTGATTATCGTGAGCTCAATAAACTTACAATTAAAAACCGTTACCCCTTGCCTCGTATTGACGATCTTTTCGATCAGTTGCAGGGTGCAACATGTTTTTCAAAAATCGATCTTCGTTCTGGATATCACCAGCTTCGAGTCCATGAGGATGATGTATCTAAAACTGCTTTTCGCACTCGATACGGTCACTATGAATTCATGGTTATGCCTTTCGGTCTAACTAACTCACCTGCTGTTTTCATGGATCTTATGAATCGAGTGTGTAAACCATTTTTGGATAAATTTGTTATTGTTTTTATCGATGACATCCTCATTTATTCAAGATCCAAAACCGCCCACGAACAACACCTTCGTCAGATTTTGAGTCTTTTACAACACGAACAACTGTATGCTAAATTCTCGAAATGTGAATTTTGGCTTAAAGAAGTTCAATTTCTAGGACACATAATCGATGATAAAGGAATTCATGTGGACCCAGCAAAGATTGAAGCCGTTAAAAATTGGTGTATACCCAAAACTCCTACCGAAGTTCGTTCATTTCTTGGTCTCGCCGGTTATTATCGACGCTTTATTTCAAATTTTTCAAAAATCGCTGTTCCACTTACTTCTTTGACTCACAAGGATAAGATATATGAGTGGGGTCCTAAGCAAGAAGAAGCGTTCCAAATCTTGAAGCAAAAACTCTGTGATGCTCTGGTTCTTTCTCTCCCAGATGGTACTGAAGATTTCGTGGTCTATTGTGATGCTTCTGGCCAAGGTCTTGGTTGTGTTCTCATGCAACGAAGCAACGTTATAGCTTACGCATCACGTCAATTGAAAGTCCACGAGAAAAACTACACCACCCATGATCTCGAACTTGGTGCCGTCGTGTTCGCATTGAAGATTTGGAGGCACTACCTCTATGGTACCAAATGCGTGGTTTTCACTGACCACAAAAGCCTTCAACATATCTTTAACCAAAAGGATCTAAATATGCGTCAACGCCGTTGGGTTGAATTGTTAAATGACTATGATTGCGAGATTCGCTATCACCCTGGTAAGGCAAATGTTGTTGCTGACGCTCTCAGTCGTAAGGAACACATTCGGCTATACTGTATTCAAACCCATGATCTTAAACTTCGAATCTTTGAAGCTCAACATGTTTCGGTCACTGAAGGCAACATGTACGAAGAAATGTCGTGTGGAGCCGAACATCATTTGGAAACGAAACATGGTCTGCTTTATCTTTCTAATCGTATTTGGATTCCTGATCGTGATAATCTTCGTGTTTTCATCATGGACGAGGCTCATAAATCCCGTTACTCCATTCATCCTGGTGCTGATAAGATGTATCAAGATCTGCGTTCTATGTATTGGTAGCCCGGTATGAAAAAGGACATAGCTCACTACGTGGCTAGGTGCCTTACTTGTGCTAAAGTTAAAGCCGAACACCAGCGTCCCTCTGGCCTACTTGTACAACCAGAGATTCCTGTTTGGAAGTGGGAGAACATTGCTATGGACCTCATTACTAAACTTCCTCGTACTACTCGTGGTTATGATAGCATTTGGGTGATCGTTGACCGATTAACCAAATCCGCTCATTTCTTACCTATTCGTGAAACCTATTCCGTTGAAAGACTGGCTAGATTATACATTGATGAAATCATTAGTCGTCATGGAACTCCTTTGAACATCATTTCTGATCGTGACAGTCGTTTCACCTCCCGCTTTTGGCAATCTTTGCAAGATAACTTGGGTTCTAAAGTTAATCTTAGCACAACTTACCATCCTCAAACTGATGGTCAGACTGAGCGAACCATTCAGACTTTAGAAGATATGCTTCGAACTTGTGTTATTGATTTTGGTGGCAATTGGGATTCACACTTGCCATTAGTTGAATTTTCATATAACAACAGTTACCATACCAGTATCCGTATGGCACCTTTTGAAGCTCTTTATGGTCGCAAATGTCGTTCTCCTGTGTGTTGGAACGAGGTCGGTGACACTCAAATTACCGGTCCCGAACTAGTCCAGGAAACAACTGACAAGATTGCTCGAATTCGTGAATCATTGCAAATTGCTCAGAGTCGGCAGAAGAGCTATGCTGATCAACGACGCAAGCCTTTGGAATTTCAAGTCGGGGATCTAGTACTTCTCAAGGTTTCACCTTGGAAGGGTATGTTCCGATTCGGGAAAAAAGGGAAACTTGCGCCAAGATATGTAGGCCCATTCAAAATCTTGGAAAGGATTGGGAAAGTGGCTTATAAGTTAGATCTACCGACCGAACTCAGCAGTATTCACCCAACTTTTCATGTGTCAAACTTGAAGAAATGTTTAGCTGATGAGAATCTTCATGTTCCGCTTGAAGACATCCATATTGATAAAACAATGCATTTCATCGAGAAACCGGTGGAAATCATGGATCGTGAAGTCAAGACCCTTAAACGTAGTCGCATTCCTATAGTTAAAGTTCGTTGGGAATCCAAACGTGGCCCAGAATTTACTTGGGAACGTGAGGACCAAATGAAGACTAAGTATCCTTATCTTTTTCCAGAATCCTCCACTTGAAGTAATTTCGAGACGAAATTTCTAAAAGTAGGGGAGACTGTAACAATTGCACCTTTGGCTTTACCCAAATACACTATTTTAGTCCTTCCTTAAAAAAAAAAAAAAAAAAAAAATTCAGCCGACTCTTATCCCAAACACATCCATATCTATCCAGACACCATAGCCTACCATAGTTGAAATCTTATCATTATCCATATTTGTGTTCACACTAGTTGAAATTTTGCTTATAAATACCCATTCTAATCATAATCTAATTACTCCATTTCTATCTAGTTTTATCACAATTAAACTTACCCATATACTCTCCCTATCTAGTCTATCAAGTCTATAACTGAATCATTGCTTATTATCTCGTGGTTCTCTCGAATTTTGAAGATTATTAAGTGGGTTTTTTTCTATTCGGGACTATTATCTTTTGAGCTATAAAAATCGTGAGTTTTTCCAATTCCTTTTGGTTATTCTTTCATTTATGTTAGTAGATCAAAAGCCCTCTGTTTAATTCAGCAAACATAATCGTTAAGGGCTCCAATTGAAAAATCTAGGATTAGGGTGTTCTTGATTAATTGGGGATTTTGATTTAAAAGTATATACAACTTTAAAATTCCATAACTCGACCATCTTTGATCTAAAAATTATGAAACTTGGTATGTATGTTCATATTACTGATTAGAAGTTCTATAAAAATTTTCGTGAATTTTTGATACTGTTTAATATTTTTAATAATTTTATATATCTTAAAACATGATTAATTCATATAAAATCGGATATTTCGTATTTTAACATGAAAATTGGTGAAAATATATTTAAATATGTTAGAATAATTTTCATATCATTTTCCTTCTGTTTTAAAACGTTTTTACATGTTATCTTAATTTAATTGTTTAATTAGTTTTGAACAAATAATATTCATAATAAATTCATTCTTGTTACAAAAATTATGAAACTTTACGTGAAGTATCTTGACATCATATAGAAGATCATAGTATTTTTATCTTCGAGAAAATAAATTATTTTCACATAGTTATCAATTTAAATCCTTTTTATCATAATAAATTGATTAAAAATTCATTATTAAGGATTTAAATCCCAAAATTTTTGTGAAGTTATTTCTAACCATAAGAAACTTAAATAAAAATTATGAGTTCAGAAAACAATACGTTTTATGGATTTCCTATTTTTAATCATTTAAACATGATTTAAACTCAATAAATCAGTTTTAAATAAAAATAAATGGAGAAAAATGATGAAAAAAGTATTTATATTATTTTTCATCAGAAGGTAACTATTTTTCATCAAAATAACCTTTTTGATGTTTATCTTGTATTTTGGTCTTATTTATGCTTAATAAGACATAAATAAATAAACTAATTATACATATATAAAAATCTCTTTTATAAACATTTTTCTATAAAAATATTTCAGAGCTGAATATCATAAGTGTGAATCTTAGACTCATTTAATTAGTATGTATTGATTGTAATCGCTATATATTTAGTAAAAATGATTAACTAAAACCTATATATAAATTAATTAGAATATTTTTATTCAAAATATTCAAATGATAATAATTAGTTTATTTAGTCATTTTACGAAACTTAAAACATAATATGCCATCGTGATACATAATTGTCGTTAAATACATATTTTCATAAAAATACAATTTCCCCAAATAATTTAGCGAACCCTAACGCCTTAGATTCTGGACGTCTTAGACTTTTAAGACATATCCCTTATTAGTATTCTTATACATATAGGTTGAGTTCTTCAGAATTCGTAGTCTTAACTCGTGGCAAGTTTATTTGGATTTATCGTGCTTAGTAAAAACGGTGAGTATACTTATCCCCTTTTTATCTTTTCTTACACTTTTGGGGTGATTCATGTACACCTATGAAACTTACACTTACACATACTCATAAACATTTTTTTTCATACAATTCATGCACATGTTATGCTTAAATTCTTGTGCGTGATGATTAGACATAAACGTAGTATACTTGCAATCGTTACATAATCATTAACTTTGCTAGCCGACTTTAACAATGAATAGCGCTGTTTGGATTGACAACCCGCCTAATGGAAAGTACCTATGCGTTAGGGAAGTCTTGGGTCATTGTTAATTCTTTAGTCTTTGTCAACATAAAGGTTTGATTGTGACCCGCATAGTGTGCTTACGTGTTTATCATACTGCCTTGAGTAAATCATAACACTTGAATTGTAAAACCTTTTTATACCTATATCATACGTACACTAACTAAGTGTACTCACCAACATCATGTGTGTTGACAGATACTATTTTGTACATGTTTCAGGAGATGCTTGAAGTTTATCACATAAGGCTTGGACTTAGACATCATAAATAAAATTTATGCTTTGTTTCTAGATGTAATGTTTTGAAATGTAATGTTGACACTTAAATCGTGATTAAATAAATATTTGTATTTTAGTACCTCGAGCTCATGAACAATCGTTACCTCGTGGCACCTCGATGTTTCCGCCATCGGTTGGGGTGTTACAAGTACAACTTCGATAAACTTAGCGTTTAAATGCTCTAAGATTACCTAGCTAGGAAATGCTTTGGAATTATCTAAGACGGACCAGAAAAGTAGTAAAATGAGTCGAAACCAGAGCACCTGAACACATTAGAATGCTTACATGGATTTGGATACGATTTAACCAGTATACGAGCATTGTTTAACACTTGAACTATGACTACAATGGAAATTATTAGAATGATCTCGTGAGGTAGATTGGCAACTACACTTAACGTCGTGTAATTGTAAATTTACAGGCACGAGAAGGTTCTGAGAAACCCGAAAAGTCGCCGAGATCAGAAGTGTCAACCAGGATGACCAAAAACTTATGTGAGGAAAACGAATTATGTTAGAGTCGTAAGTAAATACGTGATACACTTGTGCGACTAAGGTACATGTTTTGAACGAGATATACTTGGCATGACCGGGCTTATTACGATAGTATATATACTCATGGTGCTAGTTATGATTGACCAATCTCATAGCATAAATAGCAACTTTGACTTGGAAGTATACATATATAATTGTAACTAATACCTAAGGAATAACTTTATATTATGTAACTAACTTTTGTTTGACCAAGCTGTGAGATAAAAAAAAATCCAAGACAAGGTATTGTGTCCAAAAAGAATCAAGGACGCTCGGACCTGGATTGACGCAGTAAAATGGTCTCGAAGACACGCTCTACCAACATCTATTCGATAAGTATTATATATTCTTTAAAGTCCATGATCAGGTTCGCTCGCATGTAGTCATTAAACTTCGTGTTGCATTGCCTATTTAGCAGATTCATGACTAAGGAATTAAACCTTGAAATATAGTTATTCGAGCTCCCTTACCCGGATTTGATTTATACTGATCATCGTAGATTTAAGTTAAAAATCATATAATGAAGATGTGATCACATAGTAGGCATTGGAGATGATTCCCAAGTATTCGAGATACTAAAAAGCCATAATCAAAGACGTAAGCACACAGTAAATACTACATCTGGCGACCTAACGAAACTAAGATTGGACGCTATGGGAGGTAAATGTAGGATTTAATGTATGTTCCATTACTTTAATATCCCATGTTATCTATAGATTATTGCCAAAATCTTTGGGATAGTTTCGTAACATTTAAGCATAGTAATTGAGTTATTCAAGCAAAACCTATTAAAAATGTATAGGATGGCTCTAACGGGGGGAGCGGATGCAGTTGTAGTGAACACTATAAGGAAGATTAGACAAAAACAATAAAACACACTCAAAGTTTGGTAAGAAAACTCTACATAGATGTTAATTTGACCTCACGAGGAAATAAGATTTAGGACGGCAAAAGAGAAATTATGTGCCTTGACACGGCTAAGATCAACACGGTGAGTTTGGATGTCTAATTTTTTTTTCATGCTTCTTGACAGTTTGTCGCCATAACTTACATCACGAACCATAGAAAATTTTTGATGGCTTAGGAATTCGACAAATTACCAATGATATATAGATTAAAGTAACCACAATATTAGGCATAAAGGTTTGCGAGAGTAGCATATAACCTTTAAAACATAGTCTTATATGAGACCCTGAAGGGATAGGGAGCCTAATCCAAGCGGACGAGGCCTCCCTATCCCCGCTTAACAAAGGATCCGCGGAAATGGTCGCGTAGCACAGTTCTGGCGGAAAATACTTGGGTCACAACCCTACGCACCTGTGGAAAACATGTGCGCGTCTGCCAACGCGCGGACTGCTTCGCATCGTAACATTCTTAGGTACGAGGTACGGAAGATCAAGAGTCAGGAAGATCTACCTGCAGAGGATCACTGACACCACCAACAGGATAAGGACACGTGTCCGCGGTTGCCCAACAACCACTGAGGTTCAACAGTGACGTGACTAGTTCCATGCTTCCACCATGCTGCCCCTACTGTTCAGACCAGGCATGCTTACCTGCTGTCAGAGGTCACGTCAGACGACGGCAGGTAAGTCAACCATGCCGGTTCAGAACAACATGCCGCCAACGGCCAGTCACAAGCTGCCACGTGTCCACCGGTAAACTCACCGCTGACGTCATCTACAGTGGACGTCCTTTTCCTGCCTTTTTCAGATACCAAGGACGGTTGGGCCGAGCTGTAACATTTCGCATTTAATTTTTGTGTACGTCAGTTATTAATAAAACGTTAATTTTTATCATTTTCGTACCCTTTAAAAAAATGTTTCGTAACACTTTTGGACCCCAAGTACCATACTATAAGCATATATTATTTATATATTAGTGGAATAATTGTTTAAAAAATAATTGCCTGGGCCGGGGTTCGAACCCGTGCCCTAGGCCGGGTCACACAAGGACACACACAACCAAACCAACTGGGCTACACCACATATCTGTCTATTATTCCACGCGTTTTATATATATGACATGCTTAGAATCTTAACCGTTGACTTAGAAAGTCAACTGTAATGACAATCTTCCATAATTAGCTTATCAATCCGCGTTTTTAATCCATTTAAGGCATGAATGTTGATTGATATGAATGATTCACGTCTGATACACGCCTAAATCACCATCAATTCTTTCCTAATCATGACTAATCACGCGTCATCTTCTTTAAACGAGTCAAACTTTACCATTTCGAACACCCGAGCACTTCACTATAAATTGAACCCTCACTTTTCATCTACACTCGCCAATCACTCTTTCCCCTCTCAAAATTTCTGCTAAAAAACACCCTTTCAAGCATCAATTGTTCGCAAGTTTGACTTTCAGTTTGACCGCTCAAAAAAAAAATCACGAGAACAGTTTGTAAGTTAAATGTTTTTGCATGGTTTTTCGGCCCCCTAACAACAATAACCCTATGTTTAATCGGGTTATTGTTCGTTAAATCTGTGTATTGTAAAAACTAGGGCTCGACATTTTGATTTGGGGATAATCACGTTTCTGCAGACATGATTATATAATTATTTCAGAACCAAAGTCATCACCAACTGATCTGTTATCAGTTGGTGTGGCCTCTTTTGTCTAGAACACGAACCGGCCACAGGCCAGGGTTCGAGTCCCTTATCACGCGTCCCATTCTTTTTCTTTAAAAGGATTATAAATTTGATTCAAGTATAACTATATAATTAATTTCAAGCCAAGAATATTCGTTCTCAGGGTCCAGCCCAGTTGGTGGCTGGGCTTGTGATAAAACTCCACCCGGTCTTAGACCCGGGTTCGAGCCATAGCATACACAAACTTTTTTTTAAAACCTTTATTACTTATATATTCTCTATTATTTTTAAATAATGGTTTTAAAATACTAAAACTTCTTTATAAATTCTACAAAACTTATTTTATGATATTCTAATAGAAAAGTTTAACATACAATTTGTAGTTTTCCAAAAATTATTTATTTATTATATATAATAAATATTTCAAGTTTATTCCATTATAATTATAAAATTCTATAAAAATATCAAAACGATTTTATAAATTTTCACAAAAATTATTCTGAGTTCATAGAACAATAAACATTCCAGAAATGATTTTTATTTTCAAAAAATCATTTATTTAATATTTTTAATCGATTTTTGTTATTTTAAATCATAAATAAATCATAATAAATTCATTTTTCAATATTTTTGCACCAAAATTTTATATAAATTATTTCTGTCCATTTAGAAAAAAAATACAAATTTTAATTTAAAAATTATTTAATTTTAATATTTTTAGATATTAAAGTTATATTTTGGCAAAATGGAAATAAATAGACTAAATATTCTATTTTTAAGAAAATAATTTTATAAAAATTATTTTTATACTTAAAACCTTATAATGTGACCACCTTTAATCTAAAGTCTACATAAAGACTTTTTTTTATTTATTTATCGAATTTCTTTTATTTATTAGACAATATAATTAATAGTCAAACAAATACTTATCTCCAAATTCGAAACCCTAGAAAATATTTGTAGACTAGAAAGACTTAGACATATTTATTACCTTAATTATAGGGTAATACTTGGCATCGTTGGGCTACACTTATTCTATTTTCACGAGACTTAACATTTTGCTAAGGTGAGTTTTACATAGCCCCTTTTTTTATTTCACTACTTTTGGGGTGAAACATGTTACAACATTCTATATACAATTCAATCATAAAGTGTCTATGTGTTATTCTATGTTGCATTATGTCTTAAACATGACTAGGGTAAGCACAATATTCTAGCATAATCATTAATATTGATCAGTCGACGGTATACAATGATAGATCTATTGGACTGACAATCACACCCGGATACGTGTACCTCCTACATAGGTAGCGTGGGTGATTGTTATCGCATAACATAATCGAGTGAACCATGAGCGTATGGGATGGACCACAATATTCTAGTCACAAGGGTTGATTATGCACTCGATTTACCTGCTACTATGTTTTCACATATGGACTAGACTTGCCATGACACTTGAATTGTACAAGCTTTATTCGATTATCAAAACCTATGTAATTCTCACCAACTTTTGTTGACCCAAAATATTTTCAAACTTAACATGTTTCAGGTTATAGCTTGCTTGAAGATTAGAGTTAATGCTTGAAGATGTGTATCTAGTATTTTTCATTTTGATGTACAAATTCTTGTAGAACAAATGTATGTAATGTATTTAAATCAATTATTGAAATTTATTATTTACCATGAGCTACTGAACAATCATCAATACGTGACATCCCAATGTTTCCGCCATCGGTTGGGGTGTTACAGATTGGTATCAGAGCCATGGTTATAGGGAATTAGGTTATTAGAAAAATAATCTAGTCTATAACCATAGGATTATAACCAGTATTTGCTCATTTTACTTGTTATTCTCTATCTCCCTCCTACTTCTTATCCCTACCTTAATCCCTACAAGAAGATTGCTCTCCATCACAAGATCTATTCTTAGACTAATAGGACAATTCTCAGGTTTAGCCTGAACCACCTTGAGATCTCGTCGAAGTTCTAGATTTTAATAACGAACACGTGCAATCTGGAAGGGTGAACGCCTGTATTCTGAGTCTTCTGTCTAGGCTGGCATTGCGCATATATCCGAATCAGACGAGGGACCCGGATGCCTACCTGGGAATTCTCGGGATGAGTGTTCACTTATAGGCTAAAGCATGTCTTCACTATGTTATTAGAATCTATAATCTTTGATAAGTCAACGTTTTCGTTTATTCGTTAATGGATAAATGATTACATTCCTTATATTACCTCATTCATTTCATTGTGTCTCTTACAGATCATGCTTCCACGTCGCAGCACTCGCAATAACAGTGGTGGTAATCATGAGGAAGGGAGCAGCAACCACGACACTAACCACAATAATGGAGGTGATGCCCAACTGGCTGCAATCATTTCCCAACAAATGGCGCAACAGATCGCGACTCTGGTTCCTAACTTACTGGCTCAAGTCATTCAAATGAATGGAAACGGCAACGGAAATGGGGACGGCAATGGAAACCACAATGGGAACGGGAATGGTCTCCCAGCCTGCACTCTCAAACACTTTAATACCTGTAATCCTCCTAAGTTTAGTGGGGATGAAGGAGCTACTGGACTCCTACAATGGTTCGAGGGTATCGAGAATACGTTCATAAATAGTGAGTGTCCCGATAACCTCAAGGTCCGTTATGCTATGAGTGTTCTTCACAAACGAGCACTCACTTGGTGGAATGAGGAAAAGCGTACTCGTGGAGCTGAAGTCGCACTGGCCTTAACTTGGGAACAAGCCAAAGACGTTATGAAGGCGGAGTTCTGCCCTCGTAATGAAATCAAGAAGTTGGAAGATGAGTTTCATGATCTTGCTCAGGATAGTGGAGAAAACCTTGCCTACAACACTTGTTTTCACGAACTTAGTCTACTGCTACCACACAAGGTCACCCCCCTGCCTATTGCGATCGAAAAATACATTGGTGGCTTACCCATGCAGATTCAGGACACGGTGTGGGGAAGGAACCCTGCTACTCTCGAGGAAGCAAAGCGTTTGGCGGCCACCCTAACAGATAACCATGCGAAGGCAGGAACCCTGACTCGGAAAGGGGAAAAGAAAACTGTTGCAAAGGATACTCCCCAACCTGCTGTTGAAATTAAAACTGAGTCCTCAACCAATGGAAGGCGCAAGGTCAGGAATTTTGCAATAGATGCCACTGTTCCACCCAACAAGAAACAATATAACGGGAACCAACCTAAGTGTGACACCTGTCAGTATCACCACCCAACCCAAGTGCCCTGCCGTCAGTGTACCAATTGTCAAAGGTATGGGCATCTTGCGGATGTTTGTCGAATTCCTGCTGCAGATGCCCTTGCTGCTCCGAATACCCCTGCTAGGGACCCTCCAGCTACTTAACAACAAGCCCCACCATCTGAATGTTATTTTGCTTTTTAAAAATTTAATGTATTGACGCTTTTAATTCCAGTATTTCTTTTACATGAGAGTTGTCTATCTAGTATGATCATAACACTTGGATGCATGCTTGTTTGAATGTGAACTAATTGCTATATCAATATCTAAATCTATACAATTACAACCCGCATCTAATACTTGATACTTGAGGCATTCACAAACTTGCTTACATGTATGTATTATCAATTTGCAACTTATGTGTTAAGCCAAAAACAATTGTTACACTTAATCAAACAACTGGTAGAGGATGAAGTACTTGCTCAACAGTTAGTAGAGTACCTAATAACCTGCTCAACGATTGGTAGAGGTCATCATGCCTGCTCAACAGTCGGTAGAGGTTCCTACTCACTGACTGGTAGAAGTCTTTTTCCTGCTCAACAGTTGGACTCATCTTTGGATACATTATACATGTAAATTGATACAAAGATTTATTAGCCTCATTGATACAAAGATTTAATCACAAGATTATTTTGCATTATTTGTATTACATGTATGTTTAGAGTCATAGAAGGACACAAAACCCTAATGTAAGGTAAATTGGTGATTGCGGTCCGGAACGTAATCATGAATTTATAGGTACGTTAAGGTAGTGTGAAATTCTATCAGGGTTTTCGGTAAATAACCAATTATAAACTCTAGTTACCTGGTAGTTCATTTAGTCTTTCTAAAGTCCATTAACTCATGAATTTCTTTTAGGATTCCTAAAACTTAAGATTCTTATTTCAAGACACACCTAATCCTACCCTCCTATCCAAATTATTTGAAACAAGATTATTCTATTCATGTCGTGTCCTAACACAAAATTTCCAGACCACACTTGTCCTGATTTCTACCCAATCACCTTCAACCCTGTGTTTTCAATAAACTTCGGGACGAAGTTCCTAAAAGTAGGGGAGACTGTAACATTTCGCATTTAATTTTTGTGTACGTCAGTTATTAATAAAACGTCAATTTTTATCATTTTCGTACCCTTTAAAAAAATGTTTCGTAACACTTTTGGACCCCTAGTACCATACTATAAGCATATATTATTTATGTATTAGTGGAATAATTGTTTAAAAAATAATTGCCTGGGCCGGGGTTCGAACCCGTGCCCTAGGCCGGGTCACACAAGGACACACACAACCAAACCAACTGGGCTACACCACATATCTGTCTATTATTCCACGCGTTTTATATATATGACATGCTTAGAATCTTAACCGTTGACTTAGAAAGTCAACTGTAATGACAATCTTCCATAATTAGCTTATCAATCCGCGTTTTTAATCCATTTAAGGCATGAATGTTGATTGATATGAATGCTTCACGTCTGATACACGCCTAAATCACCATCAATTCTTTCCTAATCATGACTAATCACGCGTCATCTTCTTTAAACGAGTCAAACTTTACCATTTCGAACACCCGAGCACTTCACTATAAATTGAACCCTCACTTTTCATCTACACTCGCCAATCACTCTTTCCCCTCTCAAAATTTTTGCTAAAAAACACCCTTTCAAGCATCAATTGTTCGCAAGTTTGACTTTCAGTTTGACCGCTCAAAAAAAATCACGAGAACAGTTTGTAAGTTAAATGTTTTTGCATGGTTTTTCGGCCCCCTAACAACAATAACCCTATGTTTAATCGGGTTATTGTTCGTTAAATCTGTTTATTGTAAAAACTAGGGCTCGACATTTTGATGTGGGGATAATCACGTTTCTGCAGACATGATTATATAATTATTTCAGAACCAAAGTCATCACCAACTGATCTGTTATCAGTTGGTGTGGCCTCTTTTGTCTAAAACACGAACCGGCCACAGGCCAGGGTTCGAGTCCCTTATCACGCGTCCCATTCTTTTTCTTTAAAAGGATTATAAATCTGATTCAAGTATAACTATATAATTAATTTTAAGCCAAGAATATTCGTTCTCAGGGTCCAGCCCAGTTGGTGGCTGGGCTTGTGATAAAACTCCACCCGGTCTTAGACCCGGGTTCGAGGCTTCGAGCCATAGCATACACAAACTTTTTTTTAAAACCTTTATTACTTATATATTCTCTATTATTTTTAAATAATGGTTTTAAAATACTAAAACTTCTTTATAAATTCTATAAAAAATATTTTATGATATTCTAATAGAAAAGTTTAACATACAATTTGTAGTTTTTCAAAAATTATTTATTTATTATATATAATAAATATTTCAAGTTTATTCCATTATAATTATAAAATTCTATAAAAATATCAAAACGATTTTATAAATTTCCAAAAAAATTATTCTGAGTTTATAGAACAATAAACATTCCAGAAATGATTTTTATTTTCGAAAAATCATTTATTTAATATTTTTAATCGATTTTTGTTATTTTAAATCATAATAAATTCATTTTTCAATATTTTTGCACCAAAATTTTATATAAATTATTTCTGTCCATTTAGAATATAAATACAAATTTTAATTTAAAAATTATTTAATTTTAATATTTTTAGATATTAAAGTTATATTTTGGCAAAATGGAAATAAATAGACTAAATATTCTATTTTTAAGAAAATAATTTTATAAAAATTATTTTTATACTTAAAACCTTATAATGTGACCACCTTTAATCTGAAGTCTACAAAAAGACTTTTTTTATTTATTTATCGAATTTCTTTTATTTATTAAACAGTATAATTAATAGTCAAACGAATACTTATCCCCAAATTCGAAACCCTATAAAATATTTGTAGACTAGAAAGACTTAAACATATTTATTACCTTAATTATAGGGTAATACTTGGCATCGTTGGGCTACACTTATTCTATTTTCACGAGACTTAACATTTTGATAAGGTGAGTTTTACATAGCCCCTTTTTTATTTCACTACTTTTGGGGTGAAACATGTTACAACATTCTATATACAATTCAATCATAAAGTGTCTATGTGTTATTCTATGTTGCATTATGTCTTAAACATGACTAGGGTAAGCACAATATTCTAGCATAATCATTAATATTGATCAGCCGACGGTATACAATGATAGATCTATTGGACTGGCAATCACACCCGGATACGTGTACCTCCTACATAGGTAGCGTGGGTGATTGTTATCGCATAACATAATCGAGTGAACCATGAGCGTATGGGATGGACCACAATATTCTAGTCACAAGGGTTGATTATGCACTCGATTTACCTGCTAGTATGTTTTCACATATAGACTAGACTTGCCATGACACTTGAATTGTACAAGCTTTATTCGATTATCAAAACCTATGTAATTCTCACCAACTTTTGTGGACCCAAAATATTTTCAAACTTAACATGTTTCAGGTTATAGCTTGCTTGAAGATTAGAGTTAATGCTTGAAGATATGTATCTAGTATTTTTCATTTTGATGTACAAATTCTTGTAGAACAAATGTATGTAATGTATTTAAATCAATTATTGAAATTTATTATTTACCATGAGCTACTGAACAATCATCAATACGTGACATCCCGATGTTTCTGCCATCGGTTGGGGTGTTACACGAGCCAAGGCCCAAAGATCACAAGACTCGTCGTGGGCTTCTTCTCAAGCCCACGACCTTCATTATAAATAGAAGACTCCAGCTCCCTTCAAAGGGATGGATCATTAATCACTTGTATCTAGGGCTAGAATTACTCTTATGCTTTGTACTCTCCAAAGTAATAATATTCTTAGCTCTTTACAGTGGACGTAGGTCATACTCGACCGAACCACTTACATTTTTGTGTCTCATAGTCACTCACTCACCACACACTCACTCATATACACATTCGGGTAATCCAAACGGTTTGGGTAAAGGAACATACGTATAGTAACATAGGTGCAACCCCTCGGAGATTAGTACTAATCCCTGAGTAGCCTATTGTTTCTTCATTGGCGCCATCCGTCCGGTTACAACATTTTCTTCTTTTTACCCACCCATGGATGAACCCAAACCCAACACAACTGTCATTAATCCGGATGAGGACGTCGACGTCCAACCCATGGGAAACGACGGTACCCCGGCCACGGTCACAAAACAGTCAACCTCACGCATCTAGAAACCTGCTGGTGAGGTCGATGACGACGTAACAGACGAAAGTAATGGAGACGACTCAGACGAAGACCCAGACCAGTGACTCTTACGTCAGAGCACCAAAAGCTCCGCTATTTACCAGCGGATGCTCGTGCGACAAGCGAAGAAGAAAGGCAAGACCCTCACCTATGGTTCTTCGCCAAAAAAGGCCCACAAAAACAAAGAGACCTCTGGTCGTCGCGGTGGTCGCGGCGGGGAGCCCCACGGAAACGCCGGAGCTCGGGGCCGCACCAGCAACCGTGACGAGTCGGATGGGTACGAGTCGTCAAGCACTGACTCTGACCGCGGAGGGAGGGACCGCACACGCCGCTCACATCGCAAGGATGTGGACGATGACTTGGTCAAACCCTTCTGCCCAAAATCATTTACGGAAAAATCAAAATTCGTCGCTCGCATAGCAACGGCGGCAATCCCTAAGAATAGCCAAACTTCCCAGCAGCGTCGGCATGTACGACGGCCTGCGTGACCCAGACGACCACATTCACAACTTCGAGTGTGCGGGAAGTTCGGTCAACTAGGCCGGTTCAGGTTTGGTGCCACCTCTTTGCCCAAACCCTGACCGGCGCAGCCAGAGTCTGGTTTGACAACCTCCCTGCAGGAGCATCGCTGATTTTGATGATCTCACCGACAAGTTTGGTAATCATTTCTCACACCTTCGAAAACACAAGAAAGACAAAGCACACATTCTCCTGTGTCGCCGATATGACCATGAGTCCATCAAGGACTTCATCGTTCGCTTCAACAAGGAGGCACTACAGATAGGCTGCGGGGAAGAACTCACCCGAGCTGCGTTCATCCACAATGTGCGCAGCCCGGAACTCATGAAGTGCCTCACAGGCAAAGACGGCATCCCGGAGTCCTGGGATGAAGTCATCCACTCTGCTAAAATATACGCCTCTTCAGAAAAATCATTTAACCAAATGCATGGCTTTCAACAAAATCACCATAATAATAATAATAAGAAGAAGAAGAAGAAGAAGAAGAAGAACAAGGGAAAGTCGGTTTGGAACCGCATTTCAGGCTCAACAGACGAAGGGAAGTACTCTCCCGTGAATGATGCTCGCAATATCATCAGCGACAAACAGTCAAGAGAACAGCGGGGTCATTCCAAGAAAAACCAAGGCTGGACCCCGTTGACCAAAACTCCGTCTCAAGTCTTAAAGACGGAACAAGTCACCCTCAAGGAGCCCAAAGTCCTCGGAAGAAGACGCAACGTCGACACATCCAAATTCTGTGAGTACCACAACGAATTTGGCCATCTCACAGACAATTGCTACAGTCTCAAGCTGGAAATTGAAGCGGCTCTGAAGTCAGGACAACTGGGACATTTGGTCAAAAACGTCCACCGCGCGGCCAAGGCCCAAGCTGGTGACGACGCGCAAGCAGACGGATCACGAAAAAAGATCCGTGACCTGAACACGCATGCGGCAACAATCATCCCGCGCCATCAATACAATATGACGAGGCCGGGAAGACAGCACCAACAAGGGAAAAGAAACCGAGTGCCGATAAACGACACATGGAAAGAAGCAGAGGTCATCTTACCGAAAGTGCGCGGCGGGGCATCCTGCACCGCTCCTTTAGTCATTACCGCCGTCTTCGGTCACTATCAAACAAGGTACATGTTCATTTACGGGGGTAGCAGCACAGATATCATGTATGACCAATGTTTCCAGCAATTAGATGATGAGGACAAGGTCAAGCTCGTCCCCGTAAATGAACCAATCTCGGGATTCATTCATGAAACAATCATGCCGCGTGGTATGATCTCTATGCCAGTAACATTGTCAGATGGCACACATGAACGCACGGAAATCTGCGACTTCATGGTTTTGCCAGCAAACTCCAACCATGACATCTTACTGGGCCGCGAGGGCATCGCACGCTTCAACGCCAACGCCTCAACGCCTCACGCAATGGTGGGATTCCCAACCAGAACAGGCGTGGCAATCATTCGGGGTAACAAAGAATGCCACTCGGCCGAAGCCGCAAAACCGCCAAAGATGGTTAAAACGGATGCCCGCACAGAGCCGGAAAAATGGATCCTCAATCCTAAATTTCCGGAGCAAACGGTGGTCATAGGCCATGTAATCTCCGACTCCATTCGCAATCACTTGAAGCAGCTATTGATCCACAACATGGACGTGTTCGCCTGGCAACGAGCAGACATGGTCGGCGTCCCGCGAGAAATCGCGGAACACAAGCTCAACGTATACCGGTCAGTAGAACCAGTTGTTCAGAAGAAGAGAAGCATGGGATTGGGGCCGGAGAAAACAAAGGCCATGAACGAACAAGTCACCGAGCTGCTCAACGCGGGCTTACTAAAGCCCATCCGATATCAATCGTGGCTTGCGAACCCGGTCATGGTCGCGAAATCTAATGGCAGCTGGCGCATGTGCGTCGACTACAAAGACCTCAACAAAGCATGCCCAAAAGATTGTTATCCCCTACCGGAGATAGATCTGAAAGTAGACTCGTTGGCCCCTTATCGTTTCAAATGTTTTCTTGACGCGTATAAGGGGCATCACCAAATACAAATGGCAAAGGAAGACGAAGACAAAACCGCCTTCCGCACTGGCATGGGCACGTTCTGCTACACCAAAATGCCATTTGGCCTAAAGAACGCAGGCGCGACGTACCAGCGCCTCATGGATACGGCATTCGTGGCCAAAATAGGTGTGCGCTTAGAGGTATACGTGGATGACTTAGTCATCAAAAGTAAGGAAGAAAGCGACATGCTGCGGGACATTCAACAAACCTTCAATCAACTGCGCAAAGTGCGCATGAAGTTAAACCCCAGTAAATGTTCTTTTAGAATGGAGGAGGGCAAGTTCTTGGGCGTCATCGTCACCCGGGATGGATTCCGCGCAAACCTGGAGAAAGTACAAGCAATAGAGCGCATGCCCTCCCCCGCATCAATAAAAGAGGTCCAAACGTTGATGGGTCGCCTAGTAGCACTCAACAGGTTCTTGTCTAATTACGCTTCAAAATCGTTCCCGTTCGTGGACACGCTAAAGAACTGCTTAAAAAGAGCAACTTTCGCTGGACAGCGTATGCAGAAGACGCTTTCCAAGCAATGAAGCAATGCCTCATGAACCTACCGACCCTCACGGCCCCAACACCAAAAGAACCGCTCACACTTTACCTCTCCGTTACCGAGCGGGCAGTAGGCGCCGTACTCCTGGTTGACCGCAAGGGGGTACAAACGCCTATCTACTACATCAGCCGCACCTTGCTTGATGCGGAAACAAGATACACCATTATGGAAAAACTGGTTTTAGCTGTCACAACCCGGCCACATGGGGCTTGGACGAAATAACAGATTGGTACAACATTCACGCAAATGCAAGCAACAGCGAAAGCGGTATAAAAATAACAAACTTTATTAATATAATTTATTTACATAATACAATTCCTTTTACTAAAACTAGTCCCTGATCGTACTTGCGCGGTAATATCTATGGTTACTTAATCGTCTTCTGGTTCGTCCACTGGTTGTGACTCCGAGTTGCAATCGTACATTCTTCGTATCTCCAATGCCGGTACCTGAACACATGCTTAAAATGGTTTTGGGTCAACAATAATGTTGGTGAGTTCGTGTGTTTAGTTACATAGGCGCCCAAAATAGTTTATCAAATCCGTTTCAGTCATTTCAACAGTTTAACAGTTTTCAACACGTTTATCCAGTTATGGTGTTACAATTCTACAAGCTGGCCACTCAACCCTTGGCACCTAGCCCATGCCTAACCATGTCTAGATGTATCAACATAAACTATACCCGTTATCGTCATAGTTCTCAACCTATGTCCTGCCTCATAGGTTCCCCAATGGCAAAATATATGCCGCAACGACCCGTCGGTCTCAGTGGGGGTTTCCGGGTCTAGGCCGGACCACTGTGCGTGGGGGTTTCCCCAAGTAGTACTACCCATATATTAAGTCGGCTCTATCATAGAGTTAATGAGTGCTTGGTTCAGTATCCATAACAAGCAAGCAGGTAATCACGCTCTGTAAAACTAACACCATAATATACAAAACATCTGGAAGCATGTATTCACCCCAAAACAGTTTAAAAGTAAAAAGAGGGGAGTTCACGAAACTCACCTGGTTGCATAGCTCAAAATATAAAAACCGGTGCTCGGTATCGAATACCGACATCCTCCTGGTTTGGCCCTATGTCGACACACATTATTATTAAAGTTCAGTTTTATTTGTCATGGTTACGTGTGGGACGAGCTGAGCATATGGTTTCTAATATAATTCCATTATTCGTAAATTAGTATCCAAAGTGTTCGTCTTATGTTGATCCATTCAAGTCGTAGGCGTCTATGTCTCATTCCTTCGTTCCAAATCTAAGGCGTCCAACACCAATATGTACTAGTTGTTATAGCTTTTATTAAATGTCGTTGTATATTTATAATTGATTCCTCCAAATCTCATCTTATACGCCCATGTTCTATTTATTCATTCAAGTCCTTGTCCATAAACATCTATATCCAAATCTTAATTCTTTTAATGTCCAATTGTCCAAGCCTCGAATATTAAACTAAAATGTATCTCCTCTTTTATAAATATATATGTTCGCCTAATCAAATCCATGTCAAATCGCCCATATGTCCAAGCGGCGTCGATAGTCAAAGACGTCTAAATGTTCTAAAGCATCATGTTATCTAATGTTTATGCGACTAGTATAAATGTCCGAGTTTAATTATCCGTAAGCTAATATCCCATGTATTTGTCCAAGTCTTAACTCATATAACTTAAATTATGTCAATTATTACCAAGTTCAAGTCCTAAGTCGCAAACGCCAAAGTTCCTAATGTTAAGCCCAAATGTCCGAGTTCATAGTTTAGCCAATATATTCGTATGTTTTTATTATATATATCGGTTAATCATGTCACTTAAAAGGATATTAATTATCTTGATTTATCTAATTTATTATGTATAGTTTTGCATTTGTGGTCTAATAGTCCATAGCTTATTTGTCAATACCATCAATGTCCAGTATGTGTTTCATGGCTTATTAGTTCTCACATTCCTAAACTTCCCAAACTAATCATCTATATCATATATTACAATTCTCATCTTTACTTGTATATGCATATATAGTTTCTTTTAGATCAGATGTCCAGACCCTGTATCTTTATTGAATTGGTTCGGATTAGTTATTCTCATCAAGTCCCACACGATAATCGTATATAACCTTAACGTTTATAATTAATAAGTTCGTGGTCCCGGTTATACCTCGCATTCGGTTCATGATTCGTGTTGACCCGAGTTGACTGCCACGTTGACTGGGTTGACCCAGTTGACCCTTTGACTTCTGCTGACCAGGGTTGACCCGTCCTTTGACCCGAACTCCTGACCCGTTTCCTACGCTGGCCCGGTTATTACCCAAACAACACCATCACCTCCTGTGAACTGCAACAGTCACCACTGGACAATCATCACTGACCACCACCATCTACCCGAGACCACCACCTGGACCGGTACCAAACCCCTTGACCATCCTAACACCTCCATAGCCTGATACCAACACCCAATCGCCACCTTGATAACCCCCAATCTCCTGGGTTGATGTGTGACAAGGCGGTGCCGGAGCCGGAGCCGCCGCCGCCGCTGCACAGAACCACCACCACCGTCCGGTGGTGACAGTCGGTTAAGGACCCAGCCGGTCCCTCCTCCTTCTGCTTCTACCTTCCTCGATCTCGAACTCTCTCTCTCTCTCAGTTTCTTTCTTCTCTGCGTCTCTCTCTCTCTTCAATCTCTCTTGATGGGGTGATGGTGGTGTGGGTTTCGTTGGAGATCCGATGGCCGGAGCTCCGCCGTCACTGGCGGCGAGGAGTCTCCGGCTCCTCCTTCCTCTCTCTTGCTTTTCATAAGTGTGTGTGTATTGTGATTTGTAAAGATGAAATGGATGTGCAGATGTATGTGGGTGAGAGTTTTTATAAAAACACAAGGGATGGGTGTCATCAAGAGGGGAGGACAAGTGTCCTCTCCCTTGGTGACTCACCCGGTCCGTTCGGGTGCGGGTTGGGTTCGTTATCGCGCATTAACTCGGTCACGTGTCGTGTATTATAATAATATAATATAATTAATTAGTTCGGTTTTCAGTTTCGCACATAATCGACTTAGCTAATATTTATTTTGGTTAACTATTTATTATAAAATTTATTATAAAATGGTACTAAAACGCGAAAAATTTTTACGGGTCTGTGCCGGGTTGTTACATTAGCCCTGGTGCACGCGTCCCGAAGACTGCGACGATACTTTCAGGGAACCCAATCAACGTCCTCACAGATTACAAAACCAGCGACGTCTTGCGCAAACCGGAACTTTCGGGTCGACTGGCAAAATGGGTCATTGAGCTTGGAGAGCACACCATATATTATAAGCCCCGACCCGCGATCAAGTGACAAGTCCTCACGGACTTCGCCACTGTAATACCAATGGACAAAGTTGAAGAATGCAAAGCAGAGCAATCTCTCGCGCCAACACAAAACCCATTGTAGACATGGTCCCTCTTTACAGAAGGGACCTCCAACGATGACGGTTCAGGCGCAGGGTCACGTCTCATCAGCCTAGACAAACATGAGTTCACATACGCCATCCGCCTCGACTTCAAAAGCACGAACAACGAGGCGGAGTACGAAGTGTTGCTGGCAGGCCTCCGCATTGCAGAAAAAAATGGGGGCTAGGCACGTGGAGGCACATGTGGACTCATTACTTGTCGCACGACAGATAAACGGGGTATATGACGCAAAGGACGAAACCATGGCACTATACTTGGAACAGGCCAAAAAACTCATGCATAAATTTGACTCCTGCACAGTAGAACACATCAGGCGCAGCGAGAGTAAACCCGTAGATGCATTGAGCAAAATGGCCTCCACGGTTTTCGAACACATGTCCAAAGAAGTCCGCGTCGGGGTACTCTACCCCGTCCGTCCCGCTGAGACAGGTCAACGTCATCCAAACAAGCAACACGTCCTGGATGACCCCAATTCATGCTTACTTATCCTCCGGAACCCTGCCTGACGATAAGTTAGAGGCCCAGAAGATACAGCACAAGGCTTTGCATTACCAGCTAACAGACGGCGTCCTATACCGCCGATCCTACCTGGGACCACTACTCCGTTGTGTAGACTCCGCAGACGCACTGTTTCTCATTAAAGATATACATGAAGGTACATGCGGATTACATGCAGGACCAAGGATGGTGGTCGCGAAAATCATGAATGCAGGATACTACTGGCCCGGCATGCACACTGATGCCGTCGGAGAACTGCGCAAGTGCGACAGTTGCCAACGCCATGCGCCAAATACCTTGCGACCAAAGAACGACTTGGTACCAGTCACGGCGGCATGGCCTTTCCAAAAGTGGGCAGTAGGTCCATTCCCGGCAGCCCCGGGAAATGTCAAGTTCTTCATCGTGGCCATTGATTACTTCACCAAATGGGTCGAGGCGAAGCCTCTGGCCAAAATCGATGGACCCCACGTAAAAAAATTCATCTGGGAGTTCATCATCTGCAGATTCGGCCTACCAATGCAAATCGTTAGCGACAATGGCACGCATTTCGCGGATAACATGCAACAATCTTGGTTAGCGCAGATGGGTGTCAACCAAATATTCACATCCGTTGCGCACCCACAAGGAAATGGCCAAGTAGAACGAGCCAACAGAAGCATTGTAGAAGGAATCAAGGCACGGCTGGGCACCAGGCGCACAGGATGGGTGGATGAACTACCACACGTCCTGTGAGCCTACCGCACTCACACAAAAACAAGCAATGGAGAAACTCCGTTCAGCCTAACCAACGGGTCTGAGGCGGTAATCCCGGCCGAGATCGGTTGCCCTTCCGCAAGGGTCCTACTGGCCGACGAATACAACAATGATGAAGAACTCCGAGTCAACTTGGACTTACTAGAGGAACGACGGGACCTGGCGGCCATCAGAGAGGCCAAATACAAAACTCAATTAGAGCGGTATTACAACAAACGCGTAAAAAAATGTGCCTTCAAGGTCGAGGACTACGTTTTCTGCAACAACGAAGCATCCAGCGCAGAAAAGCCAGGAAAACTCGCTCCAAAATGGGAAGGTCCATACAAAATTCAAGAAATTTTAGGCAAAGGGGCCTACGCGCTAGAAAGGCTAGACGACACGCCCATCCCCCGATCTTGGAATGCAGCACAGCTGCACTTATGTTATTTGTAACCCTGTCATTACGCCCAGCTACACATGCCTCGACAATCATTAATAAAAGAATGTTTCCACAATTACTTGTAGCTCTACTTGTTTTTCCGCGCTGAGGTCTTCAAGACAACGCTACAAGCTATGCCGGACTAACGCAGCTTCGTGCTACGATTAAGATGTGTAAAACACGTAACCCGCGCTGCAGTCTTCAAGGCATAGCCCACTTGTCGGACAGTAACATTCGCGCCAAGGGACCATGCTAAAACCCGCCTTAGTCTCCTAAACCCGCTTTTAGCGCGGGTCAGACTTCGCGAGTAGCATGGTGCCTCGCGGCGCGAATATCCGTCTTCAAGACAAGACCTATATGGTAAGATTGTTGGACAAAAGACACAAGTTGCGTCGAGTATTGGTCTTCAAGGCAAAAGCAAGCGCTTAAATGCCGGATCACTTACTAAACGCACGCGCTAACTCTTACTTACACACTAGGTGATGACTTGGTTAAATAAGTAAAACAGGAGTTAATGCGAGACAACACAACCAATAAGAAACTAAAATATTTCATTAGCTATGGGGATTAAAAACCCAACATAAATTTACAAGGAAAATAAGAACAAGCTAGCTATTCCGAGCCGGTGAAATCCACCAGCTGCTCATCAGTCTCGGGCGCATCCTCATCATCAGCCCGCGCGCCGAAAAACCCTTCACCAGCGGCCCGCAGCCGTTCAGCCTCCGCAGCCTGCGCCTTAGCCTTCTCGCCCAGCTCATCTGATTTCTCAATGAAGTACGAAGGCAGCGGCAGGGTCGACGTGGCGATTGCAATCCGCCACAACCTGAAGGACGGGGAACTCAAGCTTGTCAAATTTTGCAAGTTCCGCCAAGTATTCGTCCTTCAGGGGCTTCCTATAGTGCCACGCGTCGATAATGCGCCTGTTGTTCTGAGCGTGAAGGAAGCCATCCTCGAACCCCTCGCTATACCCATAAGCATGGGCAGAGGCGGCTATACTGGCCACTTGATCGCCTAGCTTAGGCTCCTGCCAGAAGCGCTTGAAAAGTTGCAACAAAGAAACACAATAATTAACAAGTATATAATCAAAATAAAAGATAGAGCTACGGAGAAGAACAACTCACCCCGTCGATACCGCTGGTCATCAACCAGCGAAGAGACTCGCGCATCTTCTCCTGCTCTACCACAGAGCCATCCAACAGAGCCTTGGCCGCATCAGCCTCGGCAACAGCCGCCTCCCGATCCTTTACGGCCGCATCCCTCTCCTGTTGGAGAGTTTCTTTCGCCTCCAGCATCGTGAACCGCTCCTCTTCAAGAGCGGAAAGGCGGGAATTCACCGTATCCAGATCGGCGGTCTTTGACTCAAGTTGCTTGCGCATATTGATGAACTTGACGGTGCGCTCCTTTAACAACCGCCTCTCTTCATTGTTGCGGTCGCAGGCTTCGGTCCATCGCTTCTTGTCTGCTGCCGACTCAGACAAAACCTTTTTGGCATCATCTTCAGCACGATGAGCTCGGCGGCGGTACTCCTCAAGACGAGATTGCATGCCCGCCTCTTTTTCAGCAAGGGCGGCATTCTCAGTCTTTAAGCGGGCAAGGTCCCACTGCATGGCGGCATCTCGCTGCCGGAGGGAGTCCATCATCGCCAACTGACTCGCCTGACTGATGCACATATTCGTGATCAAGTCAGGGCGACTCAGGCTATCCTGGTACGCCTGATCATAAGGGGGCACCGCCCCGCTGACGGACTCCTCCGCGGCCAGGGAGTTGGAAAATAAAGTATTTTCCTTGACCGCCCAGCGAGGACGCCAAATGGCGTCACCCACGACCCAACTGGAGCCATCATACTCTCCAGCGGGCTCCCGACCCCCCGCACCGGGCGGCGCACTACCCGCCCGGCGGTCAACCCTACTACCCCTAGCGCCTCCCGCCGGGGGTGTAACACCGGAACTAGAAACTTCATCGGCCTTTCGCTTGGCCTCAGTTTCTTTCTCTGAAGACCGTCTCCACCGCTCCAAGGCCTCAGCCTGCCTAGCGGCATCGGCGGCAGCCGCTTCCTTAGCCGCCTCAGCCTTTCTGGCAGCTTCCTCAGCGGCTGCCCTTTCCGCCGCCTTAGCGGCTTCATCGGCTCGGGTCTTCAACGCAGCCTCCGCCTCCCTACGAAGGCGCTCATCCTCTCTCTTCTTCTTGGCCTCTGCTATCTCCTCAACAGTTGGGATAGGCGGAGGAGAAGGGCTGGTTACCTTGGCAGATGCGCCTGCAAAGCAAACAGTTAGGCACAAGCAGAAGAAAATGATAAGTTGAAAAACAACACACACTTACTTGGAATCTTCTTCACCATCTTTTGAAGAAGCGGCTGACGCGCACGTGGCGAGCCTATGTCAAAAGAAAAGATAGTGGTATCAGGCCCCTGTGATGGTGCAGCTTGAACAGGGGACTTGCCCTTATCCCCCGCAGCTCCAACTCCGGCAGAAGGTCCGGCAGCCGCGCTTGTCCCACCACCTCCGCTGGCACCCGCCTCACGCCGGCCCCTCTTTCGAGTCTTCAAGTTAAACTCACCAGCGTCATCCTCGTCCTCAGAGGCGGGCCCATCCTTCCGTTTGTGTCGGTTCTTCATATACTATTCGCCTGTATCCAAGGACCCTGTGTCAGAAACAGGGGACACGGGCTCAACTGCGTAGCAGTGCCTACGCGGGGCATGCTTCATGCGCCCTTGAGAATGTCGCGCCAAGGTCGACACCTCATTAAGAAATGCGGAACAGGGGTGAGAGGACTTACGAGTGGCATAATGGTGGTTGGGCGGATTATCCAAGTTAGGATAATAGAACCTCCCAACGAACTCTTGCAAGAAGGAAACCTGCCCCTCAAGTACCCGCCTCCACTTCAGCTTCAGAGTCCCGCGGGACTCAAAGATATCAAACTTGGACATACCTGCGCATTACATAAACAAGTTAGCAAGAGTTGAAGTTACCAAAGGAATTAACAGCGCTAGATCATACCTTCTTGGGGGATGTACGGCTCTTTTCCCTCACGGATGCCGGTGCGGCTAGTCCCCAGAAGGTTGAAGGTGCCCTCGAACAGACCCTTCAACTCCAGCTTGGTCTTGTGAGTTGTAAGGGCGATGAACCAAGCTTCATCTTTATAACCCCGCATCACCTCGCGGTCAGGCACCCGCTCCCTGGACGTCACCACTTTCCAGGGCATTGCCACCGGAATAACGCCCTTCTTCAGGTAGAAGAACTTGTCCTTCCACCCATGAAGCGATTTTGGAACCTCGGTAACTATAACGGGCACCTTCGGCCGCGGCTTGAACGTAAACCATGACTCATCACAAGCCATGAAGTAAAATACATTGAACCGATCAATGGTCGGTTCAATATCCAGCGCCCGACACTGGTTCTCAAAGTGCCCCAACCGGAGTATCCCAAACCCGCTCACTTGAGACACCGCCACTCCATATTCTATCAGCGTGTCCAACTGGAAGCGGGTGCAAGGCAGACGAAACCCACATTTAGAGAAGTGGGCCTCATAAAAAGCAAGTTTGCCCTCCGGAGCGGTCAGAATGGTCTTCCCCGGGGCAGGTAACTCCGGCTCCCATTCTGACAGAATGCCGTGATCGGCACAGAAGACGGTGAAGGCGGTGGACGTCCATTTGCAGGGAGTGTTGGTGGCCAACTTCCTCTCCTTCACCTTGATCTCCGGGAAGTCACGCTCTATCTCCTGACTACTTGTGACATCCGTCACTTTTATATAATAATAATAATAATAATAATTATAAAAAAAAAAAATTCTGATTATATATATATATATATATATATTGTATTTTCTTAAACCATAACTAACCACAACCAAACCCAACACATTAGAAGCCCAAACCCCCACCCATGCAATCCTTTCTTTCATCCTGGAAGCCCACCAGACTGATACCCGGCCCAAGCATCAAGCCCAAACCCTCCTCCCCTCCTTTTCAGTTTAAAAAAAAAAAAGGGGTTCCACCCGGGTCTCGAACCCGAGTCACCACACACAACATCCACGCACAGCACCAATTGAGCTACAACACATACCTGTCCTAATTCCAAACGAAATTATATATAAGGCCTTGTTCTTTTGCTGCTGCTACTCGCTGTTGATAAGCAGACGCGAGTCTGCATCTTTTTTTTTCTTTCTTGACTTTTGAATGAAACATATACATGGAAGTCAACTGATTAATTGTTGTGATAGGTAATTAACGGATTAATTCACGCAATCACCATAACAAACTCTCAAATCTTACATAATTACGCGGATTACTTGTTAAACTTTGAAGAATTCAAACGCGTCATTAAAAACTTTCCATTTTACTAATCCGAGCCACATCCCTATAAATTGAACGCTCCTCAGCCTTCTACACTCGCTCATACATCTCTCTCAACTCTCAATTTCTTCATATAATCTCTGTTCGTGTGATTTTGATTCGCGTTTGACTTTTGTTTTGACCAACCAATCGAGCTCGATTCCACATTGTAAGTTAAATCTTTTTGGTGGGTTTTGTTTGTCGGCACCCACACAACAAAAACCCTAAGGTTAATCGGGTTAATGTTGTGTGGATTGTCTGATTGTAAATTCTAGGGCTCGAGTTGAAAGATTTGGGGAAGAACACTTAGAACATTCATCATATTTATTTTTTTTTAACTGATGCAACTCAACACAACCACTGATCCTGATCAAGTGGTTGTGTTGTTGGTGTTACACAGAACAGCCACGGGTTCAATCCCTGCAGCCATAACTCTTTGTTTTTTTCTTTTGTTTTATCAAATCTATATATATATATATTACTTATAAATCATAAATTCATTTTTAAATACTAAAACACCTTTATAAATTCTAAAAAAAATTATCTTATACAAATCTGATGTAAATGATCAAACTACAATTTTTAGTTTTCAAAAATTTATTTATTTAATATATATAATAAATAAATCAAGTTTATTCTATTTTATTTATAAAATTCCTTTAAAATATCAAAACGATCTTATTAAATTCCACAAAAATTATCCTAAGTTTTTATAACTTTAAACTTTTCAGAAATGATTTTTAATTCTGAAAAATCATTTATTTTATATTTTTAATCAATTTTTGTTAGTTTTAATCATAATTAAATCATAATAAATTCATTTTACAATATTTTTTATACCAAAATTTTACATAAATTATTTCTATTCATTTGAAACAGAAATACAATTTTTTCTTTGATTTTAATATTTTTAGATATTAAAGTCGTATTTTGACAATTTGAAATAATTAGATTAAATATTCTATTTTCAATAAAATAATTTTATAAAAATTATTTTCATACTTAAAACCTTATGTTGTGATTATATTCAACTTAAATTTTTACAAAAAGACTTTTGTTTGTTTATTCATTAAATTTCCTATATTTAATAAACAATTTGTTTGTTAATCAAATAAACGTTTATCCCCAATTCGAAGCCCTAGAAATACATATATCTTAGAGTTATTTCCCTTACACATTATCGAATACTTTAGGTTGATACTTTGAGATAGTTCCAACACATATTTCGTTGTCCAAGTTCAATTACAAGTATTACGTGAACTGTGAGTATTCCTACCCCTTTTTGCTTTTATACATTTTGGGGTGTTACATGTACACTATTACAATTTCAAATACAAGTTTACATTTTTACAATACAATTCTAGTACTATGTGCATTGCTTACAACGTGCTTTATGCTTAGACAATACATGTGGATTACATTTGTACTTAGTGAAATCATTAACATGGTACAAGCCGACCTTAACATTGGATAGCGCTATTTGGATTGACAACCCGCCTAGGTTGATTCTCCCCCTTTTTCATCGGAGAATCCGTGGCCAGTGTTAAGTTATCATCCATTTATTGGTTGAGTACACTACAGTTCATACAGTACATTATACAGTCACAGGGTTGATTTCGCTCATTTGTTTGATACATGGTTTACATATCCACACTGTAGCTTGCACTTGAATTGTATAACTTTTTAACCTACTATATATATCAAATCTAGGAATGCTCACCAACATTTCATATGTTGACCAAACTTATTTTGTACATGTTTCAGGTGCAGTTTGATCTAGTACTTTAGCAAGGAACATTTAGTGCTTTATTTTAATTCAGTTATTTCAACAGTTACATTTCATTTAAGACTATGTAATTTCCATTTCCATGTAAGACAATTTTGATTATTCAATAATATTTACATTTTAAGTACCATGAGCTTTTGAACAATCGTCACTACGTGGCACCTCGATGATTCCGCCATCGGTTGGGGTGTTACAGATTGGTATCAGAGCCATGGTTATAGGGAACTAGGTTACTAGATGAAATAGGCCTAGACTATAACCGAACTTCAACTTTCATGCATAATATTTTCTGAATTGCCTTACCCTCATTTCCCTCTACTCTACTTTCCTTCTTCTATCTTTCCCTTTTTCTCTCTCTCCATTCTTTTCATCCTTCATCATGGTGCATAGAGATGGTGTCCTACAGGGAGTGGAAAGTCTACATCATCATGGAACAGGAGCAGTACCTTTCATGAAGACACTCTTAGACATAATGCCTACTCTTACTTTTGTTCCTTCAAAGTTGTTGAACTTTAATGAGTGTGATAAGGACACGTGCAATCTGGAAGGGTGGACGCCTGTACACTGGGTTTTCTGGCATAGGCAAGCATAGCGCATAAATCCATTTACGGACCTGTTATGCTTACCTGGGGATTCCTGGAGTGAGTGTCCACTTATAGGCTAAAGCATGTCTTCTTTGATCACCATTGGGTTCAATTACTTTGAAATGTCAATGTTCTTGTTGGGCTTTACAGCTAGACAAGGGCACTCCAAGCATCTTATGCAAGTTTTACAATAATACTCTCTCATTTCATATACAATATCCTATATATCATGATTTTCATATATTGCTTACAAGTTCATACTTTCATAACCATCTATGGATTTCACAATCACACTTCACCTTACCCTCATAGCCACTTTTTTAAATATTCAACACCCTACCCAAATCATATTATTTCTTTTCTCCACATGCTATTTATTTTAAAAACTATAACCTCATACCTTAGCACAAACTAAAGATTTCTGAAACTAGTTGTATTACCTAGTAACTTTACAAAGTACATATTTTTCTCGAACTTAAATTCAATTGATTATTTATTGACGTAACAAACGATTTACTATATAACGTTTTAAACTATTACAAAGCCTACTTAGCTTGTACTATTTAACAACTTTTGCCTTATGTACAAAACCAAATTTTGAAAATATTTATTTGGAATAATATCTAATCTTTAGATTTTCCATCAACACTCACCCATTTTCAACTTGTCCAAATTTTTACAATATTTTGCATATACCACAATCATGTTTTCTTATACACTTGATTATAATCTTTGATCCAAACCCCAAAATTTACACTGCTATATAATCTCCTTACTATAAAATAAACTCTTTATCAACTACCTTCACATTCACCATCTCTCACAACCTTGATTCTGCTTCAAAAATTTTTCATCATCCTCTCAAGAACTAAATTCATGTCCTTCACCTTCTCACACATGAGCTAGTTACCCATGCTAATCAAACTACTAAAAACCTGATACTTGATTCTACAGGATTTTTCCAAAACATCATTGTTTATGAAACTTGATTTTCCTTTAATTTGACTATTCACTGTACATTTAATTATTCATGATACTCGTGTTTTCATTTTCTTGATCTTATTATCATTTTGTACCCAATTATGACATACTCATAGGCATATAACATCTAGAGATTTCCTTGCATGCTATTAGGTACGAACACAAATTGGTAATCTATCATATTGGTTACGTTATCGTACACTTACATTTATTTGAAACGTTTTGATTTTACAGAGCTTTTTTAAGAAAACATCATTGCTTATTATATGAAACTTGATTATTCCTTTAACTTGACTATTCATTGAACATCTAATTATTCATGATACTCGTACAACATTTAATTATTCATGATAACACTTACACTTAATGGTTGTAGTACTTACAAACTTGCTTGCATAAACATGCTATCAATTTGCAATCTATGTGAATAATAATTGTTGCACTTAATAGAGGTCATCATGCCTTTTTCAACAGTCGGGAGAGGCCCTACAACCTGCTCCACGACTGGTGGAGGCTATCGAACATACTCAACGATTGGTAGAGGTCACTATGCCTTTCAAACAGTCGGGAGAGGCCCTACAACCTACTCCACGGCTGGCGGAGGCTATCGAACCTGCTCAACAATCGGTGGGATCATAGAAGGACATAAAACCCTAACGTAAGGTAAATTGATGATTCCGGTCCGGAACGTAATCATGAATTTACAGGTGCGTTAGGGTAGTGTGAAATTCTATTAGAGTTTTTGGTAGACGTCCAGTACGTTTTCAAGGTATCAAAGGTGTGGTGGGTTAGCTGCGGTACACCCTGTATACAAACACTAATGATGCATTGAAAGTGGGACTGGGAGTCGAATCAGGAACAAACTCTGTTTACATGGTAGTTCATCTAGTCTTTTTATAGTCAATCAACTCGTACATTTATTTTAGGATTCCTGAACTTGCAATATAAGTGATTTACTAGATCCTTATTTTCCTTATTATTCGAGGCAAACCTAATCCAAATCCTTAACCCACATCTATCAAACCTACCATCCAAATCATTTGAAACAGTTTACTTTGTTACCTATAAATTTACGTCGTGCCTTAACCCAAATTTTCCAAACCACTGTTATTTTAAATTCTTACCCAAGCATCCATAACCCTATGTTTCTGATAACTTCGGGACGAAGTTTCTAAAAGTAGGGGATGCTGTGACATCCGTCACTTTTATATAATAATAATAATAATAATAATATAAAAAAAAAAAATTCTGATTATATATATATATATATATATATTGTATTTTCTTAAACCATAACTAACCACAACCAAACCCAACACATTAGAAGCCCAAACCCCCACCCATGCAATCCTTTCTTTCATCCTGGAAGCCCACCAGACTGATACCCGGCCCAAGCATCAAGCCCAAACCCTCCTCCCCTCCTTTTCAGTTTAAAAAAAAAAAAAGGGGTTCCACCCGGGTCTCGAACCCGAGTCACCACACACAACATCCACGCACAGCACCAATTGAGCTACAACACATACCTGTCCTAATTCCAAACGAAATTATATATAAGGCCTTGTTCTTTTGCTGCTGCTACTCGCTGTTGATAAGCAGACGCGAGTCTGCATCTTTTTTTTTCTTTCTTGACTTTTGAATGAAACATATACATGGAAGTCAACTGATTAATTGTTGTGATAGGTAATTAACGGATTAATTCACGCAATCACCATAACAAACTCTCAAATCTTACATAATTACGCGGATTACTTGTTAAACTTTGAAGAATTCAAACGCGTCATTAAAAACTTTCCATTTTACTAATCCGAGCCACATCCCTATAAATTGAACGCTCCTCAGCCTTCTACACTCGCTCATACATCTCTCTCAACTCTCAATTTCTTCATATAATCTCTGTTCGTGTGATTTTGATTCGCGTTTGACTTTTGTTTTGACCAACCAATCGAGCTCGATTCCACATTGTAAGTTAAATCTTTTTGGTGGGTTTTGTTTGTCGGCACCCACACAACAAAAACCCTAAGGTTAATCGGGTTAATGTTGTGTGGATTGTCTGATTGTAAATTCTAGGGCTCGAGTTGAAAGATTTGGGGAAGAACACTTAGAACATTCATCATATTTATTTTTTTTTAACTGATGCAACTCAACACAACCACTGATCCTGATCAAGTGGTTGTGTTGTTGGTGTTACACAGAACAGCCACGGGTTCAATCCCTGCAGCCATAACTCTTTGTTTTTTTCTTTTGTTTTATCAAATCTATATATATATATATTACTTATAAATCATAAATTCATTTTTAAATACTAAAACACCTTTATAAATTCTAAAAAAAATTATCTTATACAAATCTGATGTAAATGATCAAACTACAATTTTTAGTTTTCAAAAATTTATTTATTTAATATATATAATAAATAAATCAAGTTTATTCTATTTTATTTATAAAATTCCTTTAAAATATCAAAACGATCTTATTAAATTCCACAAAAATTATCCTAAGTTTTTATAACTTTAAACTTTTCAGAAATGATTTTTAATTCTGAAAAATCATTTATTTTATATTTTTAATCAATTTTTGTTAGTTTTAATCATAATTAAATCATAATAAATTCATTTTACAATATTTTTATACCAAAATTTTACATAAATTATTTCTATTCATTTGAAACAGAAATACAATTTTTTCTTTGATTTTAATATTTTTAGATATTAAAGTCGTATTTTGACAATTTGAAATAATTAGATTAAATATTCTATTTTCAATAAAATAATTTTATAAAAATTATTTTCATACTTAAAACCTTATGTTGTGATTATATTCAACTTAAATTTTTACAAAAAGACTTTTGTTTGTTTATTCATTAAATTTCCTATATTTAATAAACAATTTGTTTGTTAATCAAATAAACGTTTATCCCCAATTCGAAGCCCTAGAAATACATATATCTTAGAGTTATTTCCCTTACACATTATCGAATACTTTAGGTTGATACTTTGAGATAGTTCCAACACATATTTCGTTGTCCAAGTTCAATTACAAGTATTACGTGAACTGTGAGTATTCCTACCCCTTTTTGCTTTTATACATTTTTGGGGTGTTACATGTACACTATTACAATTTCAAATACAAGTTTACATTTTTACAATACAATTCTAGTACTATGTGCATTGCTTACAACGTGCTTTATGCTTAGACAATACATGTGGATTACATTTGTACTTAGTGAAATCATTAACATGGTACAAGCCGACCTTAACATTGGATAGCGCTATTTGGATTGACAACCCGCCTAGGTTGATTCTCCCCCTTTTTCATCGGAGAATCCGTGGCCAGTGTTAAGTTATCATCCATTTATTGGTTGAGTACACTACAGTTCATACAGTACATTATACAGTCACAGGGTTGATTTCGCTCATTTGTTTGATACATGGTTTACATATCCACACTGTAGCTTGCACTTGAATTGTATAACTTTTTAACCTACTATATATATCAAATCTAGGAATGCTCACCAACATTTCATATGTTGACCAAACTTATTTTGTACATGTTTCAGGTGCAGTTTGATCTAGTACTTTAGCAAGGAACATTTAGTGCTTTATTTTAATTCAGTTATTTCAACAGTTACATTTCATTTAAGACTATGTAATTTCCATTTCCATGTAAGACAATTTTGATTATTCAATAATATTTACATTTTAAGTACCATGAGCTTTTGAACAATCGTCACTACGTGGCACCTCGATGATTCCGCCATCGGTTGGGGTGTTACACTACTAGCCTCCGACTCATCACGGTGAGCCTCACCGGTGGGAGAGAGATTGGTCGAAAGATCAGACATTTCAACCATATAGAAGAAAGAAGGAAAGGAAAAGAAAATATCTTGATGAAGTTTCAAGGAAATCTTCAGTCGTCACCGGAAAACTCGCCGGGAAACTTGAAGATTGCTCGGAAACTTCAAGGGAATGGACGGTAAAGATGAGGATTGATCAGAAAATTTGGGAGGCTTTGAGAGAAATTTGAAAGTGTAACCGTTCCTCAAAAGCCTCCACACATATATATACCCATTGCATTTATGGCAATGGGCCTCACAACGAACATACAAACAGTCGTGCCTTTTCATCTGGCAGGAGGAGATGATGACACGTGGCGTTAGCATCATCGAACGGCTCACAGCGGCGCGTGGGCAACGGCCACAGCTGGCAACCGTTCACTTGCTGGACACGTGTCAGCAAACCTCACCATTTCACATAATCGAACGCGTGCTCTCCCACGTGCCTCACATGAGACACGTGAGACATGACACGTGGCACTACCATGATCACTCGTTTAATCAACAGGCGCGCGTGACCGTCACGCGCCTGACACTAGACGAAAAGCCTCCTGCAAAACGTCTGGGGAGACATAAAGCAGACAACATGTCAGACAGCTGTCTGACACGTCTGCTAAGCTTCCCCACAACGTTATCCACATTCGAATTCCAGGCGCCATAAATTCAAATGATTGACGACAAAGTAAATGCATCACCCAGCATTTACTCCAAGAATGGGAACACATTCATAACAAATATGTGGCGTGACACGTCATGGCTTGCGGAGTTTTGACGTAAACGCGGACAAAGACGTTCTCCGCCTTCCCCCGACAGAGACAAGGCATGAAACGTCAGAGTTCGCGGACTTTTGACGTAAAGCGGGAAAGACGCTCTCCGCCCGCTCCCCCGAGAGATTAAGCATGACACGTCATAGCTCGCGGAGCTTTGACGTAAACGCGGAGAAAGACGTTCTCCGCCTCCCCCACGACAAGACAACACGAACGGATAAGCTATCATCCGCGACTCATTTTTAATTCAGTCTAGCGCTCCACCTCATCTCGAATCGAGAACAGGAGAAGCCCTAGACTAGGGGGACTTGAAGGGATAAGGAGCCTAATCCAGGCGGATGCGGCCTCCCTATCCCCGCTTAACAAAGGATCCACGGAAATGGTGGCGTAGCACAGTTCCGGCGGAAAAGACTTGGGTCACAACCCTACACACCTGTGGAAAACATGCGCGCGTCTGCCAACTCGCAGACTGCTTCGCATCGTAACATTCTTAGGTACGAGGTACGGAAGATCAAGAGTCAGGAAGATCTACCTGCAGAGGATCACTGACACCACCAACAGGATAAGGACACGTGTCCGCGGTTGCCCAACAACCACTGAGGTTCAACAGTGACGTGACTGGTTCCATGCTTCCACCATGTTGCCCCTACTGTTCTGACCAGGCATGCTTACCTACTGTCAGAGGTCACGTCAGACGACGGCAGGTAAGTCAACCATGTCGGTTCAGAACAACATGCCGCCAACGGCCAGTCACAAGCTACCACGTGTCCACGGGTAAACTCACCGCTGACGTCATCTACAGTGGACGTCCTTTTCCTGCCTTTTTCAGATATCAAGGACGGTTGGGCCGAGCCAAGGCCCAAAGATCACAAGACTCGTCGTGGGCTTCTTCTCAAGCCTACGACCTTCATTATAAATAGAAGACTCCAGCTCCCTTCAAAGGGATGGATCATTAATCACTTGTATCTAGGGCTAGAATTACTCTTATGCTTTGTACTCTCCAAAGTAATAATATTCTCAGCTCTTTACAATGGACGTAGGTCATACTCGACCGAACCACTTACATCTTTGTGTCTCATAGTCACTCACTCACCACACACTCACTCATCTACACATTCGGGTAATCCAAACGGTTTGGGTAAAGGAACGTACGTATAGTAACATAGGTGCAACCCCTCGGAGATTAGTACTAATCCCCGAGTAGCCTATTGTTTCTTTAGACCCCATTTTGGAAGTTAACCCACCCTAAGACATAGTTATTAAGAACGAATGACAAGCAGAACACACATGTAGGAATTTTCGACTAACACCACTAAGAAAACCATAGCCGTGATACAAACATGACGCCCTTATTTCACAACCATCACCTTTTCCATCTTTTATAAGACTCCATTTGGTAGTGAACTTATTATAAGCAAAAGTTCTTAGGACTAAAATTCTCAAAACACACATAGGACTTTTCGACAAGGTATAATTTCGAGTACGTTTTATTTTTATCAGGCTTTTGGGGAGATTTTCAATACGATTTCGAGGCATCAAAGGTGTGGTGGGTTAACTGCGGTACACCCTATATATAAATACCAATGATGAATCGGAAACAAGACTAAAAGTCAAACCAAAAAACAAACGCTAGTCTCTGAAATTCCAGTACGTTTTTGAGGTTATCATAGGTATGGTGGGTTAGCTGCAGTACACCCTATATATAAACACCAATGGTACATCGAAAATGGGACTAGGAGTTTAACCAATCTTCGTCTATTATCTGTCGATAGCTAAGCCATTGTTTCCAGTATAAACCTTAGACACGTCATGTTAGATTCTACCACTATTCTTAGAGCCTGGTGTTAGGCTCTGAGATGGTCTAACCATCCCTTTTGATCTTGAGAGATCTTAGTACCTCATAAGTGTTACATCGACACCCAAAGTCTAGTAATGAAGGATATCCGTATAAACCCATTGAAAATGGATAAGTATGCTATAACAAAGGAAGTAAATTACAATTTTAACGAACATTATATAGGATGTTACATCAAGATCTTAAAATATAGTGTGAGATTCAAAGTGGAACCAATATAACCACGATTTGGCATATTGAAAGGTCGTATATGCACGGGCATGTAGACCCGAATGTTGAATCCAAGTATGGAATCTACTTGATTGCAACGATAGATAGCTCGGGAATAATTCCGAGGACGGAATTCCAATAACGGGGGGAGAATGTAACACCCCGGTTCTGGACCCAAATTTTTCGCGTTTATTTTTATTAAAAATCAATGTATATTTTAACACCAATCCAAACCCGATAGTTATGTTCGAATATCTTAACAAAATGTTAATAATTACTATACGCAAGTATGAGTGACGAAACTAAAACCGATACACGTTAACGAACCCGAGCCCGAATGAAGAACAATCATCACTGGGGGAAATGTGTCACCTCCCCATGGTGAAACATGCCCCCACCTACACAAGACACATCATACACCCAAAGACCCACCATTTTTATAAACCCACACAACACACACACTTCTAGATATATTACACAAAGAGAGAATAGAGAACTAGAGAGAGAAACACTAAAAGGAGAGAGGGAGATTGTTGGATCTCCGGTCACCATCTGACACCCCCTGGGTCGGGTTGTTACAGTTAACGTCAGCTCGCGCGTTGCAGCGGAATATTAATCATGAGTGTCTTTAGCATCAATATATGAGATGCACCACCATCACCACCGAACATTGCCACTGTTACCACCATCACCACCGGTCACCACCATAGGAATCGACGACGAGCATTCACGAACCATCACCACTGGTCACCACCGGTCACCAGCTTAGGAATCGACGATGAACATTCACGAATCAACAACACACATCTCACGAATTTCAGGTTGGTTTTTATTTAGTTGTTTATGTTTATGTTTTTTTTTTCTTAATGATGACAGTTGGGGTGGTTGTGGATGTGGTGGTGGTGGTGGACAGTTGTTGTGGAGGTGGTGGTGGGTGGTTGCTGTTGAGGTGGGGTGGTAGTGGGTGGTTGTTGTGGAGGTGGGGTTGGTGGTGGGTGGTTGTTACGGAGGTGGAGATGATGGTGGTCCCTGAAGCCTCTTATAGAGGTCTCCCTAAAGCCTCTTGGAGAGTCGTCCCGCCTTCTTGGATATGTGTCCCACTAATAATGACACGTGTCGCTCAACGGTTGGCTTTTGGGCCGAAGCCTCTGGGGGAGGCCTTAGATGCCTCGTAATCCGGGAACCGGCTCTCCCAAAAGGTGGTAGGTGGTTATTTTCATGAAAAGTCTCGGTCAATGACTAATACCGTGATTTTTCCTTTTTTATTAATTTTGTTTTGAACTTGCAAAGTGACAAGGGGATGAGGGAACCACCTACCAAGGACAATATGTGGGTCCTATAGTCCTAAAACTTATAATTAAATAAATACCCTTGTCACGTGATACCATCGGTGTGTTGTACCGTACTCACCACCAATGCACAAGTGCACACTTCACCTCACATTTTATATATTTCCTATATTGCCCATACATGTGTCATTTATTTACATCGACTTTGCCGACAAATACAGGGGCAAACATGGTAGTAGCATCTATGTGGCACAAAAATACTATAGATTTGTCAGTGAATACGTTGTACGTGATTTTATAAAGGGGTTATGGAAATATACACCCGCCTGATTAAGAGATATACACCCACCTGAAAAAGATTCTAAAAAGTGCAAAAAGCTGTCAGCTTTCTACGGTACTTTCAGTTGTTTTGTTAAACTACCGTTTATTCTTTAAACCTAAACCGTAGTTTATAAAACAAAAGCTTTATTAGGAACAAACAAGCATCTGATTCTCACATGTTATTGAAATGACATGTTATTTGAAAATTCAGTTAATATCATACAGAAAAAATTGATGGATTTTAATGACATGGGTTAAAAAATGTGTGTATATATTCCAAATTATTTTGAAGTTGATAGATTATAATAGTTAAGCTGGCAAAGCTATTGAAAATGGCCATAGAAATTGATGGATTATAATGACATGGGTAAAAAAATGGTCGTAGAAATTAGGTATATAAACTTTTAGATAACTACAACAATAACAAAATACTTAGTCATGGTGTAACGCAAACTTATCCAAAATCCCAACACGTAAATTCATCACAAATCGTTTTGTAACGTACACCTTGGATTGTACTTGGATATGCCCCTGGGTAGGTGTCAAGCTTGGATTGGTGGAAGAGTTTGTTTGCTAGCGTGAAATGTTTCACGCCAAATCGGTCCACGCAAAACAAAAAAAAAACGAAGAGGGGGCGGTGTTTGCAGCGTTGTGGTGGCGTGAAAAATGCCCTTTTCACACCCATTATCGATGCTACTACATATTGGTCTCAACGTCTTCGTAAAGGATAACTAGATCCGAAAACTTAGGAGGCGAAAAGGAGGCGATTAGGGTTTCTAGTGTGCATGGCGGAAAGGGATCGGTATAGGGTGAATACTTGGTATGATGTTCCAATGAAGAAGGGCAGAAACAACTACAATCATCAACAAATACAGTGATCATGGTGGTGGTGTGAAGTTTTTTGTATCTAATCTTCCGGAAAAGTGTTCATCATCGGATCTGGCTAGAGTTTTGAAGGAACATGGTGATGTTCAAGGTATATACATTGCAAGGAAGTATTACCGTTTGGGTAAGAGGTTTGGATTTGCTACGTTCACTGTTACGCGTAATAGGTCGGAGTTGGAGGAGAGTCTTAAAGATGTGTGGATAGGGAGTTATAAGCTTTTTATCGTACCTGCTAAATTTGTTGATGGTCAGAAGACTTCAAGTGACAAGGGGGAAGAGCATGATAGATCTGTGATTGGAGAGAAGGTATCGAGAAAGGGAGATGAGGTGTGGATGCTGGTGAAGGATCATGAGAAAGACGGTCATGTGGAGGAAGTGGTTGGGACGGATAATATGATTGTTGATAACCCTACGAACATGGTTATGGAGCAGAGGTTGTTCAAGGATACGTTGCTTAATAAGGATGTGGAAGAGGTAATTCCGGAGGTGGTGGTGGATTCGGAAACTAGTGAGTTTTATGAGGGAGGTATCATTGTGAGAGTTAGTGATTTTGGAATCCTTACTTCTATAAGGATTAAACTCAGAGAGCTTTCAAAGGTTAGGATAAATATCAAGTATATTGGTGGATTGTTCATCCTTTTGATCTTTGATAATCGGGTTGAGAAGGAGGAGTTTATGGGGAATAAAGAAGTATGGAAGGACTGGGTTGATTCGACAGATATGTGGTCTGGTCAATATTTGGTGGTGGATCGGATTGCGTGGATTAAAATACATGGACTTCCGATTCATATTGTAGGCTCGAAGGTATTTGATGATATTGTTGGGAGGTTTGGGGAAGTTGTCCAATCAGCGTAGTTCCCGGAGGAAGGTGATGTGTCGTATGCTTGTGTGGGTGTGCTTACAAAGTCTATTGATCAGATTCATAGTAAATGTAAAGTGTCTTGGAAGGAGATGTCGTACATGGTTTTAGTGGAAGAGGAAGCGGGGGAGTGGATTCCGGATTGTTTGGTGGAGTACGATGAGGGAGATGATGTTAGTAATCGGGAAGAGGTTGAGGAGGTAGGTGTAACTTCAAATATTCAGCAAGGGCCTCTCGAGGATGCCAGATGGGGAATGAGGGGATTGAGATTCATGGGCAAAATTCTAATTTGTATGATGATGTTAATGCTAGCATACCTCATATTAATGGGGTATTTGCTAAACACATACTTGAGGAGAATAGTGTTACTGGTTCTAAAAGGAAGGGTGGGAAATATTCAAAAAGTAAATCTGCATTGAGAAGGTCTATATCTCCGCTGGACAAAGACAGACCTAGAAAACGAATTCGTGAAGATAATGACATGTTTGACATAGATAGATTAATTTTTCCCAATCATGATGCACGAGTTTGGAAAAGTCGGTTACAGTCCAGGAAGGTGGTGAGGAGGAATTCTTGACACCGGATTTGAAAAAAGAAGTCGCTGCGGGTGGTACAGGATCGATTGGATGTGTAGTGGCTGAGGGTGATGGAACGAATATTTTGTTACGTGAGGAATGGATTAGACAGGAGGTGATGGAAACGGTGGAGTTTGCAAAAGAGTTATGGGTTGGTAATATTGATAGGTTCGAGAACGCGGTACTGAAAGCAGTGAACGATGAAGGTTTTCAAATGGTGGAACAATGAGCGTGCTTTCCGCTAACATGAGAGGATTGGGACGGTTTGATAAGGGGGAATGGATTTCAAATATTCGGGTGATAAACGAGGTAAGTTTTGTTATGTTGCAAGGTTTGGATATTGGTAAGTTTTGGGGTAGAGGTACTTTTCAATTTGAGTTTGTGGATGCCATGGGTCGGTCGGGTGTATTATTTCACTTTGGGATCAAAAGATTTTTGAGACGAGATCGGTTCAGAAGCATCGGTATTATCTTGCTGTTCACGGTTATATTAAAGGTAGCGGTGCTAGAGTGTGTATGGTGAATGTCTATGCTCCACAAAAGATCGCAGATAAGAAGATGTTATGGCTGGAACCGGAGCGGTTAATGCAACAGGATTCGAGGTATTGGATAGTGGGTGGTGATTTCAATTGTGTTCGTGATAGAAATGAGAGGAAGAACACTAAGTTCAATGCCGCTTCTTCTAATGATTTTAATGATTTCTTAGACGGGGTGGGTTTACATGAGTTCGGTTTAAAAGGTCACAAGTTTACGTTTGTTACGGGGAATAAGTGTAGTCGGATTGATAGGATATTTGTATCCTTGAACTTTTTGAACGACTGGCCGAATGCGGAGTATAGAGCGTTAGCAAGGGATAAATCGGATCATAGTCCGTTGGTGCTTAAAGTTGAATACCGGAACTTTGTTGCTAAACCATTCCGGTTTTTCAACTCTTGGTTAGATCGTAGAGGTTTTGACGAGTTGATTAAAGAGGCATTTTCTAGTTTCAAGGATAACGGTCCTCCAGATGTTTGTTTTATGCACAACTTTAAGTTTCTTAGAAACAAGATTATGGATTGGAAAAAAGCGACTTTGACTATGGAGGAGGAAGAATATAAGGCTGTTTATGGCAGACTTGAATGAGTTAGATGTTCTAGTTGAGAACCATTATCTTCTTGAGACCGAGTAGTGGGTATTTTCGAAAGGCAAAATGAGAATTAAAGAGTTGGAGGAGCTTAAAAACAAAGACTTGAGACAAAAGGCGCGGGTTAGGTAGGCTAGAGAATGCGACGATAACTCAAGTTTTTAAGAGATAACCCATTTTGGTGTTTAATGAAGTTCATTTAAAAAAAAAACATATTGATCTCAACATCATTTCGTTGTTACGAAATAGATATCTAGAAATTGTAAATTTGGTGATAACTTATTTAAGGGAAAATGGATTTTAATACTCATAACTATCGTCTATTAATGGATAATACTCCCAACTATTACTTTGGCCATCAACACTCCAAACTTTCAATTTGTTTACTTTTATCACTCCCAAACTAACTGAGGTCTAACCTGGTTAGTTTTCGTGGCCAAAATGTAAAAACCAAAACTTTGGGACATTTTTGAAACTTATTATTATTATTATTATTATTATTATTATTATTATTATTATTATTATTATAATAATAATAATAAATCAAGCCACCCTCCCTCTTCTTGCCAATAGACCGACTCACACACACACACACACACATAAGGGGTTTCGGCCGGCTGCTCATGGCGGAGCTCCGGCGGAGCAGTCCCAACAAACACCCACATCTACATCCATATTCTATGAGAGAGAGAGAGTCGGTAGTGAGAGAGAGAGAAGAAGCAGAAGAGAGAGAGAGAGAGAGAGAGAGAGAGAGAGAGAGAGAGAGAGAGAGGGGGGAAAGGAAACCATAATGGCGTTGGGAGGAGCACGGTGGTGGTGTCGTTGAAGACGGCGGCGACGGTCTAGGGTCCGGTTAGGGTTTTGTTCTGATTTGGGGATTTTGTGTGAGCATTATGACGAAGGAAGAAGGTGGTCACGGTGGTGATGTGGTGTTCCGATGGGTTACAGGATCTCCGGCGGTGCAGGCAGCCCCCTTTACATACGACAGTGGCGGCGGTGGTGCAGGGTTTCGAGCATGGTTCGGGTCAGGACTTGGTAACCGATGGTGATTCAGTTCAGGGAGTGTTTTGCGTGTGTGAATCTTTTTATGAATAGTGTGTGTATCTTTTCAAGAAAGATCAGATCACCTTTGTGTTAACGAAGACTGGCTCTGTTTTTATGAATGATGTACGGAAGTGAAGGGGACAGTGTGAGGCAGAGAACTAGTGATATGTATATATAGTTGGAAAACAGAGGAGGGGGGGGGGTAGGGTGTGGGTGGTGGTGGTTTTCCGGTGAAGGTGGTGGTTTAGAGAGAGAGAGATAGAAAGAAGGGGGTGTGTGTGGGGGGGGGGGGGGGTTGAGATTTATAAGTTAAAGGTTTATTGTCAAAAATACCCCTTAAGTTTTGTTTTTTATATTTTGGCCACATATAAGTTTTGGTTTTTACATTTTGGCCACGAAAACTAACCAGGTTAGACCTCAGTTAGTTTAGGAGTGATAAAAGTAAACAAATTGAAAGTTTGAAGTGCTAATGGCTAAAGTGATAGTTGAGAGTATTATCCGCCGCGTAGTTGGGAATATTAAAAAAACTTTTTCCCCTTTATTTAATCCAAAACAAAATGCACGAATCGTGGCCGTTCATCTGAAGCATCCACATAGGCAAACAAAGCCATGCGTCAACACTCCACGTGTCAAACTCTTATTGGCCCATTAGACGTGGAATGTATTATCATTGGCCGGATCTACTCGACACAACTCATTTCCAGATCTATTAATATGGTCTCACAATAAACCTCTAACAACAATATTAAACAGCCCAGTCTCTCTCTCTCTCTCTAGAATCTTCTTCTGCTCTAAATCAACCAACAAGTTGAAGATGCGTTCATTGCAGCTGTGTTGTTTGCTTTTATTAATTGGTTGCTTGTTTTCACAGATTTACGCTTCTTCTGACGCTGTAAGTAAACCAATTCGATGTGTTTGTTACTGTTACAGATCTGTACTGTGTGAACTGGTTACTGATTTGTTTGAATTTTTATAGATATTTTATGAGTCGTTTGATGAATCGTTTGACGGCAGCTGGATCGTGTCTGAGAAGGAAGAATATTCTGGTAATACTTGTTATTATTATTATTATTATTATTATTATTATTATTACTGTTGAAGTGGTTTTGAAGATTGTTTGAACTGTTAATGAGGGTAATTTGGTAAATTTACTTAAGTTTGAAGCTGAATGTGTATGTGAATGAGTATTTAGTTAGGGATTTTGAGCTTAGTTAATGGTTAGGTCAGGAAAATAGATATTAGGAAGATTTTAGGGTTCATGCTTGTCACATGTTTAGATTATTGTTTACATAACTGTACATATGTAGACTAAACCGATTTGTTCTGTTTTGAATTTGCTTACTCTATAGACATGCATATAAGTCTTGAGTTGAGGGTGTTGTAACTGTATTTATATGTATAACAAGCCTTCTTGTTTTACATCATAATATTTTAAACATATCAGGTTCTTTGACACTGATGTTATTTTCATAATGCAAGAAGTTTCACTTTAATGAGTATTTGAGTATGGGATTATTGTGCATTTGGAACAATGTTTACCTACAACCGGTTCTATATGTGTATTAATACATTGTATCATCTTGAAGAAATTATAATAACAAGTATTAATTTGAAGTTGTTAGGAGTGTATTGAGGATATGGTATTTCAATTTTCAAAGTCTGTTATTTTAGGTGAGTTTAAGTTAGCCAATGGGTATGGGGCTGCGTATGAGACACTATTATACGATCGGGTATGGGATTGGGATTAGTACAGGACTACAGGCCATGGGAAAAACGGCTTTAATTTAATGACACAAGACAACATTTTATATGATCAGTAACTTGCGGGATTGGTTAACGTCTTGATTTAATATAAAATAAGAAAATACGATTTTAACAAGGTGTCTCGAGATATAATGTATTTGCCATTGTACCCTGATTTCTAGTTTAGTGTTGACTTTCTTGTTCGCTGATGTTCTGCAAGATAGATAATTTTTGTGTTCTTCAAACAACTATTTGATTTACCACTCGCAATCATCATGTATTCATGTGGATGTTACGATAAATTTGTGGTTTCTGTTTCTGGTTTCTTACTTTTGTTATGGTACTTAGGTGAATGGAAACACTCGAAGAGTGAGGGACATGATGACTATGGGCTTCTCGTGAGCCAGCAAGCTAGAAAGTATGCAATCGTCAAGGAGCTAGAAAAACCGGTTGAGCTCAAGGACGGTACAACTGTTCTCCAGTTTGAAGTCCGTCTTCAAAACGGTCTTGAGTGTGGTGGTGCTTATTTGAAGTATCTACGACCGCAAGAGGCTGGCTGGACCGCCAAGGGGTTTGACAATGAGTCTCCTTATTCAATCATGTTTGGCCCAGACAAGTGTGGGGCCACGAACAAGGTCCATTTCATCTTAAAACACAAAAACCCTAAAAGTGGAGAGTACGTCGAACACCATCTCAAGTTCCCACCTACTGTTCCTTCAGACAAACTGACCCATGTATACACAGCCATTATTAAACCCGACAATGAGCTTGTAATCTTGGTTGATGGAGAAGAGAAAAAGAAGGCGAATTTCCTCTCGTCTGAGGACTTTGAACCCGCACTAATCCCTGCAAAAACCATTCCCGACCCGGACGATAAAAAACCTGAAGATTGGGACGAGAGAGCCCAAATCCCTGACCCAGAAGCCACAAAACCCGAGGACTGGGACGAGGATGCTCCAATGGAGATACTAGACGAAGAAGCCGAGAAGCCTGAAGGATGGCTAGAAGACGAACCTGAAGAAATTGACGACCCTGAAGCAGTTAAGCCTGAGGATTGGGATGACGAGGAGGACGGTGAATGGGAAGCACCCAAAATCGACAACCCGAAATGTGAAGATGCACCAGGGTGCGGAGAATGGAGAAGACCGTTAAAGAGAAACCCAGCTTACAAGGGCAAATGGCATGCTCCTCTTATCGATAACCCTGCTTACAAGGGTATCTGGAAGCCTCAAGAGATTCCAAACCCTGATTACTTTGAACTTGAAAAGCCCAACTTTGAACCAATTGCCGCAATCGGTATTGAGATCTGGACAATGCAAGATGGAATCCTGTTTGACAACGTCTTGATTGCCGGTGATGAAAAGACCGCAACTGAAATCAGGGATACCACATGGAAGCCAAAGTTTAAGGTGGAAGAAGAGAAACAGAAGGCAGAAGAACAAGCAGCTGGTTCTGATGGTCTCAGTGGGATCCAGGTAAATCTTTTTCCCTCCCTTTATTTTATTAATATTTTTTTTCTTCTAGTTACTTAACTTGAATTTTATCTTCAGAAAACCGTGTTTGATGTTCTTTACAAGATCGCCGATCTGCCTTTCTTGGGTAACCACAAGGACAAGGTTTTGGTAAGTTGTTGATATCTTTCTTCAATAGGGGCGTATGTAATTGAGCGAGCCCTATCTCTTACCTGCTCGAGCTTGGCTCGTTTAAAACTCCATTTTTAAAGCTCGAGCTTAATTTTTTTCGATTTAAACACACACACACACACATTTATAACTGTAGTATTACATATATAACATGTTATATACGGAGCTTGGCTTGCTTCAAGCTCTTAGCAGGTCACCTTAGCCGTGTCCAGAGAAGAAGAGTGTCGGGACTTATTCTAAAGTGAAGTTTTTATATGTTACTGCAGGAAGTTATTGAGAAGGCTGAGAAACAACCAAACATCACAATTGGTGTGATAGTTTCGATTGTGGTAGTGATCTTTAGCGTGTTGTTGAAGCTGTTGTTTGGTGGGAAGAAAGCGGTAAGCTTTCTGCCTATTCATTTCACTGGTCGATTATCTGATTATCTGGTCGATCTTTTTACTTATGGTATGACATAATTTTACAGACAAAGAAGGTGAATGTGGCACCGGCGAAGAAGGAAGAAGGAGAGGATTCAAAGGCAGCAGAAGGTGAAGGCGAAGAGGAAAAGGAAGAGAAGAGCGAAGATGCTGCAGCAGCAGGAGGACCACGTAGAAAGACAAGACGCGACAACTGAGCGTTGAGAAGTCGATGAGGAGATTAGAAGATGCATCAACATTGGTTTTGGTGTTTTATTTTGTTTTTGACATTTTGAAAGTTTTTTTTTTTTGTGATTTAGAAGGGGAAGGAAACGAAAAGCTTGTATGAAGAAGACTTTGTAAATGAGGGATTTATTATAATCTAGAACCAAGTCTTGTAGTAGGTATTGTTAGTAAGTGGTTCGATTTTATTAAACATTAAATCACAAAGGTTTGATTTCATTTTCTGCATTCAATTGCTCAAGGTTCATCACTCTATAAAGAGAACTAAAGTAGTAATCTTTATAGAAGTATTATGTTTGTGAGAGTGACGTTATGTACCTATTGTGCTTCCCTAGCACGAGATTAGTTTTAGGATTAATCAAACTAGCTTATACCCGGGAGCGTTCCGGGTTTAGAAATCTAAGTAAAGTGAATAAAATTAGAAGTATCTAAACTATAAAAATGACATCTATATAGCAATTACATGTTGGAGAGCATCTCGGATTGAAATATCTAATATGACATAATAAAATATCTAATATGATAATATAATTAATGACTTACCAATATATGATTAATTATTATTATTATTATTATTATTATTATTATTTTAAACAAATCTCTGCCATAAGTTATCATATTCTAATATAAAAAAAGGTAATTGGGTCGGGTATCACCTAATCCCAGGCCCAACCCAAACCCACAATTGTTTTTTTAAACTAATTCCAAACCTGACACAATACCTGTCGGGTTACAAAAAATAGTCGTTTTTTTTCTCCGTTTTTTATATAGCACTATGGTACTCGTTGGAAAGATAATAAAACGCTCGTTAATTTGGTGTAATTTTTTTCTTTAAAAAATCTCGTATATAAAAGATATTAACGTTTAAAAGTTATGAGAGGAAACATGAGAGAGAAAAAATAATAAAGTTTTTATATTTAAATTTAGTAGATTGAGTATTTAATAGATTATGTTAAATCATATTTAAACCATATTTATTCATTTTTTTTAATTGGTCTAGAGTTGTCACATCACATTCTATGTGGCATCTCTCAAAAGAGAGATTGCATAATATTATGACATGTCATAAAAAATGCTTTTGTTTATTACAAATATAGATATAGATATAGATGTGTCCATAAAGGTGTTATATCTCAAGCCCGGCCTGCCTTAGTGTGAGCAGGCGACCCCAATATCAACCGAAAAAAACAATCAGCGACGCTTGTAGCTGCTCCAATTCCAACCGCGACTCCACTATCCCGAGTCCCAAATCTGATTCTAAATAGGCTGCATTGATGCAACCCTCGATTTTAAGGTATTCCCCCCCCCCCCCCCCCCATAAAGTTTAGTGAAACCCGGGAAGGGGGGGGGGGTCCTAATTAACCAAACTATCTCAAAAATTCAAAAACCCAAGCATCAAGTATAGTTTCAAAAACCAAAACATCAATTATAGCTTCAGCTGAAATCAATTCAACAACCGTACCTCACCCCTAGAAATATGTATATTGATAAGTAGGGATTTTCTTTATGTTATAGCTCATAATTTATAAAAATAAGGTCATGATATCCATTTTGTAGTACAAGAGAAACATCTAGCATTGCAACAATAAGACTTCAATTACAGAAACCACATGATGCAAAAGATATTCTGCTCTGCACAAATACCTGCTATAACACATGTACAACATAACAGAACGAACATAGAAATGAACACGTCGCAACAAAGCATGACCACCATCACGAGCCTGAAAGAATCGACTCATACCCGTCGCTTTTCCTGACATGCACACACGTAAACTATGATGCGTCGACCATGGCTTTAAGAATCCTTGGAGGAATCACCGTCTTTGGTGGATTTGGGATTGTATCATCCGGGCCTAGATTGTCTATAGGTGGTCGTCGTTTATGATGATTGGTGACGCTTTGGTACGCCATAGTCAATGCTAGTGCCTACACATCAACAAGTAAATCGTAATCAACTTTAACCACCAAATCAAGAGAAAACATAATCCTTTTTGGCCGCGGTTTCCACCCGCTTACCCTTAAATTGGATAACGTTGGTTAAAATATAAAACTAACTAAAAATGGTCAAGCAATGCAAAAACCAAATGAAAGCCGTTGGTCTAAGACAACTTACGATGTGATCATGATCGGGAGGAGCATAAATGCCGGTTGTCACCGTACTTCTCCTTCGAGTATCATTGGTGGGTGGATCCTTAATTTTCTCAAAACCAACAGGAACAATCATTACCGGCATCCCAACTAGATTACCGACACACACTTTTTCCCAATCCGTAGCATTTCCCACAAATGCATCGACCGTAAAACTCTCCTTTACTTCTTGAATTAGCTTTCCCCGTGCTCTTTGCGACTGTATGGAAATGAAATACGCAACACACGATTAATATAAAAGGAGAATAGAAAGTAAATGATTTGTTATAGCGGACAAATGGAAAGTAAATGATGTACCTGTATATAATCTACAGCTGGTATTATGCGTGCCCGGCGAAGTTCTGTGGGCCATTGATCTTGGGCCTCGTACTCATCATCTTGCCCAGATCGTTGCCAAGTGTCAAAATGAGCTAGCATATCAACATCCATAGTGAAATTTAAGATCCCTTGAACCGACTCAACGGTGTAATTGAGCTTAAACGGTACCATTTTAACACCCTTTGATCTAAGCACATCAACAACCTACCAATTTGACATAACCGGTGAATTCATCGTTCGCAACTCATTTCGTACCAATGCAAAAGTTATTAGATAGTGAATGAATTCATTCATGTAATTTTTCTCTCATAACAGGTCAAATGGGTCAAAATGATCCAAAATACTGACCTCCATCTCGGCATCCTCAATATAGCCAACTGTAAGTTTTGTGATATCTACAGAAAACGGGTCGTCAAGAAAGATTTTTCGTGAAGAAAGGTCGTCGGGATCTTTACCCCGGATAACGTCTAGAACAACTGCGCAATCAACAGCACTTCTACATAAAGGACCAAGTTTGTCCTTGTAATAAAAACATTATCTATCAATAAAAGAACATAAATACATAAAGCAATAAAACAAGAACCGAGAGTTGGATATTATCATTACCAGGCTCTCGGACAAGCTAAGCACACCGGTTCGACCAACCGCGCCAAAAGTTGGCCTCAATGCAGTCACGCCGCACCGCGCAGCAGGGTAAGTTATTGAGCCAGCCGTCTCGGACCCGATTGCAAAAGGAACCATACCAGCTGAGGTGCAGGCAGCCGGACCTGCTGATGAACCGGTGGTGAACTCCTCAATGTTCCATGGGTTTCGGGTTCGACCACCGAACCAAATATCATCATATGCCAGAGACCCTGTAACCAGTTTCCCGACAAGAACCGCCCCTGCAGACTTCAACCTGCATTCACTCATGAAGCATCAACCTATAGAAGGCATTTTCAATATATCGACCCATTTACTTTGAACGGATTGATCCGGGTCATGTCTATCTCTTAATGGGTCAAGTGAGAAATCTTTAAAAGAAAACGAGCCAAACGGGAAGTATTTAAATGCTTTCATACCTCTTGTAAACCCAAGCCTCTATGTCGAGAACTTGATCTTTGAATGTAGTTGAACCCCATGTGGTTTTATATTCAGGAACCGCAATTATGTCCTTAAGCCCATACGGTATCCCATGAAGCGGGCCTAACATTTCCAACAAAATCTTGTTAAGAACCATAGATCATTTTATCCCTAACGAGTAACACATATTCACAAGAAATATATGGTTTTATCGCCTTAAGTGTATATAACATCTTAGATCATTTTATACGAAAATCAACATTTATATGGTTTTCATAATTAAATTAAATGCAACACGTTATCAAGTGTATATAATCCGCTTGGACACGCCACCTTTATGTTTGCAATACCTAAGTCAACTCCTTGTGCGAGTAGCTGATCCGCCTGTTTCGCCTGCTTGTATGCAACATCCTCAGTAACGGTGATCACCGCTTCCAATACTGGATTGTATCTATGGGATCAATACGCACCATTAACGTATAATAATAATAAAAAAAAAAAACAAAATATCTGGATATCCCAAGTAGAGTTACCGTTTTAGCCTCTTTAGAAAGATCCCGACAAGCTCCTCGGAGGAAATTTGTTGTGTTCTTATAAGATGTCCTAGTTCAAGAACCTATCATTACAGATTTCCAACAAAACCATTAATGAAGGCAATGGTTGGGATTTGTTTAAGTGATGATTAACTTACAGTCATGAAGGCAATATCTTCTTCGTTTTCAGGCCTTGTAACACTAGAAACAGAAGGGTAATTAAATCTTTTGACATCGTCATGTATTTCTTCGTGTTTCCATTCCGAATTGAAAACTAATGGAGATGGGTACTTCAATCCACCGTTCGTAGCAGCCACTATTTTTCGGTTGTCTTTAATTATAGGAATAGTGAGCTCTTTCGCACCCTTCTCAATCTCGAGCATCTGAATTTATCAAAATGGTTAATGTGTTTTAATATAGGTGTAACTTATTATTGTAATTATATTGTTTATGTAATCATAATAAACATATCTAATTTCTTGTAACATGTAACAAAATATACATCATGTAACATGTTTCATCACGACCTGCTTTGACACGTTATACCGCCCGACCTGCACATCTTGCCACATCTACTTTCAAAGGACACATGATATTCATGTATTTCATGCATGGATTGCTACTATAATCAGGCTTTCTAAAAATCCATTTAACAACAATATGCAAAATCATCTACTAAATAGGGGTGTCAATTATGTCGGTTTGAATTGATGAACCCGAACCCGAATCGTGTCATATACATCAAACCTAACCCAAACACACTTACACATTCTGTAACCTATACGACTCTCAAATGGGTTGATGTGTTGGCCATAGTTGTTAAAAGCCGTTGCCTCTTGCGCCTAGACCCAATTTTTAGGCAAGGCGATGCATTTATGCTTTGAGTCGAGGAAATTACGCTTTAATTCTCCGGGTGATGGTTTAGGCACATATTTCAGCTGGATTCCCAAATTCCGGAGAGTTTCTAGCCAAATTCGTTAAATTATGACTAGATTCCAGCCATATTTCTACTTTTATCTACGGAAAACTACTTCTATACACTAATACATCAATATTTTAAAACCAATGATACTAACTAGATGAAAAATAGTATTATTTTAATATATTTTTACTTTATTTTCTTTGTTCGCTTTTTTATCTCATGCCCTCGGTTTTTTTGCGCCTCACACCTAGGCTTCAGGGGAGACCTATGGGCCTTGAGTGCGCCTAGCGCCTTTGATAACTGTGGTGTTGGCGAATTGTAATTAACTTGTAACGTGCTAAATGGGATGTAACAAACAGGCTAGCGGGTCGATCTATTTGAATAAACAGGACAAGCAAACACAACTTTTTTATCAAACAGGTTAAACGTGACACCTTACACCTAAGTCGCAAAAGCAAGGTCAAACGGCCCGAACACATAAAAGTCACCAAGTATAAGTTGCTTAGCAATATAGCTCATCAGATTACAATTTACCTTACTGTCATTGAAGAACTCCGCATCCAACATACTAAAACCACGTTCAAGTCCCGAAGCGTCATCTATCTTTTTCGACCGCTTTTGATGCCTAATAGACTCAGGGCTCGCACTGTCCTAATCGAAAATGAACACATTTAGTAGAAAGACATAAACATAGTAAAAATAACAATGCAACAGCAATCAACATTCGTTCAGCCTATTGGATGCGTTCATTACCTGGTGAAAATGGTCCTAGAAAGACTTGGAACATTCTGGAACAACATTTTTCCGATTTTATTATATGAACTCACCTGCTTTGCAAATGTTAAAAGTAGAAATATTCATCTTATTACATGTTCCAAAAGCTACCAACTCAAAAGTGGTCAATTCCAATTCATAGTGTTTTTTTTTTTTTTTTTTTTAATTTTGGGGTACACTCTTCCCATGCAATAATAACTCGGCCACCATTCGCAAGTGAAAGATCGCCATTGTAAATGGCGACATCTTGTCCCTCCCTAGCTTAGTCAGGTAAGTTGTCAAAAAGTTGAAAATAAAAGCGAGAGATTGCCCAATGGCACCGATAACCTCTCTCTACACTTGCATAGAAAAAAACGAGAGATTGCCAAATGACACTGGCGACCTCTCCACTATTCAGAAAACTGAATAGAAAAAACGAGAGGTTGCCAATTGTATTGGAGATTTCTCTCTCTCTCACTCTGTGAATTGCAACCTCTCCATTTTTCTTTTTTCTTTACAAAAGTAAGTGAAAACCTAGAGGTCGCCAATGAGAATGGCGACCTCTCCCAACCTCGTACTGATTACATTCTCATTCCCTCACAAAGATAGGCATAGTCGGAGAGGTCGCCATGCCCCTCGCGACCATCCCCAACCCCAAGTGACACATTGCAAATTTTTTAACCTTGTGATACATGAGGATAGATTATCCCAAACAAGGCGATTTCAGTCCATGATAAATGGCATCCCAATGAATTTGATGGGAACACGAACACGACATGAATATTCATATTCATGTGTTACTCATTTGAATTTTTTCTTTTACACCCCCCTTATACTAATATTCAGGGACGAAGGATTCTTAGGGGCAGGGGTGGCCCTGCCCCCCCCCCCCCTATTTTTTGGGGGCAGTAGTGAAAATTTGCGATTTTTGTAGGTAAATTAAGTCCGCCCCCGCCGATTTGCAACTACTGATCGAAAAAAATTGAGTCCGGCCCCTCCCAGTTCGAGAACCAAGCTTCGCCCCGAAATATTCTAGTTCTAGAATTAAAAATTCAGAAAAAAATACCCGGTTTAAGTTATCAAGTAACATAGATATATAAAAATAATAATTATAAAACCAAAGGTATATAAGTATAAGTATAACCGGCCAGTCAAGTCAACCATTTTTTTTAACAGTGACTTTCTTTAACTGTGTGTCAGAGATCATCACACACGCCCTCTTGACAAACCCTAATCATCCACACGTCCAGACTATGTTGTCTGAACCGGGTATGGTGGAGACTACGACGTTCAAGTCAACCTAATATGACCGGCTAAATAAGTCAAAGCTGTTTAAACCTAAACACGAATAAGAACAACTATTCATGCACACACATACACACATTAATATATATATATATATATATATATAGAGAGAGAGAGAGAGAGAGAGATACCATATTTGGGTATTTGGAGAGGGTCCAATGGAAGACGGATGGTGTGGTTCTGGGATTGAAGAACAGATGCAAAATAACATAGTAAAGAGAAGGAGAGTGATAATCAGCAAGAGGACACGTGGCCTCGTCCGAGGACAGCTGAGGGTCATGTATTCAGGCCACATGGCTGCCGATGAGATGACACACGAATCTTGCGACTGAGTCGGAACTCGGAAACTGTTAGTTTTGCTTCCAGTGTTTATCAATCCAATCAAATCTGCGATTTTCTCTTGTTAACTTTTGACTCCATCAACTTGGTTTACTTTATATTTTTTAGCATCTATCAATATTATATTTTATACTAAATTACATAAATTGTCCCTTGTGTTTATAGCGGTTTGCATATCATGTCTTTAAAAACTGTCTTATATTTTTTTTTTTTGGAAGGCAATTTTAATAATGTTGTGGTAGAGATCATCATAACTCCCCAGAAGGGGAGTCCCCTAGCCACTCTCCACTGGTCAGACTATGTTGTCTTAACCGGGCCCACGCTGACACGAGAGTGGCCGGCCCACAAGCGAGTCGAGGCTGCGCGTAAGGGGCACTAAGGCTTCCACCCGGAAAATTTCCCGCCACCTGCCACTTGACAGATGTTGCACCCTCCATAAGAGGCAAGTCTCTCTGGAGCAAATGCACGGTAGTAGAAAACCGAGGGGCCATCAGAATCGAACCTGGCACCTACAAGTAGGCTAGTTTCGACCATCACTTGGCAATACCCCCAAATGAAGCTTATGGGAATCGAACTCAAAGTCTCCCAAAGGAGATTTGAGCTGACAACCATTGAGCCACAAGTGGAGACATGAGAGTGATTATCAATACCTTAGAGTTGTGCTCGAATTTTTAGCATCACAACATTTATGAATTTAGCATGTATTTTTTGATGATCAAAATTATTAATGGTAATCAATATTAGGGCTCTCGTTATTTCGATATGAATAAAAACCGTTTTTTAAAAAATTGTTATACAACACTTGAAAAACTTAATGAGGCTAAAGGTTATATAAATTAAATGATGCTCAGATATAATTTTGTAAATAAACAATTTTTTTGAAGTTAACTAATTTTGTGAATAAAAAACCTTATGAATTTAAATACTAAAATTTTAAGTAAAAATATTTTAAAGCAGTTATTTACTTATTTACATGCAATAAATAATTTAAAATACGATTATTTTTCACGCCTAAAATTGATTTCATCATAAGAAACGTCATTTTTTATTTGAGACATAATGCTAAAACGTTGATTTAAAAGTTTACAACGTTGATTTACAAGTTTACAAATTCATATTTGGAGTCGATGACTCGATGGGGGAAAAAAAGTAAAGGGAGCTAAAAAATAGGGCAACTTAAAACATGTGGAACTTTGATTGGTCTAAAGTTACCGGCCAAAAATGGGTTCCGGGTTTCATATACCCCGTGACATCATATTTAGAGGGTGTACAATTCCTAAATTCCGTCAAAAATATACACTCAATAAATATTATGACAAACGACATGGGCAGTTTTCCCCAATTGGACTTTAAGTGCTTCCTTAAATTTTACACTATTTATTGATGTTTCTTTAGGCATTTAATTTCCTTCTTAGACCATCAATTATAATTTCCATGGTTTTACAAATATCATGTGACAATCACCCCATGAGACTGTGTAACTGTAACGCCCTAAAACCCGAATTTTAATTTAGTAGCATGTTTTAATGTGTTATAGCATGGGGTGAAATAACTAAGTACCTATCCTAGATAGATATACAAGTTATATAGAATTTCAATAAGGTTTGAGTCATTGTTGGGAGGGTATCAAACTAGAGGGACTAGAATTGGACAAGGAGCAAAATAATGGGTTATAGATAAGGGAAGTAAGATGTCAACATACACATTCTTGTGTATGTCGATCATCAAGAACAACCCAAGACCAAACCCTTGCTTCTTCACATCTAGTTCAAAATCAAGAGAAAGTAGAAGCCAAGATGGTGCATGAAGCCAATTATGGGTCATCTAAGGTTTTATATACATCAAGGTACCTTTAATTTGGCTTATTATGATGTTATGTTTGTTTTTGAATGTGGTGAAAATCTAGGGTTTATGTGAAAATGTGAATCAAGGATGGATGAAGGTGTCTAGAGGTTGATAGACACTAAAGGAGCCATAATTTGTGATACTACATAAGGCTATGCTTGATTCTTGTGCTAGTTAGCTTGTTTTACACTTATGATGAAAGTGGGTATTGATCTTGGTGTAATCCAAGACCATTCTTAGTTAATTGTTGAGTGCATTGAAAAGAAAGTGATGATTTGCTATGTTGATAACTATTGAATGAATGGTATGTAATGTAGGGAAGAAATATGATGATTTATGTTATGAGTTATGAAAGTATGCATGAAATGCTTGTACATTGTGTTTTAAATGTTGTATGCACACCAAGTGTTTGATAAAATGCCTAGATTAGTCTAACTTGTGAAATTGTAGGCAAGATTGGATAAGTATGAAAGTAGTATGATAATAAATATAATTGAAAGTGGGTTAGCATGAGAATTGTGTTTTAAGGAGTATTCATGTAGGGATTTAGTGTTATGAGATATTCTTGGGCTATGTTGCTAGTTGGAGATTATGAAGGCCCTAGTATGTATGTGAGGAAATGTATGAACGTATATGACAACCGTTGAGATCATGTGGTGGTATGTGTTCCGTGATATATGAGAATATTGTTATGGTGAAGTTCATATGGTCTAGTACACTAATATGGATATATGTTTCTAACTAGGAAGTTTGAATGGTTGAAAGTTGACTTTCCGCCAAGTCAATAATGTAGAATAACATGGTTAGGCTCCCAAACTTGATTGTGTGATTAGAAACACCATGTGACGCATAACATGTTAAAAACTATGATGCATATATGATAATAAGTGGTATTACATGATGTGAGAATAAATGTGGTTATGAATGTATGTTTTAAGTACGATAGAAATTGACTAATGAAAGGCAATGTGATATTTGGTTGGGAATGGTTGTTAGCGTGAATGATCATGTATGCTAACAATGATGTGAACATGATGATATAAAAGGATAGGAAGGATGGACTCAAGCATGGGAAGCTAATGGGTCAAGAGGAGGCAAGTAAACGAGCATGAACTTGGAGGAATTAAGGTAAGTGACTCCCGAACTTAACTCGCATCTATGATATTGATTTATGTTCATATAGAATGGGAATGATGTAGTAGTAGTATATGCGTATGAAAACCACCCTCGTGAAGTGTGGGCGTTAAATTGGTAGTTATTTGCAAAACTATGTCCAATGCGCGCTAAAGCGCCTAAGAATGACCAATAGTAATGTAATATTGAAAATGATGGAAAACTAAGTCCATGAGGGCTTAGAGATTTCCAAATAAGTTAGTCGGTTAAAAACAATGGAATTAAACCAAGTAGTGTCACCCACAGGTGACTAGTTTGTAAAATAAGCCAAGGAGGATGTTTTGGGAATTCCAAGGAATTACCAAAGGATAAACCTATAAACTGGGTCATAATTAAATAATTGGACAATGATTTTTAGTTTAACAAAAGTTAGATGGGTTAACAAAATGATGGTTATGCCCTTTGGATGATCAAATAAGGTTTTGGTATAACTAAGACCTTAACGGGTCGATTTGGGTGAGAATCGGATGGATTGTAGTTAAACCAAAAGGGGTTATAAACCACCATAAATGGACATATTTAAAGCATGATTAAATGGCCTTGAATAGGAGTTTAAAGGCGTTCAAAGATTGGGGAAAGCGGGCAAGGAAATGAAGAAAATAAGCCAAAGTTGCAGAGGCTACCGTACCTTACGGTGGCCAGAGTAAGGTACGGTGGACATCAGAAATCTTACGGTGGATCCCTACTGCCTTACGGTGGAAGCTGAAACAAGGGCTACCGTAACTTACGGTGGACCCTCGAATATTTTGTTTTGTTTCTTCTTTCTAACATGGTTTATCATGTGTCATTATGTGGGAATGTAAGGATTCTTAAGGTTACTCTAAACTCCATGATTGATCTTAGTAAGACGGTTTAAGATTAAAGGATGGTGGGACATTGAAATGAAATCGTGGAGGTCGTGTTTATGTATGTATGTATTGTTAATGTTATTAACCGTATTGTTATGTGAATTACAACAAAGGCACAGGGTAGATGAGGATGAATGCATGGAATTTCAAGGCTAGAATCCAAAGATCGGATTCAAGCTCGTATCTTGTATTAGTCCAAGTTTGCGGAGACAAGTCAAAGCGATTATCTAGCTTCCTTGGGATGCTATTACTATGTTGTAGAAATACTGACTATAGTCACTTACTGAACTAATGATAGGGTTATGTGGTGATTGTAGGTTGTATCGTCTACCTCTTAAAGCAAGGAAAGGATGGCGATCGAGCGAGGAAGCGGATTGTACGTGGTCACGGTCACTTAACCAAATAAAGATGAGTTTTGTTGAAGGCAATAATAAATAATAGAAGATATAACACTTAAAATACTTAGTAGATTTGATTTCTAATCATTCAAGGTTGTTATTAAAGAAATGAATTTTTCGGTTGGTATTTCCGCTGCGTACTTTCGGTTAATTTGGTTCAGGGTGTTACAGTAACAGAGGCATGAAGAAGAAGGAACATTTTTAATATAATGCCCAGATAAGAGAAAAAAATATGAAAAATAATGATTGAAAGAACATTAAGGGGCGTTAACTATTACACGTTTTTTGTATGAGCGTTTATGATGCTGATGTGGCGGAAAATACCCTTTAAAGAGCATTAACCATTAAGGATGATCTAAAAAGAAAGCTTGATGGTTGTTTTTCTTGTTCAATAACATCTCATTATGAGTATGACCCTTTATCATGGTGGAGTGGTCAGAGCAATGAATATAAGAACTAGACCTACCTTGTTGGAGGTCGCAAGTTCGAATCCGAGCCAACGGGAGTTTTATCCGGTCAATGGGGTTACCTTGAGGACTTGTTCCTGCTTGGGCTCTAGGTGCGTCTGTTAACGTTTTAAGATACGGTTCTCGTGGAACGCCAAGCCTTACATTGATGCCGACGTGGATCCGGTTAAAACAACATAGTCTAGCAAGATGTGGGTTAACAAGTTTACGATTAGCAGGTGTGACCAACTGATCCAAAATTTTTTTTTTGAAAAAAGTCACCGTTAAAAAAAGGGAAAATGGCCAAAATACCTCGTTGACCGTGTGTTTTGCAAGAATAACCCTCTCCCCCCTCTTTGGAGAGACGGGACACGGCTCCCAACGAGCCTGAACCGTCTCTTGAGAGGGTTCCCATTCCAGCCAACAGAGGACCGCCACGCGTCGTTGTTGATCCCGAGACAGACCTGAGACGTCTCCGATGAAGATGAAGCCCTAAGAGAAATCTACGTCATCTCCGGTCTCCCAGCAGCTCGATCCACTGAACGGCTCGAGATATTAGATGATGAACAACATGTTATAAGTTTTAGCGTGGTTGACGGTGATCACCGGCTTGCTAACTACCGGTCTGTTACTACACTCCATCCATCACCGGACAGTGACGGAACAGTGGTTGTTGAGTCTTATGTTGTGGATATACCTCTAGGGAATACAAAGGAAGAAGCTTGTGTGTTTGTGGACACTATTGTTAAATGTAACCTGCAATCTTTAGCTCAGATCTCCGAGAACAAACTCCGGTGAACAATATTATGAAATTGAGGATATACAGTTGAGAGGAGAGAGAAAGACGGTTCAGGAGAGAGAAGACGGTTCAGGAGAGAGAAAGAGAGAGAGAGAGTGAGGAGAGAGGAGAGAGAAAGCAAGGAGAGAGAGTGTCTGATGAGGTGTTGGTTTTGTATTGGTTTATCTGGGAAGCCTCTCGGGAGACGTCTCAGACTTGTTGGGACCCGTGTCCCGTCTCTCCAAAAAGGGGGGAGAGGATTATTCTTGCAAAACACACGGTCAACGGGCCATTTTGGCCATTTTCCCTAAAAAAAATATCATCTCACTTTTCTTTTTAAAATATTATTATCGTTTACTTTGGTTTCCTATGTGTTAATAGTTATCTTATAAAAAGTTAACAAATATTTTGTTATTGCAAATATTTGTAAGTATACAAAGAATCTTTTATCTAGAGAAAAATACAAAGAATCAACGCAACTCTTATTGGTCTGTATATACCGTTGCACCATAAAGGTTACGAGATATTGGGTCCGATCTGGATCATACATACAAATTTCAACAATTAAAATAATTTTATATCATATGTTATACAGTCTTCCTTCCTAAAGTTAAAAGTTCTCCTTGTGAAAGTCAAATTTGGTGTCGGTCTTGTGGGAAAAGTCCAAAGCCAGTTGTTTCAATTCTTTAACCGGTGCTGGTGCTCCACAATAAAATACGCCTGTAATTTACCAAATGTTTAATGTTAGATAAATATTTTATGGTGCCACACATGTTTGGTAACCGGTTAAAATATTTAATGACTTCATATTTTTCTTTCACTGAGTATTTGAATAACCCTAATCAAAAGGTTGAACCGGCTGACCCACTTAACCAAGGGTTTGTGTTTAGCAGGATAGGCTTTGCGATTTAAAAGGGGATAGCGACGCAGCTTGTTGCCCGCTTACCTACCATCTAAATATAACTTGTTTTGTCTTAATTTAATTGTTGTTGTTAAAAAAAATCAATATACAACATGTTGAACCGGCTGACCCACTTAACCAAGCCGATTTGGTTTACCTTTTCCGAAACAATAGTCAAAAGTTCGACCCATATTTTTTTTTTTTGTCAAAATTGGTTGAAATAGACCGTACTACTTTGTCAATTATGTATTTTTTTAATAAAATTGGAATAATAGAAGAAAAAAAAAAACAAAAAACTCACCTATACGTTGACCGGTGTGATTTAGAGCAATCCGCTTATAAACGCTTCTCCAATTGGGCTTTGCAAAGTGAGACTTGACCCGAGTACCCGAAACCACATCAACGCCATTTTTGGCATGATTCAGCGATTGAAGCATCGTGATCAAAGCGGATCTAGCATCACCTTCTTCATAAACACTTGTGCAATAATTATGCATTTCGATCACACCATCGTGATCAGTTTCCGCAACCTCGTTCATCACCCTTTAAACCAATCAAATGACCCTTGTTCCCTTGTGACCCAATAGAAGTAAGCTCGGGTTGTTTTAAAGGTGTTCGAGACATTCTTTTTCGAATGCGGTGATATTGGTGGCAATGCGCTATTGTTGCCGCTCTCTAACGCTGCTTCTTCGTCATGTTTCGCTTTCATGTTGTTCACAATGTCTTTAACGATACTGATCATAGGTGTTGCACCTATGCCTAACCCGACTAGCAACACTACATCATATTTTTTGTAGTCTTGTGCTGGTGCACCGTATGGCCCGTCAATCAGGACCTTAGGGAAACTGTATAATTTGTTCTAAAGAGTTAGGAACCGGGTTTGGTTTTTTTATATAACAAATTAACGGGTGAGAACTTACTTCGGGTTGTCTCCTTGGTTATCGGCTCTTAGGAGTCCACTTTTGCCGTTAGCTGGTTCATGACATGCCTACACATGACCAAAATTGAGTTAGTTAATAAGGAAACGTGTTATGTTTTATGACTAACGGGCCAAACACATATATCACTACTACAAAACGACCATTTTCGACAAGTGGATTAATTAGTCTTGATTCTTTGATGGGCCATTGGCCATTGCTAAGTCCTACACTATTTCTTGCTCAAATACGTACCTGAGAGAAGACAGTCCTTAGTTGTCGGGTCCAGTCACCGAGGGTTCGGATATGCACACTTAAGTAGTCATCTCCAGGTGCCGAAGTTATTGAAAACGGGTGCCTAAATCATGGCTAAGTTAGTTTATACGACATTTTTATTCGCAAAATGCGCGTTTTTTAACCTTTTTATGTACGAGACTCACCATTCAAACGGAGAAACCGCCTTGCAGTTAACAAACATGTATTGTCCGCTTTTGTATTTGAAGCCATGAGGCTTCGACATGTGAAGCGCCAACACGTTTCCGGGATAAACAGCCACCTTCAATGCACAAAATTACGTTAGTAAAGTGTTTAAGGTCAACCCAACCTGACCCTGTATTAGACATTTAGACGACCATTTTGTGATCGTTACCTTTGATATCTTGACAGGCTTGACACTAGATCTTAAAGCTCGGATTAATCTCTCACTAATATAAAGCAAAATCGGAACCGCCAAGTACATCCAAGTCTGTCGTTAAAGAAGAAAACAATTTTTATGGATTTTCAGGGACGCCTCTGATATTACCAATCATATAACGTTTGTTACTTACCGTCTTCTTGTACCATTCTTTTGTGAGGTAAAGTTTGATCCCGTGAACTATGAGCAAGGTATAAACAATAACAAACAAGTGATGCGAGTACCAAAATGCGTTAAAGCCCGTAAGTTTCTTTAGCAGTCGCGGTAGGTTGAGTCTACCGCGCCTTAGCCATGGGGTTGCTAAAGTAAAGGCTATTGTCATTAGAATCACCATTGTGATCCCGGTATACCCTTCAGCTTCCTTCACAAAATGCCAATAGCTATCGGGTTGTTCCCCGAAATATTGAACCATTGGTTCGTACTCATCTTCCGTTGCGCTTAGAAGTCGAGGGAAATCGCACGCTAAATGCGAAATTGCATGGAGCCCGACTCCAATCGTGATCCCGAAAGCAATCACCTAGCATATCATTGAAAATTAAGTGTGAGATGTTGTGAAGTTAATGAATTACAAAGGAATAATTACATATATCCCCCCATTTTCAACTATAAATACTATTAGAAAATTGACTTTCAGCGGCAAAAAGAATTCATGATACTCACTTTGTGGAAATTAAGATTATCATCAAACGGAACCACGACACCAAGTTTGGTCTTGTTCCTAAGCCACGTGATGGTGTTACGACACACGGGTAACAAAATTAGTGCCATGTTCAACTTGAGTGTCTCGGCCGCACCTTTAGCAACACAAACACAATGCCCCATTACATCAAACGCATCGCGATTCTTGTACTGAATATATTTCCAAGTAAACAAACCGGCCATCGCCCCAATCCAAAGTGCGATCACCCAAACTCTTTGCCAGTTATCTTGTAAAAAGTACTTAAACCCTTCATACCCTCGTTGTATTTTGTTCCTATCATCCGCGTTTCTCAGCTTTTGACTCAACATCATGCTCAAATTTTTGCTTTCGCCTCTCACAGTTTGTGTCGGAGATTGCAGTAATAGGGTCTCCAAGCTCTCAATCTGTTTTTTCGAACGCAAAAATGTATCGTTAATCAATTTTTTAAAAAAAAAAAATTTAAGGAATCATATCAACTATTGTTGAAATAGAATAATTGTGTATAGTGTGGTATACCATGATGTACCCAAGGTTGTCCGGGTCCAATTCTTCCATGATCAATGCTGCATATTCATCTGCTTGTTTTTGTATGTTCGACAACTTGTTTGCCGAAGCACTCAACGTTATAATCTGTATTATACAAATAGTTATTAAAAAAATAGACACAACTAAAAATTCATTATCAAAAATGAGGTTGTAAAACATTTTTTTCCACTCGTTTGACTCGTTAATAAATAATATATTTTACCTCTCGAACTTCTTCTTCACTAATCCGGCCATCGGCATCTTTATCAACCCTGAAATTATGTTCTTGAATTATTATAACATTTCTCATATAAAAAACATAAACCCAAATAATTACCCTATATATTAATTTTAGTTTTATTGAATTTATAAGTTATTGTTACAATATATTCTTATGTAATTTACCCTTTATGATATGTATAAAAAAATGCATTTTAAAACAGGGGCGGACCTAGCTTGAAGCTAGGTGTCCGTTGCTACTCAACTTCGAGCGCGTAGTGGAAAATTTGTTTTTATTTTTTTACGATATTTAGAAAACGTTACCACTAAAATGAAAAAAATGAAAAACGTTACTACTGAAATTAATTTTTAGATCCGCATTAATTTTTAGATCCGCCACTGTTTTAAAATATATTCTTACATGTCAAAGAAAGCTTGAAGCCTTGAATCGAAACTTTGATCAGTAATTTGGTCCCAGAACTCCTTCAGTTGAGCTTTGTTAATCATGTTGCCACTGATATTCCGTCTCCGGCTAAGCGCATCGAAGAGTTCTCCGGCGAATTTTTTCGAATCCGCGTTCATACCTATCGGATTTTTAAAAAAAATCAACAATAAAATTTAAAAAAATGACAAAAAAAAACAAAAAAGAAAAAGAAAAAAAGAAAAAAAAATGTTTGAACTATTTGTTTACCGATGCATTCTCCAAAAAGTTCCCGGGAAAGTAAACCCGCGGAATCCTTAGTGAGATTATCAAATCGCTTCTCCAGGGCGGTCCAGGCCGCCCCATCAGTTTTACTAATGAACTTCAGCCCTTTAAGGGCATGAGTGGCGGCGGACTTAGTCCGGTCATATCGAGTGGCAGGTGTCCGTCTAGAAAAAGACGTAGTCAACTTTCTAAGCTCTTCAGACACCTGCCTAATTTTAGAGGACGCGTTCCTCACCACGGACGCGCCCAAAGAACTCCTCTTTTCCAACCCTTTAGCCAATAGCGTCAATTCGGGATCCTCCACGTCACCACGTCCCGCAGTCTTCACGCTGTGAACCGCAACCGAGTTGTCACCAACGTCCAACGTAATTTCCACGTATTCTTCGTCTTCGATTCCTGACCGCACGCTTCCGCTAGCGATGCTGCTTATGCCATCATCTGGAATAATATTAAACCGTGCGCTTTTTCGGGTACCTCGTTTGTTGGTTAACGGTCCGCTAAACGACTTTACATCGGTTCCAAGAACCTCGGAACCGGAATGATGACTCGAACTCTTTGGTAACTCGTGTCTAATGTCATCAGGCGTAGCCATATTAGTTGATGTTTTGAAGATTGAGAAGATGAGATGAAGAATGTGTGTGTGTGTGTGAAATTGGCGATTTGAATAAGCTATATATATAGAGAGGTCAAAGAGTTGGTGAAACTAGTTCGTATAAGACAGGTTGTGCATAATGTTGTTTGTTCGAGAAGAAATGAGAGAGCGACTTAGTCAACTCTGTTTTGATTATGTCACACACGGATTTATTGATCATGCATAACGGATATTTGAAATGTGAGTTATTATTATTTTTTTTAGTTTGAAAATACGAATTTAATATCATGAGTGAAAAAATTAAATCAAGATTATGGGCAAGCGGACAATAAGCTGCGTCGCCACTCATTTCTGTGATAATTATAATTATTTGGTATTTTTTCGGTTTATGTGGCACATGTATTTATATTTCTTTTAATGGCTAACTAAATATATATCACATGAACTATTAGTGGGTTAGCATTGGATAAATGGATATCTTCTGGGCAGCTCAAGTTCATCAAGCTACCAATTTGGAAAAAACTCGTCGCCTAAAGGCCCACTGTGAAAAACCTCTATAGAGTAGATTAGAACTTGAGACTAAACGACCTCAAGCTCTTATTTTCATTTCTTTATACCACTCCATCAAATAGGGGGTATTTATTGATCATGCATAACGGATATTCAAAATGTTAGTTATTTTAATATGTTGGTATTTATTTGGATTTTTCCTTTTATAGAGCTAAAGTAACTTTATAGAAGTAAAGTAATTATTTGGATTTTTCCTTTATGTCACACGCATATTTATTGATCATGCATAACGGATATTCATAATGTTAGCTATTTTATTATGTGATAATTATTTGGAATTTTCTTTTAAAACGGGTCGCTCTTGTCTTAATATTACAATAAATACTAGTATCCAAAAAACAATTTTTAAGGTCGTCTATATCATATTAAATTGCATGTTGAATTTATTTATCAACTTTAGAGTAAAATTTCCTTACGCTTTGGAGACCCTCATACGTAAAAGAATTATAAGTTGAATTGTTCATTATTTTAATTCTAGCCGATTTAAATCGTTTACCTATAATTATTTATAATAAGAATCAAAGCATGGCTCTAAATTATTCTTAGACCATTATTGTGATCAAATACATTTTCGTTACTATATATATTTCGTTATTAAAAGACGTAAAAGTTATTTATAATATTTAAAATACTCATACTCATTTTTATATATATAAAAGACGTACGTACGGTACGTAGTTACGGAGTTACCCCATTCAGCCTGTCACTCTCAATTTTGGTCGACAATAACTCTTCCACTATATATTTCTTTACTGAATGTACAAAACTATATACTTTTTTTAAAGGCGGGATAAATTTTGTAGATATTATATACCATGAATATTAAGAAATAAGTATCGGAATCATATTTTTAAATAAATAGATTAAATATTTTCTGGGTATATTTATACGTTAGTGTAACTGTAATTGTAGTTTTGATCTACATAACCATTAAATATTATCTTATATGCAACATATTTACACTAACTTAGAGTATGTGTAGGGGCGCTTAATTTATGGGGCTCTATGAGAGCTTTATGGAATAAAATATTAATAAAATGAGAAGAGGGGCTCCACCGGTGTAGAAATTGATTAAAAATAATATTATAATTCTTTTTTGTAACGCTCGTTATGAGAATGAAGCACTTTCCCATGGAACCCTATGAAGCCCAAGGGAGCGGTATAGAGGGCGCTATAAATCTCCATGGAACCCCTATGTAGCTCACTATGGATAGTCTTATAAATATATAAAAAAAATATGCAACATTTTTCGTGTATCATTAAAAATCCGATTTATATAAAAAATGATATTTTATAAATTTTTACTTATAAGCAACATATTTATCAAGCATCTTAACTGTTTTTACCTTATGTCCACGTACAAACCTTTTTTCATATGTAATTTCTTTTATTTTTAAGTTGAGAAGGCATTAAGAATATACATGCAAATAAAATATGGATGCACAAAATTTACAAAATTTATTAGACCATGTGTAGTGGGGGGCTTTATATATAAAGCTCCCCTTTCTGATTGGTCCATGTGGCTGCTGAGTCAGCATGGAGAGATAAAGTGAAAAGGGGGTGTAGTGGTAGGGCCTTTATTTATAAAGCCCCAATTAATATTTTGTTTTAACTTTTAAATTAAAATAATAATAAAGTAGAGAGAGAGTGTGAGGTGGCAATAATTGATTGGAGGGGGCAATGTAATCAGGCGTTATATATATAAAGCCCAACTTGATTTTTGTAAAATAGAGCCCCCCTGTTTTGGTGTTGGGGGGCGCTATTTTTTTTTTTCATCAAAATGGAGCCCCACTACGGGGGGTCTTAGCCTATCTGATGACTATAAACTATAAAGGTATAACTTTTTTAATGTATAATATATCCCAAAATCCAAATAAAAATTTCAATTAAATTGAAATTGAATAGATATTATATTGCACAACGACTTAATCTTTGCTATTATTTTCAACAAATATATTGCAATTTGCTGACTATATTCTAGTCAACTTTTCGAAATCGTTCCATGTGTTTCTCCTAATTGTTGCTTCTGTATGTACTGTGTACAAGTATCCAAGCTGATTGTACCACCATCTGAAGTCAATTCAATATTTAACATTTTCTCATAATTTCCTGGAAACATATTAATATTATCATTTTTATTTTTTATTTTTTTCCCTGTGTGAAACAATATCGCTTATTCGCTTGGATTCTTAGGCGCCGTTGAAACGCCGCCGTTTTCGTGATTAAAATCCACGGAGGATCAAGTCACGCGTTTTAGATATAGTAACGTTTTTTATTTTATATTTTTCTATTTACGTGTTATAGAAACATTAATAGAACAACAAACCATGTATTTAATTATTAATAGAAAGTTATGCAAAGTAATCCCCCACCTGCTAAGGGCTAATGTTTTATTTTCAATAGAGTAGGTTTTGCAATACAAAAAGGGGTAGCGGCGCAACTTGTGACCCGCTTACTTACGTATCACTTGTAATTGGCTGTCTTTGGTGTAATGAAATCTTCACTTTACAACAAAAAAAATAAATAAATAAATAGAACAGCAAACCATGTATATAATTATAAGTAGGGAAACAAGAAGATCTTGTTTGGGGTTGTTTTGCTTCTTTTTATTTTCCGGAACTAGTGTAATAAGAAGCTGAGTCAGGAGAAGGTGGGCTACAGGGCTGACACGTGGCGGCAGGAAATATTCCAAGATAAACGATGCAGACTGAGGCAGTAAGAGGTTGTATAGATGCATTCAAATGTTGTATTGAGCGGAATAGTGAATGCAAGACACATCAAAACTTACATTTTGTATATATATATAATAAAAAAAAACATGTAACTTTTATTAAAATTATTTTCCGGACTACAACTTAGATATAATAAAAAAAAACATGTAACTTTTATTAAAAATATAGATACGTTAGTGTTGTGAGTGATGGGTGTTGGTGGCTGATGGTGATGAAGATGGAGGGTGTTGGTGGTGGTAGGTGGTTTAGAATGGTGGTGGAGGTGGATGTGGTGATGGTGATGATAGTCTGATACCACATAAGCTTTCACATTATTAAATAACCAAGTTTTGTGCCATGTTAGCTGACACATCAGCAATAAATTAACTGGGTTAGACCCGAGTTAGAAAAGACTTGGTGGAGGAAAATGGTTAAAAGTTGCGATTGTTACAGAGAATTTCTTAAGTTCTGATTAATGTCGACCAATTTATTAAAGTTTGAATCATTAAAATTCAATGTTCCTTTTAATTTTTGTATATTGTAATTGTATGTGTAATCAGTTTGATATCATGAATGATTGAACGTGAAGATAAATTTTCGAATTCGGAATATCCAATTTAATCTATATGCACCCTCTTCCTTCAAATACATACCCACTAAATCAATCATAGAGTTTACCGTTGTTGTTAGAACTTGACTGAAACAACTGGTTGGTCAAACTAGGAACCGTCTACACAAACAATTGATTGATACTCTTGAAGTGTCTTCATTTGCGTTAAACTTGTAAACCGCATTAGTTATCGATCAATAATACTTCAAGTTTCATTTTGAATGTGTATAAATTAATTTTTATTATTATTTATTACGTAATTTATTTTGAAACACAAATAACTTATTTGGTCTTAGGGTAGACGGTATGCATCTTTTGCGTTCGTCCCTCTTGTGAAATCCATCATGTATCGAAAACCACGTGGTGGGCGGTGTTCATTGTCTTCACCCCGCCTATATATGCATCCTTTCGAGTACCATCTTCCCAAGCTCATTACTTGTTTGTTGTACATCCTAATGTGTGTGTGTAGGGGGGGGGTCGAAACTGTTAAAATGTATAGAACAAAACTTCAATTTAAACCAAAAGAGTTTATTGTGTTTATTTAAGTTATGGTGTCTTGAATATATTGCATGAGTTTTGACAGGTAAAAATACTTGGACAAGTATAGAGTTGCATAGGAAGAGTGGAGGTGATCAGGATTGTAGCTGAGTCGTGTTCGAAGCTTCAATGTACGAGAATGTCCAGAAGTCTAGTCGTGCAAGTGTTCGAGATCAAGTTCAGTTGGTGATGGGCTATTAAGTGTATTGGGCCACAACAAGAAAGTATTAGTCAAGCCCAAGTCCAGCTTCTATTGTCTGAAGCCCAGAAGCTGTATCAGCCCAATGGTTTAGGCTCGGTATTAAACAGACGAGAGGATTGCCACGCTGGCAATCCTCATGACTATTGGATGGTCCAGATCAAGCCTTGGTGTGTTTCTTTCTTAACAGATCAACGACTCACATAGGTTCGGGTGTGTTAGTTGTCCAAGCCTGGTCTCTAACTATATAAACTGGTTCTCTCTCCTCTGTATGAGTTTTACGATCATTTTTACTTTCACTCTCTCAGTTTGTTGTATCTCTCTCTTATCATCTAGGGTTAGGGTTTCTCTGGATCTTGAACGTCTTGTTCAGATCCTTTCTTTGTGAGGTCTTTCTTGTTTGTAGATGATCTGTGATTCTTTAGATCAAAGAGTTGAGGTAGAGAGTTTGAGTTGTAATCAGTATCTTCAGTTTGTTTCTTGAGTTTATTTTGTGATTAATAAAAGATTTACAAGTTTTGATATCATGTTTTTGACATGGTATCAGAGCTTTAGGTTCTAGATTGAGATCTGATATCTTTTTTGTTAAAGATCTTTAGATCTAAGTTGTAGATCTTGGGTATTTCTTCCGCTGTTAATCGTGAAAAGGATCTCTGAGTTGATCGTGGTGAAGATCTGACTGATCGTATTGAAACGTGTTAGCTGGAGCTGGAACAGCTGTGGATCTTATTTGATATTTGCTCTCTGACGATTAACCCTAAGTGAAGGTTAATCGTTACGAGTTTGGAGAAACCCTAACTTGGGTTTATTCTTGGTGAGATCGTTCCATCTTATTGTTTTTTGGTTTTTTGTTATCTGTCTTTTATTGTGTCTAGGAGCATTGTCCGGGTTAGGTGGACCGGAATTGGCTCAAAGTATTGTTGTGTGTCTAGGTTGTGGAGGCTCCCGTGTTAAGACCTGCGGTGGAACCCTTGAGGATCCACTGATCTGGATCACTGACTCGGCTTCGCCTAGTGTCTTGTGGTTTTTTTCTTGTAAGGCTCCCTTGTTAAGACCTGCGGTGGAACCCTTGAGGATCCACTGATCTGGATCACTGACTTGGCTTCGCCTTTGTTTTTTTGTGTCTTGACTGCTTGTGTGTTCTAAGTGCTATTATTTGCTTGCCTAGTATAGTTTGTATCTGTGATTTGATTGTTCTGTCATGGGTGATACTAACATCCTTGGTGGAAATACCACTACTGATGGAGGTAGTGGTACTGTTGTCAACACTAATAATGAAACACTTATTAGTAAACTTGATGCAAGTGATCCTCTTTACTTGCATCCGTCCGACTCTAGCAACTTAACTATCGTAACAATTAAATTGAAAGGATCTGAAAACTACTCTGTGTGGGCAAATGCTTTAACATTAGCATTACAAGTCAAAAATAAATGGGGCTTTATTGATAAAAGTTGTGTCAAATCTGAAACCAATGATATACTTGCTAGACAGTGGGACAGATGCAATTCCATAGTATTAACTTGGATCCTCAATTCTGTTAGTGAGGATCTCTACTTGGGTCATGTGTTTTCTAAATCAGCCAGTGATGTTTGGGCTGAACTTAAGGAAACATATGACAAGGTTGATGGGTCTGTAGTGTTTGATTTGTATCAGAAAATAAATTCTTTTAATCAAAATGGAATGTCTGTAGCTGAATATTATCACAAATTGAACATAATGTGGAAACAGTTAGATCAAATCTTACAATTACCTGCATGTACTTGTAATGCTGCTAGGGAATTTAATAATTTTAGTAGCTTAATAAAACTTATGCAATTCCTCATGGGTCTTGACAGTGTGTACCAACCTGTAAGAACAAGTTTACTAATAAAAGAAACTTTGCCAACTGTCAAAGAAGCCTTTGCTATTGTTTCTAGGGAGGAATCCCATAGAAACTCTGCAGAGACTTCTAAAAAAGGTCATACAGCAGTTGGTTTTTTTGCTAAAACTAATCAACCTTCAGAATTTAGTAAGAAACCAAGTAAAGGAGTTGGTCAGAATCTTAAATGTACACACTGTGATAAGACAGGCCATTCAATTGATAAGTGTTTTGAATTAATTGGATATCCTGCCTGGGCTAAAGCTAGGGGCATGCATAATAGGAAAGTTGCTGTGAATAATTCCAGTAGTGATAAACCTGATGTTCACCTTTCATCTTTGACTAGTGAGCAAGTATCTAAACTCTTAAGTCTGATCTCTGACAAGAGTTGTGATCCTCCTCAAAGTCATAATGTGTCAGGTAACATGTTTTCTCATTTCTGTGCTAATGTTAGTGTGAAACCTGTGTTCTGTTTTAATACTAGTAGTAAAAGAATTAGGATGGGTTGGATAATAGATTCAGGGGCTAATCAGCACATGGTAACCAGTGAACATGACTTAACAGATTATGTTGATGTATCTGATCTAAACATTCAAGTAAAACATCCTAATGGTACAAATGCTTTGGTCACTAAGATAGGAACCTTAAAATTGGGCAACAATGTTGTGTTACATGATGTTTTTGTGGTACCTGAATATTGTGTTAATCTCATCTCTGTTCATAAACTTGTAAAAGACAATCACTTGTATGTTGGTTTTGATGAACATAGTTGTTATATTCAGGATTTGTCCACAAAGAAAGTCCTGGTGACTGGTAGTCAGCTAGAGGGCTTATATTTTTGTGGTGGATCATATGTTAGTAATAAGGTTGGTATTGTTAATAAACAGTTTGAGTTATGGCATGCTAGATTAGGACACCCTTCTGACATTGTTATTCAGAAGTTAGAGTCCATTGTTGGAAATATTGGTTCAAAAAACTCTGATTTGCCTTGTGATGTATGTCACAAAGCAAAACAGCATCGAGAACCATTTCCATTAAGTGATCATAAGTCTCTAGGTGTTGGTGACCTGGTCCACTTAGATGTGTGGGGACCTTATAGAGTACCAAGTAAGGAAGGTTTCAAATACTTCCTTACTGTGGTAGATGACTATTCCAGGGCTGTTTGGGTGTGGTTATTAAAGCACAAAACTGAAGTGTTTATGTGTATACAAGAATTTATTAACATAGTTAAAACACAGTTTGAAAGAAATATCAAATGTTTTAGGAGTGATAATGGTACAGAATTTGTTAATAATCAAATGAATGATTTGTGTAAAACTTTAGGGATATTTCATCAAACAACTTGTGCTTACACACCTCAACAAAATGGAATAGTTGAAAGGAAACATAGACACCTATTAAATGTGACTAGATCTTTGTTGTTTCAAAGTAACTTACCTGTGAGATTTTGGTCTGAATGTGTATTGACTGCTGCTTACTTAATCAATAGGACCCCATCCTCTGTCCTGGAAGGAAAAACTCCCTATGAACTTATGTTTGGATTTAAACCCTTCCTAGATCACTTAAAAGTATTTGGATGTTTATGTTTTGCAACAGTATTGAATGAGTCTAATAAACTAAGTGAAAGGTCAGAAAAATGTGTCTTTATTGGGTACTCAAATGAGAAAAAAGGCTATAAGGTCTATAGCCTTGAAACAAAAACCATCTCTTATTCAAGAGATGTAAAATTTTATGAGACAATTTTTCCTTTTAAAAATGAAAAAGTTTTTCAAAATTATAATGAAGACAAAGGTCTTAAAGTAGACTCATTAAATTTCTTTGATACTGTTGATAATGAACAAACATCTGAATACTCTGAAGAGCCCAATGATGAAGGAAGGGGCTCAGGTATGAGTGATTCAGGGACACATGAGAACCAGCAGTCCACCTCAGGTATTAATCAGGATGAGTCTCCTAACTCTTCTGAACCTGATGAAACCAGAGGGAAGGATAGGGCAGGTCATGTGATGACTGAAAATGAATTAACTTCTATGTCTGAGGGCAATGATTCAAATGTACAAAGTGTTAGAAAAGGGAGTAGGGAGACTTCCCTTCCTAGGAGACTTAATGACTTCATAGTTGAGGGGAAGGTTAAGTATGGCATAGATAGAGTAGTCAATTATTCTAACTTGAGTTGTGAAAATAGGGTGTTTGCTAGCATGTTAAATAAAACAGTTGAGCCTAGAAATTATAAACAGGCTGCTCTTGACCCAAATTGGGTAAGAGCTATGAATGATGAAGTAGAGGCTTTAAATAGAAACAACACCTGGACTTTAGTTGATCTTCCTAAGGGAAGAAGTCTTGTTGGATGTAAATGGATCTATAAGATTAAATATAAGTCTAGTGGTGAAATTGAAAGGTTTAAAGCTAGACTTGTGGCTAAAGGGTATAGCCAAAAGGAGGGAATTGATTTTGATGAAACATTTTCTCCTGTTGTTAAATTTGTAACTGTTAAAACTGTTTTGTCTATTGCTGTTCAAAATAACTGGAAGTTGTTTCAGTTAGACATTAATAATGCTTTTTTGTATGGTGATCTTAATGAAGATGTGTATATGTCTTTACCTGAGGGTTTCTTTTCTGAAAATGAAACCAAAGTTTGTAAGTTAAATAAGTCTCTTTATGGGCTGAAACAGGCCCCTAGAATGTGGAATGAAAAGCTTGTTAGTGTGTTGAGTAGTCTTGGCTTTTGTCAAAGCAAATGTGATTACAGTTTGTTTTTTAAAATTACTGAAACCACTACTGTTTTGTTACTTGTGTATGTTGATGATATAGTATTAACAGGTAATAGTTTCACTGAGATAGATAAGGTTAAGTCTTGTCTAAAAGAAAAGTTTTTAATAAAAGACCTAGGAGAACTTAAATATTTCTTAGGTCTTGAAGTAGTAACCTTTAATGATAAGCTATGTCTATCTCAAAGGAAATACTGCTTAGATTTACTAACTGAGTATGGCATGTTGGCTTGCAAACCAGTTAGTAATCCCTTAGAGCCTAATCATGTCTTAACTAATATATGCAATGATCATTCAAAAGGTTTGGTTAATATGACTGGCTATCAACAGCTCATAGGGAAACTTATATATCTGTCTCATACAAGACCAGATATTTCCTATGCTGTACATTATCTGAGCCAGTTCATGCACAAACCAACTGATGGTCATCTTAAGATTGCATTTAGACTGTTAAGATATCTAAAAAGGGCTCCAGGGAAAGGCATATCTTTTAGACAAGATACTGATCTTAAGCTTATAGCCTATTCTGACTCAGACTGGGCTAAGTGTACTATTACTAGAAAAAGTGTGACTGGTTTCTGTATATTTCTAGGAAGTTCATTGGTTTCCTGGAAAAGCAAGAAACAGTCTACAATATCTAGGTCATCTGCTGAAGCAGAATTTAGAGCTATGTGTTCCACTTCTTGTGAAGTGCTTTGGCTTAAAAACTTGTTATCAGAATTGCAAATTAAGGTAGAGTTACCTGTGCAATTGTTTTGTGATAACAGTGCTGCATTGTCAATTGCAGCCAACCCAGTATTTTTTGATAAGACAAAACACTTTGAGCTTGACTTGTTTTTCTTAAGAGACCTTGTGTCTAAAGGTTTGGTTCAACCAACCAAAATTAAATCTGAACTTCAAGTTGCAGATATTATGACCAAAGGTTTGGGTGTTGGTCATCATGATCAAATGTGTAACTTGTTAAAAATGGAAGATCCTTTTGGTTGTTAAATTGTGGGGGGGTGTTAAAATGTATAGAACAAAACTTCAATTTAAACCAAAAGAGTTTATTGTGTTTATTTAAGTTATGGTGTCTTGAATATATTGCATGAGTTTTGACAGGTAAAAATACTTGGACAAGTATAGAGTTGCATAGGAAGAGTGGAGGTGATCAGGATTGTAGCTGAGTCGTGTTCGAAGCTTCAATGTACGAGAATGTCCAGAAGTCTAGTCGTGCAAGTGTTCGAGATCAAGTTCAGTTGGTGATGGGCTATTAAGTGTATTGGGCCACAACAAGAAAGTATTAGTCAAGCCCAAGTCCAGCTTCTATTGTCTGAAGCCCAGAAGCTGTATCAGCCCAATGGTTTAGGCTCGGTATTAAACAGACGAGAGGATTGCCACGCTGGCAATCCTCATGACTATTGGATGGTCCAGATCAAGCCTTGGTGTGTTTCTTTCTTAACAGATCAACGACTCACATAGGTTCGGGTGTGTTAGTTGTCCAAGCCTGGTCTCTAACTATATAAACTGGTTCTCTCTCCTCTGTATGAGTTTTACGATCATTTTTACTTTCACTCTCTCAGTTTGTTGTATCTCTCTCTTATCATCTAGGGTTAGGGTTTCTCTGGATCTTGAACGTCTTGTTCAGATCCTTTCTTTGTGAGGTCTTTCTTGTTTGTAGATGATCTGTGATTCTTTAGATCAAAGAGTTGAGGTAGAGAGTTTGAGTTGTAATCAGTATCTTCAGTTTGTTTCTTGAGTTTATTTTGTGATTAATAAAAGATTTACAAGTTTTGATATCATGTTTTTGACAGAAACCCCTCGTGTCGCGCCCTTACTGTGATCATTCCGTCTACCCATAGTATGTGAAAGGAAAAAAGTCAACCTAAAGGTTTCAATTTTTTTTTGAAAATCAGATCCAAGATTAAAAGCTAGCGGTCTTGCTTGAATTCGGACCGTTGACATTTTTACTTTCAAACTGATGCCCGCCTTTGGACCCGACTGCAACATTGACCGATCCAATATCCACAAATTTCGTTAATAAGAACTTGAGTAGTAATTACAAAACAAAAAAATAAATTAAACATGCAACCTTAAATAAATTAATGAATATTAAAACTGATTAAAAAGTTCAAACTTATGACCTTCCACTTATGGTGGAGTGGTCATGTAGATGATGGATAGAGCTTGGACCGATTTAGGTCCCAAGTTCGACTCCTGACACAAGCATGCCAATGAAGAGGAGAGCCTGTAAGCCAGTGGATGCGCAGGTTCGAATCTGAGGCAGTACGGTTTCCGGGCGAACGCCGCAGCTCCCACCGTACCAGCGTGGACCCGGTTCAGTCAACATAGTCTGGACGCATGGGTGGTCAGGGCCTGCCGATTAGGCGGGTGTGATGATCTCTGCCACACCAGTTAAGAAATTCACCGTTCAAAAAAAAAAAAAAGTTCAAACTTATGACAAAGACTTCTGAGATGCTTACCAATGTATATACTGAATAATATATATGTGTATATTAAATAAAATTTGGCATACATCTTGGAATGTCGTTGCAACTATTGTTGGAAAATGTATATATGATTTTTTACATTTATATGTTTGAACATACGCATACACACACATATATAGTCATAAAGAGATATTGTTCCAAAAGTGTTGCATCTATCATCTATATATATGTGAAAGTTAGCTGGTTATATCTTGAAACATGTATTAATGTACAAGCTTTTTGGTTGGGTATGGGCATTACCATTTTTGAAAAGAGAAAATGAAGATAGGAGTCATTCGTACTTATTATGGGTTTGAGCTTTTTATGTTGATTAAAAATAAAAAATATATCAACCTCCTTTAAATCTATTAATCTATCTATATATATAAAAGAAAACATATATGCTGACGTGGCGTGCAATGGAGGCCTCAACCTTTTCTTGATAGTGCCACGTGGCATTATAATGGAGAGTTTTTGGTGTTTTTGAATTGTTTCCTTTTTTTTTAATTAAATTGAGTTATTTTAGGAAAAAATAATTTAAAAATAAATTTAAAATTTTCTCTTTCATATTTCCTCTCATAATTTTTAAACGTTTATATCTTTTATATACGGGATTTTTTTAAAGAAAAAAAGTACACCAAATTAACAAGTGTTTTATTATCTTTCCAACGAGTACCATAGTGCTATCTAAAAAACGGAGAAAAAATCGATTATTTTTTGTGGGTTTCGTTCATACATGAAAAAACACACAAAGTGTTCATGTTATCACGTAAAATTAGATTTTGTAGGGAATATGAGTTATTACTGATTAGAATACTATGAACATGCAATGATTGAGAGATTTTGTGGTTAGTTAACTTGAGCCATTTGCAATAGGTTATCACGTAAAATTAGATTTTTCAGCCCCGGGACCCTCCCGGGGTAATCAGCTAGTAATATATATAAAAGAATTGAACATTGCTGACGTGGCGTGCAATGGTGCCTTCAACCTCTCCATGAAACTGCCACGTGGCATCATAATTGAAAGATTTTAGTGTATTTGAATTATTTCCTTTTTTAATTAAAAAAAAGATAAACATAAAACCCTAAATTTATCTCTCTATCTCTCAATTCTCAATTACTAAAATTAAATTGAGTTATTTTAGGAAAAAAGAATTTAAAAACAAATTTAAATTTTTCTCTCTTATGTTCCTCCCATAATTTTTAAACGTTAATATCTTTTATATTCGAGATTTTTTTAATAAAAAAATTACACCAAATTAACGAGCGTTTTATTATCTTTCCAACGAGTACCATAGTGCTATATAAAAAAACGGAGAAAAAAACGACTATTTTTTATGGGGTTATGTTCATACAGAAAAAAAACACAAAGTGTTCAGGTTATTCATTAATCATGTTTTTTCTTTTAAACCAGGTTCTTATCTACGATGTTGAAATTCAGCCCAATCACCATGCTATCATTGGAATTTTACTCTTCTAAAGATGGATAGGTATACTTCATCAAGAAAAGCTAGGAGAAGGAATCGTGCAACACTGCAACACATGATGCCACCTTATAACAAGGTTATTTTTTTTTTATTTTTTTAATTACAAGAGTAATAATTATTACTATTAGTATTATTATTATTAGAATGGTTATATTTTTCAACCCCCATCATGAATTCTACATCTATATAAGTCAAAGTCAAATTGTAACATATTTTAAATTACGTGAAGATGATTATATGTTGAATGTTATTCTTTTAATACATATTTCAAATTGTAACGCCCCACTTACGGTGTGCGCATATAATGTATATATGTGTGGCCATTTAGGGGCAAAAGTAAAGTTGCACTAATTTTAACGTTATTTTACTTTTTTCTTGAAAATAACGCTAAAAACGACGGACGGTTAATCATGCATCATGTGGTGGCGTTGATAGCCACCACAAAGGGGTACATGCACCGATCGGGTTTGTCCCGATTGCTAAGTGTTTTGTGCCTTATGTCTAAGGCTTGATACCAAACCACATCGAGCCGAGGGTCTCACTAGAAGCAGCCTCTCTATTATTAGGGATAGAGGTAAGGCTGTCTACATCTTACCCTCCTCAGACCCTACCTTAGTATTGCTATAGGCGGGATTAAATGAGTATTATGATGATGATGATGATGATGATTTTTTTTAACTTTTTAAATAAATGTTTTTTTAACTAAGATTGATTATGTTTAAGTTATTTACTTTTTTCGTGATTTGAGTTTTCTTCTTTTATCATTTTTTATTAAATCATATTAAATTTTTCAACCCCGGGACCTTCCCGGGGTAATCAGCTAGTAATCATAAATAATTTAAATAAAAATGATATTTTAAATTAAGAAAAAATATTAGTTAACGACCAGACTTAATTCATTAAATTAAACTATTACAAATTTTATTGTACTCAACAAGCTAGTATCATAAATCATTATACTTATGATTTACGTGACAATAATCTATATTTTGTGCAACTTGATATAATATAATATTTAAAAATCGTTTTGCATTATGATTCAGATATTATATATAAAAAAGTTTTTTTTACTTCCATTTGTGAACAAAATAAAAGTTTATGAAAGGGATTGTGGATTAATACACCCACTAGTTTAGGATTCATACACCCCCTATCTAATTATTTATTAATCATTGTTATAACCATTATTTATTGGATTTAATTTAGAAAAACTTACACGACACTCTAGGACCCAATGCCCAAAACGACATCGTCCCAACCCTCCTATATATTTGAATTTGTTATCATGTTAGCTAGAGTACAGTATTGTTTTTTTGAATTTTGTCTTTTGTGACCTTAACGTCTCAACTTTTCTAAATATATGTTAAAACGGTCCATGGGACCACTACCAGCGTGGGTGGCGGCGATGTTACCGTGCTGGTAATGGGTAACCGTGGACAATTCGGGTGGCGCCCCGTCACCCCTGAGAAAAATTGATTGCTTTTTTTTTTTTGAACGGCAAATTTCACTCCTTGTGGGACTTGAACCCATGACCACCCCTTAGGTGTTCCTAGAAGCTTTGCTTCTACCATTGGGCCACCAACCCCAATGGCAAAAAAAATTGATTGCTTATTAATTTAATACTTGCTCCTATAACAATGTGCGTACAATTCGAAGGAGAAAGATAAGAAATTGAATTTCGTTCCTTTGAATTATTTAGTTTTTCTTCAATTTTTTTAATTTACATAAAATGTATTTTTTGCGAGTTTGTGAGTTTGCTGGAAAAAAATGTTTTTTGGGCGAATTCCTAAAAAAGCCAAGAAAGACGTGATTTTTAAGCTATTATTTTTTTTTATTTGAGCAATCGATTGTTTGTAGCGCCTAAAAAATCTATTTGTTACCACTGATATAAAATTCCAAAAAAAAATGTAGAAAATGATTGTAATAAAAAAGTAAGTGGGATGCATATTGGGATTGTTGCAAAATGGGCCCCACAAAATGGGTGTATGAATCATGAGGTGATGTCATGCTGATGTCACATGGTGTATGAATCCCATATCACTTATGAAAAAGAAGGTACCAGTAAATGGAATAGTTTAAAGTTGAAACAAAAGAAACTGAATGGTAATTACTTAATTGTGTCTAACTTTAGATGACTTTTGATATTTGTGATCTTGTGAAACGACTTTTTTTTAAGGTGTGAATTTTTAAAACTAGTTTGGTGGGATAAATAACATGGGGCTACTAATTAAGGGGACGTGTGGTTGATTTAGTGCTGAATTATTAATATGTCTGAATTAATGATTAAGAGACTCTGAATGATTAAGTGCTGAATGATTCAGTTATGCACAAAGTCTGAATGGTTCAGCTCTTAACCATTCTATTCAGAGCCTTGTTTAGGTTGAAATAAACAGTCTAAATGTTAAACCAATTATAGCTGAATGGTTCAGAGTCTCATTAAAAGGCTACCAAACAGGCCTTAAGTCAAGAACAACTCTTGTACACGCACATGGCTTCCAGTCACCGGAGTCGGAGGTGGTGACCGGTGAAGTGTTGGAGTCGGAGTTAGCAATTTAACTCACAAACATTATATATCTACTCTTTAACTCTACATCAACATTCACCATAAAACTAGAAGTATTATTCATTTGAAGATAAAAATCTTTACTATACTTTTTTATACCACTAAGATATAAGCCTTTTGGTTTTGTTCTAGACAACCAACTTTGTTTCGGAAAAAAAGCAAGCCTGGAAATTGATTAGGTTCTATATAAGTCACGTCATGTTTCAACCTTTTTTTGAGATAGGGCCCTGAATTAATGCTTCGCTTTGGGCCTCCAAAACGCTTGGGCCGGCTCTGAGTTACATTAAATAAGTTGTTATCCATTTGAAAATATTGTATTTGACATTTCCTTCGCTATATTGGTGAAAACATAACACGCACATCTATACATATAATAAACCAAAGCCATTTTAATGACATGACACTCAAAGAGGGTATTCTCTTCATTGAGTGTGCCATGTGTCATCCCATGTGGCAATTATTTTAGGAAAATAATAATTTAAAATTTAAAAACAAAATTAGATTTTTATCTCTAATGTTTTCTCCCATAACTTTTAAACGTTAATATCTTTTATATACGAGATTTTTAAAGAAAAAAATTACACCAAATTAACGAGCGTTTTATTATCTTTCCAACGGGTACCATAGTGCTATATAAAAAACGGAGAAAAAAACGACTATTTTCTTGTGTGGTTTTGTTCCTACAGGAAAAAAAACACAAAGTGTTCAGGTTATTCATTAATCATGTATAGGCAAGTCATTAGTTATGTTCAAACCAGTAAATATGATTTTTATTTACAACATGTGTTAGCATTGGAGTTGTACATTGTTTTAGGTTAGGTTTTAATATTAGAGTTATACAATGTTTAAGGTTATGCACTAACATTTAAGATACATTGTTAATTGTTTTAGGTTAAGTGCTACCCGAAGCTTTCCTGCATGTAACTATAAAACGCATCACTCTATTTCAGGTGTAAAATTGATATTTCAAATTAGATTTCTCAACCCGGGACGTTCCCGGGATATATTAGTTTAAAAAAAAAATTGTGGGTTTGGGTCGGGCCTGGAATTAGGTGATACGCGACCCAAATACTCTTTTTTTATATTAGAATATGATAACTTATGGCAGAGATTTGTTTATAATAATAATAATAATAATAATAATCATATATTGGCAAGTCATTAATTATGTTGTCATATTAGATATTTTATTATGTCATATTAGATATTTCAACCCGGGACGCTCTCCAACAGGTAATTGCTATATTTTTTTTTTACCATATTCTGAAATAGCTCAAATCTTATTGTATGCAGTTAAAGACCTTTGACTAAATGTATTGGTGCTAAACAATCTTTGTCCCCTTGAAGTGTTTGGGATCTTAATATTCTGTTTTAGGTGTTGATGTTGTAAGGTGAAATGAATCTTTTGGTATATTTTTTTTTACAAGTATCTAATGTAAGTTGATACGTAGATGTCATTTTTATAGTTTAGATACTTCTAATTTTATTCACTTTACTTAGATTTCTCAACCCGGGACGCTCCCGGGGTATAAGCTAGTGTTATCATAAATGACAAAAACTATATATGATTGGCCAAAAAGGGGTTGGAAAACCCATAGTTGGCATACTGAAATATTTAGTTATTTTTTCAGTTATTTCTCTTGTCTAAGATTATTTTAATAATTTGAATACAATAATGTGTCTTGCTGACAATGATCACCAGCCCAGCTGGTTTAAGGTGCGAAGGCTTACTTCCTTGGAGGGTTTCTGCCCGGGTTTGGTCTCAGGTTCGAATCTCACGCTCCACCGAAAAAATAACCGTTTGGTTTTAAAAGGAGAAACCCGTGTGGTGCTATGGGATTCGATCCTGGGCAGTGGTCGCTTTGCAACACAAGATTTACCGCTAAAACACTACTCTCCAAAAAAATAATGTGTCTTGCTGTTTCCAGCTCAGTGAGTTTTGTTGTGATGTGTTTCTTAAGCTATATTATAAAACTTTTTATGTGTTTTCTTAAAGGCAATAGGCTTATTAAAACTTATTAGAAAATTAAAGGATAGTATGAGTGATTAAACATAAGAAACCAAGACTACAATTCAATTTTCTTTAAAAAAAAAGTAAAATTAAGCATTTTCTTTTCTATAAATTTTTCGTTGTGTGGTATTGAAATACATTGCAACCATCATTACCACCTTGCCCGTCATCACCACTACCATCATCATCATCATTTCGATCACAACCACCTATATGTGTGCTATGTCACTGCGATAATCAACTCATAACTATTACATTTTCATCAACATGACAACATGACCACCACAACACTCTACTTTTTGGATCGGATGTTAATAGGACATATTATAATTCCATCTAACTTATTAATGTTCTCTTAATATTGAACTATCCTTTTACTTTCCTACTTTGCTTTTTTGGGATCACAAAATGTTTGTGCAAATGGTGTATGTCAGAAACAAAGTTGGGTTATTGGTGTTTCCGCAAGCTTAGCTTGAGGAATACCATTACATGGCACGGGGGAGATCTTGCTTGGAGGATGTCTGGATAAAGGGAGGGTATGTGGCAGGTTACGTGGAAAAGGAGTGTACTTTTTATGGCGAGTATGATATATCCGCAAGCTTAGCTTGCGGATTTCTGCAAATTATAATTCAACCTGCAATGTCAACTTGCGGATTCTGACAACACGTATTGATAACCTCAATCTTAGCTTGCGGATGTAACGCTCTTTTTTCTGACCCTCGACATTTGGCAACACCCTACATTCTATGTAAATATGCATACTTAATATATACGCATGGTTATTTCAAATCAACACAAGTTGCATAAAGGAATAAAGGATTCCCTGCAAACACTCTTTGCATAGTAAACATAAATACATAATGCATAAAACTTAAAGCATTCACATGATCACATCAGCTTCCCCATCTCCTGTTTACTCAACACCAATCACAACCACATATTAAATTAAAATTTATTACAGTTTATCTCATCCACTTACAACCATTTTCAACAAATATTAAAAAATAAATATTATTTCCTGTTTTCCCCAAAAGATTCCAAAATATACCGATAAACAGTAGATTCCTCGTTTTCTTCACTCACAAACCGCTTACACCCACCCCATATAATTTGTGGGACACACTCACAGAAAAATGGGGGAGTTGTTGTGAATTAAACACATCAAAACTTTATGCATGCATGGTTATAAAATTTGGCAATTCAAACACATCGTATCCAAACTCCTTTGTACCATCAAGTTTTAAAAGTTTATGTTCTCACATTCATTGGCAATTTTTTTAAAGACTTTGAACTGTGTCTGTTGTTAATTTTTCTTACTTTTTAAAATATGGCATATCTAAACCCTGGTCCTCGTAATATTGAACTTTTATGGTTACAACCACTACATCGTTCTTAACAATGGATACCGACTTCTTGATCGTGGGTTGATAACGGCCCTTGTTGAAAGATGGCGTATAGAGACCTACACGTTTCGCTTATGATTTGGTGAAAAGACAGTGACGTTAGAGGATGTTAACGTCCTAATGGGAAAATATGTTGGGTATAGAAGCTAACAATGGCATGTTTAGGGGAAATACTATCTAGTCATAAAAACTTGTTCATAACATAAAGTAGTTGTTGTCCCCAAACGCAGATGCTCGTGAGAGTACACAACATGCACGTTGTGTGATATTACATACAACAACAACAACGATTGAAACCAGTAAAACGTTGTGTGATATTACATATATTGGGTAATTCCTTATTTTGTGACTCTAACAACGGTTATACATCGTTGTCATTTTTAAACCACTTACAAGTTTTAGAATGATGTTGGGAATTGAGTTGGGGAGTGTTGTATTGGCATGGCCGTACAGAAACTTGTGTAAAGCTGCATTAGGGACCGAAAAAAACATGTGGAGGTCCAATGTATTTGTTGCAGTTATGGGCCTGGACTAGGAGCAGTGTATTAGCCCTACCCGTTTACATGGAGTTGTCCTAGAAAACCCTATGGTGCTATGCAAGTATTATCTTAGTGTATCTTGATATAATATATTATAATTTGTTAATTTAACTAATTACAGTTTTTTAATTTTATTTAAATCTAGAGAGGTAAGCACGATCTCTAGGAGGTGACATCACACTCGCTGAGACAAATCCGATCACAACTCCAAAATCCACAAGAGGAGTTGGTATGAGTTTATTTACATTATCTAACAAGTTAAATATATATGATGATTTAATAATATATATATTTTTTTGGTACAACAATTTATATGGCGACCATATGAAGACGAAAACGAGTCTTTGTCCGAATTTTGCACAAAGAGGAAAGATTCATGGCGGTGTGAGTGTTTCATTGTATGGTGGCAGATGGTTGAATACCACTCACCATCTAGGGTCCTTAGATAATTCAAGTTAGGTCAAAGGATACCGAATGTACCACCCTTACCTTTGAAGTCCACCGTCAGGGCCTTCAAACATGTCTTAGTTTGATGATGATGCTTTTAGACATGGTTTATACATTTAGACTCGTGGATGAAGAAAGAAGATCTAATTTTACAGGGACGACTTCCCAACAAAACATTGATCATCATTTTCACACCGTCACAAAGCTATAACTCGATTAACACACAACAATCATTGTTCACTTATTGGGCAGAAAATCATAGGGTTGGGTTATAATAATTTTTTGACACCAATACCGTTCCAGTTTGATGACCATCGGTATCCAGACCACCCCGAAGTGGACCTTTACGTGGTAATGGACTAATGGAGGACGATATTGTCAACATTTTTTGATGTATTGAAAAATTCTCAGGGGGCTTATTTTGGCCCTCCGTATCTATGTTCCGGGACAGTCATTACGTTCACTAGTCTTGTCGACGCGTAGTTCTCAGATAATATATTAACATCCAAGAAAATTATACCCCTAAAAAATTTGGCAGAACATGATTCGTTTACACATAGTAACATGTTACAACCCATATAGGTAGGGCTGTAAACGAACCAAACGAACATGAACAAGGCTTTGTCCGTGTTTGTTTGTTAAGGTTTCTTGGACAAACGAACCGTTCACGAACACACTAACGAACATAATTCTATGTTTGTGTTTGTTTGTTAAGAAATTCAGTTGTTTGTGAACTGTTCGTGAACACGGGTCTTGAACACAAACAAACATTTAATATGCAACTAACTAAAAAAACATTGTTAATATTAACCGTTAGACAAAGTACATCCACTAAACGATAAGGCAAATTGTACTAACTTAGACATAATTATCTAAAATTACTTAGGCATGACTACATGATATTCCCAATTCAATAGTTCATAATTATCTAAAAATTGTCTAGATTCGTCAATATCCAACTTTCCTAAACTCTACACATTCTTCGATTTCTTGTGACCATATAAAAACAAATATAAATTACACAATGATACATAAACTTGCATTATAACTATGAAGTCAAAAGTAGTAGCATCTTTAATTATCTACTAAGGAATCATAACAAAAGGTTGAGATTTTTCATTAGTATAGTAAGACCAACAGCTAAAAAGATTGATGTTTTTTTAATGCGAGAATGATCAAAACATTACTTAAATATTTAATGTATAAGGGTGAAAAAGTTTAGGAGAGAAATAAAAGTTAGGAAAGAAACTGAAAGACTATAACTTTTAAGTTTTAACTAGTGATCGAACATAAACAAGCATACACAAACAGATATAAACAAACGAACGTAAACAAATACATTGCCGAACGTTCACGAACGCAATCGAACGAATGAGACATTTGTTCGTGTTTGTTTGTTTAGTTAATCGAACGGAAGTTTTTGTTCGTGTTCGTTCATTTATTAAACAAACGGACACAAACGAACTTCCCGCCGAACGGTTTACGAACTGTTCACCGAACGTTTGGTTTGTTTACAACCCTACATATAGGTATACTGATTGTATAAGTATATACTACTAGTCGTACAAAACATCTTATATGGATCATATAGATCTATACGAATCATATACATCAAGGTGTCACAATAAATATTAAACCCTTCGTCTCGATCAAACTGGAGGGAAAATCATTCCAATTCCATTACTCCAAAAATTGGCGGTTAACTCTTCATAGTTCATACAATTTCCATCCTGTTCTTCATCTTCAATCAATAATATTATTCTGTACATCCATCCTAATCCATAACCAAACATGACAAATCCACACCATCCTCTTCAACACACCACCAAACGACCCCGATCAAATCTCAATTCATCACTTCCCCCAATCAAAAACCCTAAATCCAACATCAATCACACAGCATCTATATACATAAGCACCTTCGACACACCTTTAATATCCAAAACCACCGGTTTTTCGACCGGTTTAATCCGTCTCGAACCGGATAAACTTTACACGATCGGCCGCGATCGCGGCCGATGCGATTTCGTATTTAAACATCCACAAGTTAGTAAACAGCATTGCCAGATTTACTTTAGTTTAAATAGTAAGAAAGTGTGTGTTGTGGATAGGGTTTCATTGAATGGAGTGTTTGTTGATGGTGTTAGGGTTAGGGTTGGGGAGGTTAAGGAGGTGTGTGTAGGGAGTGAGGTGAGATTTGTTTGTGGGAATGATGACGGTTGTCGCGGTCGGGTTCGGGTTGGGTTTGTTGTTGAAAGAAGTGTTTATGTGGAAGAGGTTGTTAATGGAAGTAATGCTGGTTTGCTTTTGAGTAGGTGTAGAGAGATATTGTTTAGTGATGATCCTGTTTTGTGTGTTAGGGAAGGTTTTAATGATGCTTGTAGATTTAGGGCTATGTGTGCTAGTAGGAATAGATTGAAACACAATTCGTGTTATACGCCGGATAGGTTGTTATTAGATCAGGCGTCTAAGGTTCGGTCTTGTGAACGATTAGGCGTTAATGATGATAAGAATGCATCTGATGTACATAATTGTATAGATTTAGAATCGAATGATGGTCATTTACAACAATTAGTAAAGGCCGGAGTTCCTATAGGGAATTTTGTTTCTAATGATAAACATAATGATACGTATACTTGTGAAGAGAATTTTATTGAATCGGATGAGTGTTTAAAACCAAAGAACAGGGGTGTTAGTGTTCCCCCGCCAGGGAATAAGTTTTATTTAAACCGCCTACATTTTATGGGCGATGGTCAGTCGGATGAAGTTACTGTTACGTTACCAGAGCTTCTTTATCCTGTTGAAACTCTCAAACGGGTTTTTATTGCGACTTTTACAAGTGATTTAGCATGGTGAGTCCTGCAAGGTTTTGAGATTCTTATTAAATACGTGACGTGGTTTTGCTCTCTTTTAAAGGATTTTATTGTTTTAGGTTTTTATCTTACTGTGACATTCCTGCACATTTACCAATATCCGTCGCTTGCCATAACACCGAAAGGTGTTGGAGTTCAAGTCCTGACAAAAGAACCTCAAGACCGTACTCAGATTTTCCAAACTTAGTTGTTATGTAAGTCGGATGAAGATGTTGATGACGTTGACTTGTTGACCATGATTGGTTGCTAACTGTTCTGTAACATAGTTTCTTTGTGATATCAGATACCCTCAGTTTCCTGAGGTTATATCTTTTGGTAAGGAGAGGAAGAAATTTGGGATTGCTTGTCATCATCCAAAATTGTTTGTTCTGCAAAGAGATGATAGTATTCGCGTAATCATTACTTCTGCTAATCTTGTATCCAAACAGGTGACTTTTTATACTAATGACATGGTTATCCTTGTTAAAAATGGCCTACCAGATCACTTATTTGTACTAACACTCAATCTTTCTAATACTCCAGTGGCTACGAGTGACAAATACTATTTGGTGGCAAGATTTCCCTCGTGCAAATGTTCCTGATTATGTGTCTCTTTTCGCTAAATCATCTACCGAAGAAGTAAATCTAGATTCGAAATCAGATTTCGCTGCCCAACTTGCTGGTTTCATGGCAGCTTTATTAGTTGGTGTTCCTGATCAGGGTCATTGGATAATGGAGTTGACAAAGTTTGACTTCAGCAATGCTTCTGGACATCTGGTTGCTTCTGTACCCGGAATTTATTCCCCCAAACATCCATATATATCAGAATCCCATCATTATTTAACTGTAAGTACCTATGTTTTGTGTTTCAGAATGTTTATCTGTATATCAGTGATTGACGTGATATCTATGTTTGGAATTGATGACAAGTTCTTCCTTTTAATGAAATTGTTATTTTTATGTCTTAACAAGTCAGATGGGTAAATTGTAAAGACACATGTCTAAAGTCATTCAAAGTGTATTTATAATGTACTTTGTTTATAGTGTACTTTCAATTCATAAGACCTAGATATTATTTACTAAAAAAAATTGTTATTGAGGCATATAGTTTTTGTAATATATTTGACATATCCAATCAACTAATATAGGATTAAAAGTGTCCTGGGTCAACCTGATCCGTTTAAACCCCACACACAAAAAAATACCAGCTTTGACCTGTTACCCGACCCACATTACTCGTCCATTTTGCCACCTCTACACTTTATTTTTATTGAATAATTTTTTTAATTAGTATGTATTTCTTGTTTAGATGTGGTTCAAATCTGTATAAAGCTGTAACATGTAAAGTCTAGATATTTTTGTCAATTCCAGGGTGATTGCTGTACACGACCTCTGAAATGTATGTTGCTTGGCTCTGTTGAAGCTTCTGTTGTTGGTATTAGCCACCTTTTTCGAACCTCAGCAGATTCAAATGGAGCATTGCTAAAAAGGTTGGCCCGTGTTATTGGAAAATCCCATATCAGCTCACATGGGCTGCTGGAGGTTGTTTTAAGAAGAAATTTGAGTATAGCAGCGGATGCAAATGCTATAAGTGTTGCTATATCTGACTCAGAGGACCCCCCTGATGGAGGTGGGTTTTGTTATTCCTCTTTAAATGTGTTTTGTCCTGATAATTGTAACTGTATAATGTACAGGTGGCAAAATGGGCGGGCAAGGCAACATGTCAATTCAAAACAGCTAGTTTTTGTATGTGTTGAAGGTGGTCGCCGGTCGGGCGGGGTTGACCTTACAAACAATGTCCAAATATATGTATTTTTTATGAATAACTAGGTGCAGATTTAGTTACAAACTTAGATTATATAAATAATAATCTTATTTTTTTCAACAAGATGCTTTTTGATTCATGCTGATTTTATTCTTCATAGCTTTACCTTTTGATGTATTATAAATTGTGTCTGTGAATCTCCTTGCTTTAATATGCAAACATTATTTGTTGACTATTCTCTCCAAAACAGAAACTATACATATTAATAAGAAGAACAAACCTACCGCAATGAAGAGAATGCCAAGTAGAAGATTAAAAAGTACCCTTAGAACATAAATTAGAGTCACAGTCACTTACCAAAATTATTTCACTCGTTGCTTCAGCTTGCATTCAAGTTGGGTTTCTACCTAGAGATGTTGCAAAATGGGTCGCCCCATTATCAGATTCGGGGCTGTTCGCTTTTTCCGCATATATCTATCCAAAAGAAGTGCTTGCATGTGCTTTAGAAGGAAGCAATAACAAAGCACACCTAATTCTATATGTATATCAGGCATGTTTGTTTTTAAGCTTATTAACTAAGCATACACTTGTGTTTCTATTTTTTATTCTCATTTTCATGCATTCTAATTTTGGCCTTGGCTTTTGCAGGGCCCTAATTTTGTAAACATATCGAAGCTAGTATCACCAGCTCTTGCTTCTGCAATGTGTTCTCTTGTTGCATCAATTCAGAGGTGTTCTGGCTTGTGGCGACTTCATGAGGTAATGGTTATAATTTAAGAATTCAATGGTTATAGTTTACTATTTTTCCAATTTACTCTTCATTGTTCTTATTCTGGAATCTTGCAAGCTTTACAAGTTATTTGGTATCTTTAGACATAAATTTTTGCCGTTCTTTTGGGACACCCTAGAAATGTGGCAATTTTTGTGTAAACTAATTTCATCAGTATCGTCTATTGCTTCAAGAAAAAGTAATTTATTTTTGTTGTGTTTTAGATTTTGGGTCACTACAAATGGCCTGAGCATTGGGAAACTGATTTTACTTTTGGTGAGTATACAAAACCCGAATTTCAATTATAATTTGTGATTACTGTATTTGTTGATTTTATTTTTCTGTTTATCTTCTTGAGGACTTATGTTTACTATGTTCTCCATAATAGGTTCTTCCTCTGTAGGGGCTGTGAATGCACCTTTTTTAGCTGCATTTTCAGCTGCGACTGGTAAGCGGTCTTTGCAGTTTACTGAATCAGAAGAGTCAGATCCAGATGTAAGTCTTAATGATCATCAAATGTTAAGAATTTAGTGAGGCTTATTTTGGTTTTTTAGTTATGTTTTAGATAGTGACTTAATTATCCATTATTTGCTGTTGCAGTGGGGCTGCTGGAGTGCTAGTCAAGAGTTAAGAAATCCATCTATAAGAATCATTTTTCCCACTATTGAGAGAGTAAAAACTGCAAGTTGTGGAATATGGGCTTCAAAATACATTCTATGTTTCTCACAGGTATTGTGCTCATCCTTATTGAGATGAATATGGGATGTGTTACCATAATTACATTAAAAATTTAGACGTGGCAAGATGAACGGGTTGAAAACATGTCATCTTTAAGTATGGGTAGGGTCATAGTTGTTAATAGCGACCATAGCGCCCGCTATAGTGAATAGCGTAGCGTAGCGCTTATGCGTCGCTATATGGTTGATAGCGAGAAGTAGTGAGGAAATAGCGAGATTTTTCTATTTTTAGCAAAAAAAAAAAATACACATATAAAACATCTCTAAAAAGTTTTTTTTTTTTGATCGGCGAACAACTGTGTGGCAACCACCCTTGCGGGGCGCCGTGCCCAAGAATCGACTACTCGACCTCCAGCAGCCCCCGCCTTCTCCCGATGCGCGGAAACCCGAGCCCCACCCGCCCGAAGGCACGACAGTGTTATAGAACTCGGTAAAACCTCGCCGCCCGTCAGATTCGAACCGGCGCCACCCGTATTCGATCTTCACCCGGATACCAAACCATAAATGTTGGAAGTGGGAATTGAACCCATGATCACCTAAGTGAACATAAGGCCTCTCCACCACTCCACCATTATGGATGGATCATCTCTAAAAAGTTATTCTGGTGTATCGCTAAACATGAAATAGCGCCCTCTATTTCACCGCTATTGCTATGTAGCATATCGGTAGCTTGTCGCTATCGTTCGCTATTCGCTATTAACAACTATGGGTAGGGTTGACATCTAACACTTTGCCAAGTTTTTTATTTCTAAAATTTGTAGTTATAGTAAATTACTTGGAAATTGGAATTGAAGAACACCCCTTATTAAATAAAAAACCAGTCTGGAATTCATATGTGAAGAAGATGAGGGCAATTTGTTCATTTTAGTTAAACGAGGGGCAAAAAAGCTAGCAAACAGTAAAAGTAGGGACCAAATTCATTAACCATCTCGATAAGGGAGGGTATCCATAATTATATACCACAGGAAGTATTTTTGTAATTTACTTTTTCTTTTTTGAAGTTAAACAGATTAGGGGATTGTATGCAGTATTGCAGTAAAAATTGATTTTGCGTCGTCAATCAGTTGATCTGTTTTTCTTATACTATTTGAAAAATCTATATGAGATACAACACAACCAAAATTGACTCATTTATAAATCTTGTCACATTATTCAGTATTTCTTAAGTTTAACTGCATCGAGCATATTGCTTATGATAAATCGAGCTTTCTGGAGCACAGGGTACTTGAGTTTTATATCCAAATTCACAGACTTGGCCCAAATCTGCATCTTAGAACATCGTGTCAGACAACGAGAACTATTGATACCAATAATATATTTATTATAGCAGACTAGCATCTTAAAATTTGATTTTAAAGGCATTGTGTTTTTTTTTTCCTTGAGTTTCAGTCGTGCTTTTTTGATATTTTGACTAGTTTTAAAATTATTTTTGTTCTTGATCAACAGAAAACTTGGTTGAGGTTGAAACATTTGGGGATACTTCATGATGCGATTCCTCATCCTGCTGAACGAATCGGTCATCCTATGCATGTTAAGGTAATTTAAATATCATTTTCCTATTAGATTTTGCTAGCGGTGGCAGTTTTCGCCCTTTTACTTACGAATGAGACCCAGTTAGAGACATGCAAGGTTGAAGTTAGCACCTACACCTCTGTTCTGATGCAAAATCAAGTTTTTTACACTTAACATTCGTAACCAGGTAGCAAGAAGACGGTTCCAATCGAGAATAGGCACATCATCATTTGGATGGGTCTATTGTGGTTCACACAATTTCAGCGCAGCAGCTTGGGGCCGTCCAATTCACAGTCCTGGCTTGAAATCAAACGAAGATTCTAGCAGCAAATCGGTATTAGGCTCACGACTCCACATCTGTAACTATGAATTTGGTATTGTTTTCGTCGTACCGCCATCAGAAAATAAACATTACGCGGACAAACGCCATTCAAATCTGGACGACATCACTTTACCATTCGTCATTCCTGCTCCTAGATACAGACACATGGACACACCTGCAACAAAGTTTGCCATGAGCAATCTTGCTGCACAAGAAAGACAGAAAAATGTAGAACCGGCCGATGTTGAAGAAGAAATACCAGATGAAGAAGAAGTATTAGAACTACCAGATGTTATAATTGAGGAGAAGGAAGCTGACAAGGTTTATGCTGAAAAGCTTTGGGGTCTAAGTTGATATTGAAAACAGTAATCTGTTTTCTGTTCGGCTTATGAATCAAGGAACGCGTCTTCCATTCGGGTTATGAATCTAGTATCCCTTTTCCTATTCAGGTTATAAAACTCAGTAACCCAGTTTATCATCCAGGCTATGCATCCAGTAGCCTGTCTCTATTTGGATTATCAATCAAGTTAGCGGTCTTCTAATCTAATCGGGTTATGAATCAAGTAACTCGTTCCGTATTCAGGTTATGAAATCAGTAACCCAGGTTATCATCTGGTCTATACTTGCTTCCACCTGTTTTTTAAAGGGTTATGAATCCAGTAACCCGGTTGAGGAAATTATAGATAGCAAACTTTTTTGTTTTATAGGTTAATAAGGATTCATTCTTCATTACAGTTCAAATATTTGAATTTTTTATATGATTATTTATGTAACGATTTAGGATTTAGCTCATGAGAGTTTGATGTGTAAATATATTGTATGCTCAATAAAGTAAAGTAAATTATATGTTTCGTTCTTTAGGTATATGCTCACTTGTAGGTTGTGCTCTTTATGAATTCTTTTATAATTTATTTAGTTTCGTTTGTTTGATATAGGGGAAAGAAAATGAATATGAGGCTTTTAGGCATGTAACTTTTATGCGAAACCTATTAAAACTACGTAGTTTTGATTTTAACAAATAAAAATAATAATTTGAAGCCTCAATCTCCATTAACTTCTCACCTTCTTTACCAACCCAAGATTTGATTCCAATTTCTGTAATTTCTTCGTGCACATCAGAATTACCCATCTTCGTGGTCATTTTTCATCGCCGAAAGACTGTGTTCCAATCCCATATTTGATTTCAACATGTGCCTTTTAATTGAATATCATATAAGACCACCCAAATAGCTAGATGCAAAATCATTTAGCTTTAAAAAACTAGCGAAAGAGAATGAGTGTTAATCGCCTCAACCACATTCAAAAGTGTGAAAATGTTTCATAGTGTGTAAAGAACTTGAGGGTACTTTAACACTGGAAAATCTTTCTTGTGATCAACTTTATCAGTTGCCGAATTAATTAATGATGTGTGCTTAACTCTAGGATTGGTCATTGTTCATCAACTCTTCTTTGTTTTTTTAGAAACAGTGCCGTGCATTGACTTTAGGTTTGTTCATCTACAGGGCGAAGCTTGGTTCTCGAATCGGCGGGGGCCGGACTCAATTTACCTACGAAAATCGCACATTTTCACTACTGCGCAAAAAAACAGGGGGCAGGGCCACCCCTGACCCCTATATATCCTTCGCCCCTGTTCATCTATACACATAAAATTTTCGAGCACTGTTGTGCTTGGTTTCAATACTACTTTCATCAATTTCGTATGCAACATTGAATTAGATTTTTGAACAGATTACTCTTAATTAAAATCTAAATGACTTATAAAATAGTGGTCAACATCGATGCACCCATGCAATCAAGTAAAGTTTAATTCATTAAATATATAATAATAAGAGAATAGCTTAGAAAAATGAACAAGGGGTGATGACAATGACATTGGGTATTGGTGATGAGGAAGAAAGACGCGAAATTATGGCAAGAAGAGAGAAGACAACTTGGAAATAGATTTGTGATTAGAACACAAGGTGAGAAATTAATGGAGATTGATGTTTTAAGTTACTATTTTTATTGGTTTTAATCAAAACTACGTAGTTTTGATAGGTTTCGCTTAGAAGTTACATACTTAACAACCCCATATTCACGTTTTCTATTTATAAATTATTATATCTAACAGGTGTGTAAATATAAACTAAGTATCACGACTTATCGGTCCTACAGCTGCGGGAAGAAAATCACCGAAGGTAACAGTTGGATGGGAGCACAGTCGTCTACAGACGTCGAAAGTGATGAACTGTTGGTCGTGGGAGGCGACAGGCTTGAGAAGATGATGGAGCCGGAAGAAAAAGGCACTGACGACCAAGAAGGCGATGACTTGAAAAGAATCAATGAAGCTTAAGGGGAGATAAAGAGTTGAGACTTGAGAGGAAGAGACTAGTACATATCTGTTGGATTGTGTCACTTGTATGCAAGTGGCAACAAAAGACGGCAAACACAAAAACAAACAGTTGAACATCAAGTAACTGGGAATAATCACCCTTTACATGACATTCCTCCATTGTACAATCTAATTAAGTTTGATGCACAATCAAAAGTTGCTGTCTATCTCATCTGTTTTGCATATTAACCATTTTATCAAGTAAACTATTTATTATTTGTTCACCCCCTTGGTCGTTTTTGCATATCACCCTCCGACACCCCCTAAGTTTGACCTGGATCGCCTCGTGCAGCACACAAATCAGCATATACACCAATTTGACACAACCTAACACGAGGTTTGTGCTTAAAAAATAAAGTGAGTTTCAAAATCAAATAAGAAAGCAGCATGCAAGATTCTTTTTTTACTTCAGAATACTTTGTTATCTATCTTGGGTTACAAAATAACAACTCAGATACTGGAATCAGGTTCTCAACTAATAAGCACATAATAAAGGGGCATTGTAGGGCGAAACCGACCTCTTCCAGTCATTAAATCTACAACACCGACTTTACTTCATTGATAATTGGTAAACAGTCTGGATTTGCTTTCCGAATTCTGTTCCTGTGCCATACAGCCCCGTCCACCTCAGCATACGCTCATTCCTGCAGCATTTCATTGATAAGAGTTACGCTAAAGAGTAGAGACACATGGGTGGCAATATGGGCAACTCATATGGGTCGGTTAATGAGTTAATGCTTAACCCTTTGGGTTACATAGTAACCGTTTCCTTTCAAGAAAATTTAAGGAAACAATAATAATTTTATTCTTTGACCTGTTATTAATATGACCCAATTTTTTTTTATTATTTTTTTTATTTTATTTTTTTTTTTTTTTGGAAAATCAAACTTTCCAATATATTTCCTAACCAATAACTCTTACAAGTGGGAGGCGGGTAAACGAGCAACAAGTTGCGCCGCTACCCCCTTTTGAATAGAAAAACCTACTCTATTAAAAATAAAAATTAAACAGATCAGCAAACATAATCAAAATTAAACACGTGTCAGTTATTACCTGCTCCATGTCTGCAGGACCATCATTTTCTTGTGCTGCTTTATCTGTGGCACTTTGATTGTTTGTTGCATTGGATGAATTGGTATTTCCAATAATAAGATCTGCTGGAACTTGACCAGATTTCAAAGCCTGATTCAACCATCAATGGTAGTATATTAAACAATCAGTAGTTGAAATTAGCAATTCTTTTTATATAAACAATTACATTACTGATTGAAAAATTCAAAAAAATTAAGAGAAAAAATTCCTTAACATATCCGTTTAAAACTAGGAGGAAGTATCACCTTTTCAAGTCTTGCTACCTCTTCAAGAGTTTGAGAGTTGACGATGGCAGCCTGCGCATAACATATGATGTTACTGAATAATGATAAGGACAACTGTAGCTTGAACCAATGGAGCACATAAGTTGTAATGGTTAAAATGGGTTTCGGTTATACACTTATACTACTTAAAAAACATAGTTTAATCTTTATACAGTGCAACAGTTAAGCAGTTTTTAAGCACCTGAGTGCACTTTTCAACCAACCAAACACTTTCAATCCATTTGACATGCTTCCTTGATTGCCAAGTTTTTCTATGTTTACCTAACACAACACAAATAACCCGTTTTCTTATAAGTGGGCTAAAACTTCCACTTCCATTAAGGGGGCATACTAGTCCATTAAATCAATGATAACAAACTCCGACGTCAATCCTATCAATATACCATACAGTCACAATTTCATGCATGACCTCTTGGCTCTAGCTAGAATCTTATGACCACTCAGCTCAGTTTATATATGGACTTCCAACCACTTACGTTTAGTTGGTAAATTGGTATGATCAACAAAACAAAAGTTGAGTTCTTAAAAAATCATTTTTCTTGTGGGGTTGGGGGATGAAAAAAAAGTATACGTGTGCATATAATACCTTTATAGCTATGATTTGCTCTGGTGTGGGGCCCACTGGTTTAGATGGCTCCTCTTCCTTAGGCTCATCGGTTGGAACCTCACCAGGTACAAACGTCTTGACAGATTGCTTTTTAGCCTCCTCTTCAGCCTCCTCTGATACAAATAACTTGGCAGCCTCAACTCGTTCCTATCAATGACAACACAATGTTACAAAAAACCTTTTATAAAAATGAATTAAATAGCAGAACTGCAGAAGACATACACACATAACAAAACACTGACTATTAAGATGTCAGTTACGAGGATCGGAAAACACAAGTTCAATTTTTGGGAATTAAATACTACGCTTAATATATGCCATAACTCAAAATCAGGTTATGTATGTCTTAAAGTTGAACATGGTCAACATCTAGCCTCAATGGAAATGGAAGTGAGGAACAAAAGAAAATGTTATATTAATCAAGGGTCTGAAGTCCATACTGGTAAGCATACAAAATGTGATTGGTATAAATGTATGAACAGTATGATCAATTATTTTGAGGCATAATTACATTGACCAACATGAATCATAAGTAGGTCACTAGGGTTAGAAATGCATAAAAGTTTATCGCATCGCTGGTATTGTCGGTAATATATTACCACATACGGAAAACAAAAAGCAAATTTCAGCTAAGATACAGTAGTAACAAAACCTACTTATCAACAAGAAAATGAGTGAGATAGTATGGATCCATACGACATTTATACACTGATAGTCTGATACAAACTGTGCTTGTGCCAGAACTTACATGCTCATCCATCAGAAACATAACAAATAACAAAACAGTAAACGGAAGATTAAAACATAACAGTTGAAGTGCAATAAGAGGATCCGAAAACCATAGTTATCGATAGCGAATAGCGGTAAATAGCGACGGGCTACCGATATGCTACGTAGCGATAGCGATGAAATAGCGCCCGCTATTTGGTAAATAGCGGTAAGGTATTAAAAAAACTAAAAATATTTTTAAGTACAGATTTACAAGTATAAGGACCAAATGTGTATATACACAAACTAATTTTATACTTTCTACCTAAAATTTAGAAGTTTTAGGTCCTATATGTAAACAAATGAAAGATAGAGGGTTAAACATGTAAATTGATAAAGTTAAATAACCCTAAAAAGTCTAAAACACACAAACCCAGATGCTTTTCAGCCGCTATTCCTCTGCTCTTCATCTTTTCTTCATCTTCTCCGGCAAAGAACTACAGGACGTCGCCGGAATCTTCGCCGGACTTCGCTAATTGCTCGATAGCGGGCCGATATGCACTGTGTAGCGGTAAATGGCCGATACGCGGCGCTATTCGCTATCGCGCCCGCTACAGACGCGATTGACAACTATGCCGAAAACAAGGTTTAACTTGTGGGAATTGTATACTACACTCAATATTTACTGTAACTCATAATCAGGTCATGTATGTCCTAAAGATAAACATATGCATCATCACCCATCAGGTCTCCGTGAAACAGAAGAAAATGTTTTTGATTTTGTACTCAATAGTGATAAGCAAATTACTTGTGATTGGTATGATTACATTAATTTGAGGCATTATTACATTGATCAACATGAAAAATGAAATAGGGCTCGAAATGCATACAAGTTTATCCACGATACCTACTTATTGACAAAGTAATAGGTCTACGTAAGTAACGGTGTTAAAAATCTTATTTGTGACTTTGTGCCAAAACTTACATGCCCATCCATTAGAACAGATAAACAACAAGAAATCAATGGAAACACTGCACAAGGTTAACAAACTAATGAAAAGAAGTATATAGAGAACAGTTGACTAACCTTTTGTTTCACCTTCTTAAAATCCAGCACACGCAACGACTTCAACTTGTGAATGACATACAACCGATAATTAGGTTTCTTCGTAATGTTATTGTCCAACAAACTCAAATACTGCAGTTTCGGGAGCGATGAAAGCGGGTCAATCTCAACCAAATTAACAAGCCGATTGTTCGTAAGAACCAACGAATGCAGTTTCGGCAAGAACTCTGTAAATCCAAACATCACAATTCATTACACAAAACTCACAAAAAACAAAACAAAACAAAACTGTAAATATTATTATACCTCCAATGCTAGGGTTAATACGAGTAATCCGGTTATTATTAAGCAGCAAAGTTCCGAGCCGATTCAAGTGAGGGAATTTTTCTAGTTTCACAATCTCGTTATCAGACAAATCGATAGTATCAAACTGATCCTGTTTATATAATAAATCATGAATCACATAAGCAAATAATAAATAGTAACAATAAATTATGTAACTAACCCTAACCGGCTAAAGTTATTAAGACTGACCTCAGTAGCGCCTAAATTCTCTATCTCGGGAATCTTATTGCCTACAAATCGAAATATAATTAAGAGTAGAGATTCAAATGCATAAACAAACATAAATAATAATAATAATAATAATAATAATAATAATAATAATAATAAAGAGAGTAACCTCGAAGATCTAATTCACGCTCACGAAGAGCGTTGAAGAAGTGAGGGCTTTTCCATATTAAATCGGCCGTCAGTCTCACCATTTGTTTTCTTCGTCTTCTTTTGTGGTTTGGGTTTTTTGTGAAGAAAGAGTGACGCCGGTGTGTATAACTAAAACCCCAAATAAACCAAACCACGACTTTATTACCATTATACCCCTCTACGATTTTTTTTGGCTCCAATGTTTTAATCATCATTTGTTTTGTTTTGTTTAGTAGATTTATTAATTTTTTTTAGATACTAATCATATACATAACCAATAACGAGGGAATGACAGAAAGACGGGCAACAAGCTGCGTCGCAAATTTTGTTTTGCTAAATACAAACACTTGGTTCATCGAAGCCAGAGAATTACTGTGAACGACTGTGGACTCAATCAATTAAACCATCAGGTTTACTTTTTTACTAGCTTAATTTAAATGAATGAATATTAGATGGTAATATAAGTTTGTTATTCTATATATACAATAATTCTTGTCTCATTCAAACAACCATTTCATCCGTCCTCATGAGTGGGCTGCATAATTTATCCACGTGTTCAGCTCTCATGTACCAATACAGATGTCCTCCATTCAATCAATTTATTTATTATTTATTTCTTTTGTGTTTAGCTCTCTGCTGCATTTTTTTTCTTGAATGCATGTTGAATGCTACGGAGTAATATATAATTTTAGTCAAATAAGGAGAATTAACCTAATGGAACAACTTTAAAGTGATACAGTAGTTGTTTCTACAAACAAGAAGACCATGGTCGGTTACTTCATGATGGAATATTGAACATTTGAGCTTGCGAAAGTACGATTTACTTGAGTTCCAATTTTACTATTGCTCTGTTAACTAACTCTGTTACTGCTGCGCGCCGCAACGCGCACGGGTAAATAACTAGTTATAAAACAATATTTGAGATAAGATAGGGTTAAAGTTACTTATGATGAGTTTATGATCATTACTTAACTGTATTATTTCAATCAAAAATAGAATATGAAGAAGTAAAATAAAAAAAAAAAAAAAAGAAAGAAAATTTTATGTTAAAAAATTATGACACGTAAAGCAAACAATTACTTATTTATTAGGCATATACATAAATACATAAATATACATACCAAAGTGTTTTTTTAGATCAAATTTGCAGTATTTTATTTCTTAAAACTTATCAAGTTACATCAAAAATTTATTTCTTAAAACTTATCAAATTACATCAAAATGAAAGGTAGACAGACAACAAGTTGTGCCGTCACCCTTTTCTGAATAGCGAACCATAATCTACCAAATACAAACCCATGCCCCCTGGATAGGGATGAGCATCTAGTACCGAATACCGATCCCGGACCGAAAAAATACCGATCCCGTACCGAACCGAGGGTGTTCGGGATCGGTATCGGTACTCACTTTCATGAGTTTTCGGTTTCGGTATTAACCGGTATCGGGACGGGATCTTATCGGTACTACCGAAAAAATACCGAATACTTATAATACCAAATGGATACCTGTTATTTTATAAATACCGAATACCGTTGTTTTATATGCACTGTACAGATTCAAGATTTGTTTTTTATTATTTTTACGTCTACCTCTATATTAATTTGTTGGATTCATATTATCATTTTTTTTTTGGTTCCTTAATGCATTTTTACGTCCACCTCTGCAAACAGCTTATGCTTTGATTTATTTAAACATACTTCTATTCTTTGAACTTGGCTTCCCCTACAACAGTAAGATGAAACATTTCTTATCTGAAACAAACATGTCATAATACTCAATACAAAAAATTTAGCATACCCATTCGGTATTAATTCGGTATTATACCGAAATACCCACTCCGGTACCGGTACCGATACCGATACCGTACCGGTATAATCGGTATCGGTATCGGTATTGGTTTTTTGGACTTTTCGGTATCGGTATCGGTTCGGTACCGATACCGTCCCGAGCTCATCCCTACCCCTGGATATGAACTATTGTTGTGGATAACCTGTTAGACCCTAGTCAAGAAACGAATAGCTTCTGATGCTAGAGAGCCAAATGTATCAAAGACAAAGGGGACAAAGATATGTTAGTTCTCTGCACAAGTTTTGGCGTGCTTATCAACTTTTTTTATCCCGCTTTTCTAAATATTTGTCCAGTTACAAACCCGTTTTCCCTTAAACCAACCAAAGGAGATGCCCCCGTGAGGTCCACACATGCATGTTTCCCCCAGCCCAACTGACATGTTTTATTTTTAAACATGTTTTATAAATTTGGCCAAAACTTTTTGATCTTTTTATGAATCGAAGATGATAGCATATGTAACAAATAATAGCATATGTGACATGGAAAAGAGAGTTGGTTATAAAAACTGTTTTATCAAAGCACGACCTACAAAGTACAAACATTAGCTTAACTCTAATTCCAACACAAACATTAACTCAACCCTAATTCAGATACAAGTTAGCCTGAACGTTATGCACCCTTACCACCTATGCATGAAACCGACGTGTTTCCCTTTCAACTATATCAGCAAAGCCGTAGAGAGCCGAGGACAGGTTCCGCCTTCCGATACAATCATATGTTTGACCATGTCTTGAATAATGTTGAACATGTGGCTCATGCAAACCATAGGGTTGACCAATGAGCATTGGGCTGGTTACAGTTTCACGCACTACAGGTGTATTATATACAGATGAAGGCAAATAGTTAGTGATGTAACTGTTATAGAGGTTTGGGTCAGGGACAAAGTAGCCAATGCTCGGCCGTGTTGACTGGTAACACCTGTTCTTGCCATGGTGATCAGCGGGACTCAGGTGGCGTGGCCTTTTTTCGTGACCAAAACAAGCTCGTTTTGCTTCCTGATGAATCGGGTTTTCAAAAGACTTCCTTTTCTGGGTTCGTTTCGCGTCGTTTAGTTCTTTCTCGAGATATTGTATTTCTTTGTTGATTTTGAAGTCGGGAAGATACGTTGAAGGATCAATGTTGTGAGATACCAGACAATGTCTTACACCTTTCAGATCTAATAACTTCTGCTTCTTTTCCTCCAACTGAACATTAAAAAATCACAAACACCAATTTTAGAACATTTTACACAAAATGCTATAATATTATTATTAACATAGTTCTGTCGGATTTCTATTCGGGAAAATATAGTATTATCTCTCCAAACCATGCATTTAAAGGGATATCTTGTAACTTGTAAGTTAACCGGTCATCAGTGCCATGTCGGCACAACGTCCAGAGAAGAGTCAGCAGTGTCAAAGTTATAGGCACTCCATCATTTGATCATTTCGACCAAGTAACCTGGCCCGATTCCCCTATACAGAAGTTTTAAGTTTGATCTTTTTTTTTATATTTAAAAAAAGACAGAGTCCTTTTTGGAGTTAAGTATAACCAAACTACTAACTTACCTTATATCGTAACTTTCCTCTAGGGGTGCAAACGAGCCGAGCAGCTCGCGAGCTACTCGAGCTCGGCTCGGCAAAAAGCTCGAAACGAGCCGAGCTTGAGCCTAAAACAAAGCTCGTTTATTTATCGAGCTAGAGCCTTTCATGTGAAGCTCGTTAGGCTCGTCGAGCCTTATCGAGCCTAGTGTAATATTAGGTTTTTCTTAATATTTAATAATATTTATCACTCATTTAAAGTTGTTTAGTAAACGAGCCCCGAGCTCGAGCTCACGAGCCTAAATGAACTACTATTTATACTACTTTTATTTAACATATTAACTAATAAATACTAAACAAGCCGAGCCTGAGCCTGAGCCTGAGCCGAGCTCGAGCTTGAGAAATTACAAACGAGCCGAGCTCGAGCTCTTATAACTTAATCGAGCTCGAGTTTGAGCCTGATCGAGCTCGGGCTTGGCTCGGCTCGTTTGCACCCCTACTTTCCTCAATGAAATAATAAATAAATTTTGTAAAAAAGTTGAATAACTTTGGACAAAGGTGTTTCGGGTCAGGTTGGGGTTGACCCGTACCAAAAATAGAACGTCCATGGAAAGGAGAGAGGATATGGGATGGTGTTTGAAATTTGAATTCTTTCCGAGTGATGAAAGGCGCAAGTAATTTGAGATTAAAACTTTACTAGAATAGAAAATGTTCCAATCAAGAAGATTGCGCAATACTACTAATAGAGATAGATAGAGAGAGAGGGTATTGGTTACCGTTTGAAAATCGGAACCCTTTTGAACGTTTCTAATGTTCTTGCGCAAAAATGACGCCAATATGCTCCGAGGGTGACACTCATCCGCCAACCCGAAAGTATAGGCAATATCAGCAGCTTCAATGTGCAGATTATTCTTCACCATCAAATCAATTACATCTGAAACAAGTATAATGCAGCAGAGAATAATTTAGCTCATGAATTAAACCAAAAAAAAATACATGAAGGGTCAGAATAATGTTAAAAATCTCAAACTGACGAAAGGCGATAAAGCTCACTCAAGTTTGCACACATCCAAAATATGAAATGAAATAACAAGTTCCCATATTACCAGTTGTCTTTGATTTAAATTGAATAGGTTACTCCTATGCTATACCATGGTTGTCAATAGCGAATAACGGTCAATAGCGACAATCAACCTATGTGCTACGTAGCAAATAGCGTCCGCTATTTCATGTTTAGCGACCACTAAATAAGCAAATTATGCTACACACACCTAACCATTTTGAGATGTTTTTACCTTTAATGGAGCCATATCTATTTCTAATAGTAAAATATTACATGTTTAGGGCAAATGTTTGGCAACCGGTTGTTTTTTCATTCCAAACGCTAGAGATGAGGATGGACATTAGACACGAGAATGGGGAACACGAGAACTCTAAATGGAATCAGGGCAAATGAAGGGGATTCACGCTCAAATGTTTGTTTCCGGTCTTATGTAATTCAATTGCAGTTGTTTTTATTCAATTTGTTTGTTTAAGTGAATCCAACAAGGCTTGATCAAGAGATTAATGACCAAGAGTTAAACCTGTAATAACTATTTATTTGCTTTTGGGAAGTTTATATGCTGCATATGTACAATCATTGGGTGTATTACAGCCATAATCATTTTACCAATTTTGTACTAAAACTGATTTTTACATCACCTACACATGTGTACACATCTATTTTGATACCATGTTTGTTTAAACACACACATTAAACACCGTCTTCGGTATAACCTTCGTAAATGAATAACCTCCCCAGATGAACAATTTTTTTCCAGTCTCAAATTATTATTGTTATTGTTATCATTATGGATGAATACATAAACTCATTGTACGAAAGTTTATTTTGGTTCTTAGATTATTAATCTATCAATTTTTTTAAGGTATAAGAAATCGACATAAAAGAAACTCACTTGGAATTTTTGGGACAAGAAAATCTGAACGACGAAGTGCAGCGGAAATTCCCTTCCAATTGCTAACCCTAATCAAATCCAAAATGTCCTGAATCTTGAAAACACGATCTTGAATCCCAAATCCACTGATAAGCAGAAGCAAACCCCTGGCATCAACCTCATCCGCGTCTCTCAGTCTACATTCTCTGATCATCCGTTTTCTCCAATCAACAGCAGCTTGTGCTGCGTATTCCTGGTCACGTTTTGCAATCTCAATGCCACCACTGCTGATCATCACAAAGCACTCCAAAATCAAAACCGCAGCCTTCCTTCCTAGAGCTTGATCGTCTTTATGTGAACCCGAACCTTCGCAGAACGTTCTGCTGCCCTGTACAAAAAACCTGCCAATGCTGTTCAGAACTAGTTTTGCAGGATCTTCAGCGAGCTTTAACGCCTTTGCAATTTCGTTGCGAAGATTAATCATTTCGGAGAAATGTGCTGCTACATGCCTTTTCATGTCCTTAGAATTCATGCTTTGACACAAGTATTCTAATGCAGAAATCACAGACTTCTTCGAAGCTTCAGTTTCGTTAGCCTCAGTTTCGTTAGCCTTCTTCCTGATACCAGTTTCGACACGCTTCTTCAAAGTATCAATTTCTTGTCGATTCTTTGAAGTATCAATTTCTCTATGTTTCTTTAAAACAATAGTTTCTTTTGGATTCTTACAGATATCAGTCTGTTCAGGCTTCTTCAAGACACCAGTTTGTTTAGGCTTCTTAGATATATCGACAACTGCAGCCTTCTTCGATACATTTTCATGTCTCCGTTTGCGATTAGCAGCCGTTTTGTTAGGGTTGTGTTCTCTAACAATGGCTACTGGAACCACGGGTGTGGTTTGACCACAAGAAGCTTCTGCAACAGTTTCTTCAGGCTTCTTCGACGCATCGATCTCTTCAGGAATCATCAAAGTATCGAGTTCCTCAGGCTTTTTCAATATATCACTTTCATCAAGGCTATCAGTTATCCTCACATTTTCACGGCTCTGTTCGCCACAAGCATCCATTCCGTTAATGTTTTGTTCTGAAACAATGGCTTCTGCAACAGCGGTTACGGTTTGATCACAATATGTTTCTGGAACAGTTTCTTTAGGCTCATCGATTTCTTCTGGAATCATCAAAGTATCAAGTCCTTCAGACTCGTTTAATACAACAGTTCCTTCTAAACTCTTACGGATATCAATCTCTTCATGCTTGTTCAATATATCAGTTTGTTCAGGCTGCTTAGATACATCAATTACTTCAATTTCATCAAGGCTGTCAGCTATCCTCATATTTTCACGTATCTGTTCACGATTAATATCCATTCCGTTAGCGTTTTGTTCTGAAACAACCACATCTGAAACACCGTTTATCGTTTGATCACACAAACTTTCTGGAACAGCTTCTCCATCCTTCTTCAAATCATCAGTCTCTGCATATTTCTGCAATGCATCAATTCCTTCACAATTCTTCCATACATCAACAACTTCAAGCTTATTCAAATCATCACTTCCTATACAATCCTTCAATAATTCAGCGTTTTCAGGCGTCCGTTCGCAATCAGTAGCCATTCCATTAGTAACTTTTTGCTCCAAAACACCAGCTTCAGGAACCACAACGGCTGCGGTTTGATAAGTTTCTGATACACTTTGTTCATCAATCTTCAAAGCATCAGTCTCTTCATGTTTCTGTAATCCATCAATTCCTTCACAAATCTTCAATACAACAACTTCAGCCTTCTTCAAAGCATCAGTTTCCTCATAATCCTGCAAACATTCCTCTTTTTCACTCGTCCGCAAAGTCTCATATCTCCCTTCACAATCAATAACCATTCCGTTAGGGTTTTGATCCAAAACAACCGCTTCCGGAACAACAACGATTGCGCCTTGATCATAACAGGAAGTTTCTAGAACACTTTTCTCATCAATCCCTCCACAACTATAAAAACAATCTCCAGACTTCTTCAAAGCATCAGTTTCTTCATAATCCTGCAAATATTCATCGTTTTCATCCGTACTAATAGCCATATCAACAACCATTCCGTTAGGGTTTTGTTCTAAAACAACGTCTTCCAAAACAACGGTTACAGATTTAGTTTGATCACCACATGAAGTTTCTATTTCTACAACAGTTTCTTCATCCTTCTTCAAAGCATCAGTCTCTGTATGCTTCTCTAACACATTAATAATTCCTTCATCACTATCAGTCTCAGTCTCAGTCTCCTTAGGGTTTTGTTTTGACACAGTGACATTTAAACAATCTGTTATAATACTATCACAATTATACTCTAATAAACTTGTTGTTATGGATGATTGGTTAGTACTGTCAACGAGATGACGTGGCAATATAGAGTCAACAGATGAGTTAATAAAGTTAATGTGAGAGTGCAACTCGTCGAAGTGGTTAATGAAGGTTGATAAGGCGGTGGAGAAACTACGGAGTTGGTTGACGGAAGTGAGAATATGTGGTGGCGGAACGTCGGCGGTGGAAGAATGTGGTGGTGGTGGAGTTTGAAAGTTAATGTGAGCGTCCATTGACGGCGGAGCTCCGGCGATACACGGCGGCGGCACCGGTTTCAAGGAGAACGTACAGTACGGTTGTGGAAAAGGAGGAAACTAAAAGGCGTTTGAAATTGGATGATCGCAAGGTTTTTTTTGTTTTATATGGTTTAACCACCGACTTACCAAGAGATCAAATTTTATTTGTGTACATGATTCGGTAATTCAAGGTTTTGTGAATTGGATTTTTATTCTATGTTATTTTTTTTTTTAACGGCCAACCAAGCTTTTATTTCCGAAATACTAGCAAGACGCTAGCATAAACCAAACACAACCGAAAACAAGTCCGCAAACAAGTACAACAACAAAAATAAACATAATAAAAATACAAGATAACAGAAGAAAAACATTAAAGCCGTGGGTCGGACCTCCCCATCTTTCCCGTGTCGAATCTCCGCCATGCTTCCCATGTCATATTCCCCATAGTCGCCCGATTTCTAATCCACAAGAAGCTCATGACCTTTATCTCATCAACTATCGCCTGAACCGAAGGCTCTTTATTGGTGAAAACGACTTCATTTCTAGCTCGCCATACACTCCAAAAAGTAGTCAAAACCACCGCATACAACGACTCTCTCTGCCGATGTCCAGACCAAACCAAGTGATGAATCCCCAATAAATCTCTGACATGAAAAACCAGCTGAGACGGGATGTTACACCACCTCCATACTCGATTCCAAACCTCCATGACGAAGGGACAGCCCGTATACACGTGCTCTGTTGACTCCAAATGCGATTGACAAAATCTGCACAAGTCATTCGCTACTGTAATATTTCTTCTTTGTAGTGCAGCTGCCGTGGGAAGTCGATCGAGGTTGGCTCTCCACGCCACAACACACACTTTTTTTGGAACCCATCTAGACCATACAAACGCCTCCTGCAGCTGGTTTGGTCTGCTCTCACTGATCAACATTTTAACCGTACTGACCGAGAAACCACACAACCCATTTGGTGTGAAAACCCACCTATCCTTTGCCCCATTAAGCGCCACATCACCCAAAAACAGCACCAGTTCAATAAGTTCTGCAACCTCCAAAACGGACAGCCCTGCACGCCTCCAGTTCCAACAAAAACCCACGCCCAAAGGACCTGAGTTAACCCGATCAGCAACATAACAGTTCTGTCTTCTTTCCAGCGCAAAAAGAGAGGGGAAACAGTCGATAACGACTCGTCTCCAATCCAGTAATCCTTCCAAAACAGAATACTAGAACCGCATCCAATTTTCCCCATGAACCAATGCCGGGTCTCGACATTTAAACTCTCAAGAACTCCCGGGACAGCAGCAATTTGTTTCCAAGGACCACTAATTGACATCATTGCTGGAATTTTGTTCCAAGATCTAGAACCCCCGTGGATCGCCCAGATAACCTTTCTCCACAAGCCCGAAACGTCGACTTTAAACCTCCACCACCATTTGGTTAAAAGACTAAGGTTGGCGTCTCGTAGAGATCCAAGACCGGCTCCACCTGTCACACCACGACAATGGCGGAAACATGTGGCGTGACGGTTCAAAGCATAAAGTCAAGGTTATTGCTAAACACAAGTAATTTAAGAAAATGGGTCATTTATTATGACGTCAAATCTTGTTCAAATATTACACAAAAGTAAAATTGTTTTTAAGACAATCATAGAGGTTTCTCATATATATCCCAAATGCCTTGGGAAATAAAAGTGAAACCCCACAAAAGTTTGACGCCGCATTGGAGGATTCCTCGACCCAGCTTGCCCGGTTCTCCTTCATCTAGTTACCTGAAAGATATGTTTAAAAGTTTCGTCAATATAAAATATATTGGTGAGTTCACAGGTTTTTAGTTTCCAAAACTTGAATACTTTGGGAAATACCATGTTATGACAATATATAGGAGTTGCAAATTCCTATAACTCTACTTGAGACTATAATCAAACCAAGACGTATAAAATAAATATGCCCCGCTCCAAGTCGTTACTCGGTTTCCCACGACTTAAGTTCAGAATATATGCACCCCAGGCATAACCTAATGCATAATCGACGCTATCGATTAGGGGTGGGCCTTGTCAGGCACCAATAGTACTATTCATTATTCCTCCGGTTTCATTTCCCTGAATAAATGATTATAGAGGCGAGGACTCAACCCCGAGTGGCGGTCACACCTCAAGTAATAAATCCGTCAAACACTTTCCCTAACATATCTTTCCCCCGGAAAACGTGAAAATAGTTTAAAATGGGGCCGTGAAACTCACCTGAAACTCTGTCTGGCTTACTAGGCGGATAGCAAAGATGGTCTCGCACCTACAAACGTCCTAGGCGTATAAGTCACTATTCCTATAGTGCATGTGCCTTGGCAAGTTGTACACCCAACTCCCGACCACAAGTTATTCCAAATCCCATTTAATTAAGCGCGTATCCTAGGTTTCGTTGGCGTTACATTACCCCTTTGTGTTACAAGTTATATATTACTCTTGTTAATATTTCCTTAACTTGTATCTTATTATCATTGACTCGACGTCACTTAACATATAATTATTTTCCCATTTAAATAATTATACTTAAGATCGCATCGCTCGATATAATATATATTTCAACACTCGACCCGACTCACTTTGCCGCACATTTGTTTTCCCATTTAAACAAATATACTAAGATCTTGTCGTTCGATTGTATATTCTTAACGCCCGATTCAACTCACCATACCGTATATTTATTTTCCCATTCAAATAAATATACTAGGATCTCGTTGGTACGGCATACACATATATATATCTTTGTCTTCTCGTCGCGGCTTTCCTTCCCACATATCTACTTTCCCATTAAGTAGATATACTAGAATTTTGCCGAGACGAGCGTACATATATATAAATGTGTAATTTTTCTTGTTAAGTATATACGTTTGTTTAACGTCTTATTTGTTTATGTCATGTGTTTCTCCCACGAATAATTCTTTTAACACTTAGGAAAGTGTTCATTAGTTTTCACCCATAATGTATATATATTTTACTTCTTAAAATATATATTTTTCTTATCTTGCCGCAATGGCATTTTTCTCATGATTTGTCCGTGTATGGCTCGTTAACGCGTCTTAGTTCGATATCTTAACTCGATTAGTTAATTTTTCCAAGTTTTTCCCAACATGTGTTTTATAGAAATATTATCCATATTTCTTCCTCTTTTCACATGTTACTTGGATGGTTTAAAATACTTATGTATTTTTAACCCAACTTGTTAACTTAACTACAAAAATGTTTCCAACACTTTTATATTCCCATTTATATAAAAGTATTCATTTTTGTATAAGTTTCTCAAGTTTGTTTAATATTTTTATAAAATCTCTATTTTATAAAAATCCTTATGTTAATATAATCCATATTTTTATAACTTTCAAAAATATACTTTTATACAAAAATACCCAAGTATATCTACTAGTATTTACCAAAATCATCCTTAGAAGTTTATTACTTGCATTTTTGACACCAAACTTTCCATACTTGCATTTTTGGACTAATAGTTTCTAAAATATCCATTTTAGTCCTCTAACTTTCAAAGTTACAATATTAGTCCCTCAACTTTCAAAAGTTGCATTTTTCCACTCTAACTTCCAAAGTTAACATTTTTCACTCAAAATAGTAGACTTTGAAGATTCAACTTTTTATTGGTAAGTTATTTTTGTATCAAAACACCTTTGTTAGTCTTATATTCCATATGTAAGACTACTTGTATGTGTGTTTTATGTATTTCTTCAACATAACCAAATTTCATTCACCTAAGTGTGTAACCTTAATTTTTCAACTTCTTCATTTATGAACTTCTAGCATGTTCCACCATATATTATACCATGTATGATCATTCTAAGATGATTAACACTACTTTTTAACATATTCAAGTTTATTCCACAAATCTTACCCAAATCATCATCCTACCTAGTTTAAGTGTAAACTTTATATATTTTCAAGATCATTACTTTATCATCATCAAATCCATGATTTATTTACCTATCCTTAATCATCCATTCTACACATGTAAAACCTATTAAAGATTATGTTCAAACCACCTTTTAAACCCTTAATGTACAACTTGCTTCTAAGAACACATACATGAATAATAATAATCAAAAACAAGGTTAAGAAGCTTACTACTAGCACAAGGCTAGGGAAGACAAAACCTTTGATTTTGAGAGGGGTTTAGTGTGTTCTTCCTTAATGGTTAAGCTCCAAGCTTGAAACACACAATAGGGGTTTGGATGATGGATTGTTTTAAGTGATTTGGAGATGTAAAAACTTGAAAGAATGATGTGTGGGGATGGTGGGAAACTCACGGCCAAAAGACAAGGAGAAGAGGAGTTGTTTTGCTTTGATATCCAATCTCTAACACATGTTATTTATAACCTTATCACATGTAATCTCCCATGGATTTTGTGATTATTACCAAAGATTCAAGAGATTTATGGAGTACAAAAATAATCTTGGATGGATGTGAAAATAGTGGTGGCCGTGGATGTATGTATGTATGATTAGGAGTTTTGCTTGCAAATCTTACTAAGCCTTATGATCTTCCATAATCTTTATACAAGACCCTTCTTATGCATGTGCACACTAGTGTAATGATGGCTAGCTTTTGTCTTGGATTTTTATGGCCATGGCCGAAATATTTCACAAGGGGGACAAGGATTGCATGCTTTTGTACTTGTGTTTACTTACACCTTTTGTCTTATACATATGCATGCTTTATCTAGATCATAGGTTATTATTATTAACACTTGCATGGACATAATCTTGGCCCTTTAGGCCGGCCCTTTGATGGGTTTAAGTGGGGTCCACAACTTCAAATATTTACCCATTGTTTGTTATGTTTAATCCCCCGTCGTTCGGGTGTCGTTCGGGTATTTTTCGGGTTTTAATCACGCGTTATCCGGACATTAAAAATACCTTTAATAACCCTTAAATATAGTCTAATTTAAGCGTTGATTGGTTATTTAGGCCTTTGCCGGGTGAAATTATGAGTTATACGCGTATCGGGTGCGGTACGCGCATTTTATTCGTTACCGGGAGATTTGTACAAGACGATTTCACTTATGGTTTTGGAGTTCCAAAACTCATTATATTTTATGAAAATACCCTTTATTTTATATCCTGGGTGTCCGGGATCCTTTTCGTTTATTTAATTATTACCGGGTAATTGCCAACGTCCATACCGGATAGCTTATTCGCACATGATCCAATCATGTTTTACCATTAAACGTATGCATTCCTATGCACTATTTGGAAATTGCTATCTCCTAAGGCCTTGATAATTAAATCACACATAATTGCATTTAATTACGTTAATCATACATTAATTAATTTGTACGGAATTACCTTATTTTTGCCGGTTGTTACATTCTCCCCCGTTAAGAGAATTCCGTCCCGGAATTCACTTCGAGTTCTCCGGTACAGGTGTCTTCTCAAATAGGGCGGGGTATTTTTGCTTCATCCGGTCCAGCCTTTCCCATGTGAACTCCGGTCCACGCTTGGCATTCCAGCGCACTTTGACCAATCTGATCTTGCTGCGCCTAGGTTTTTGGACCTTCCAATCAGTTACCTCGATTGGTTCTTCAACAAAATGTAACTTGTCATCAATCTGGATTTCGTCTGCTGGGATAATGAGAGTTTCGTCGGATAGGCACTTTTTCAAATTTGACACATGAAACGTGTCGTGTATTCCACTAAGCTCTTGAGGCAACTTGAGCTTGTATGCCACTGTGCCTACCCTGGACAAGACTTCGAACGGTCCAATATATCGTGGGTTCAGCTTTCCGCGCTTTCCAAAGCGCGCGACACCTTTCCAAGGTGACACTTTTAGTAGGACCCTGTCTCCGACTTGAAATTCTAAAGGCTTTCGCCTCATATCAGCATAGCTTTTCTGGCGGTCCCGGGCCGCTTTGAGGCGTTCCTTTATCAAAAAGACCTTATCCGTGGTCTCTTGAACAATTTCGGGCCCGGTGAGTTGTTTTTCTCCAACTTCCGCCCAACATAATGGCGATCGGCACTTGCGTCCATATAGAGCTTCAAACGGTGCGGCTTGAATGCTCGTATGATAACTGTTGTTGTAAGAAAATTCTACCAATGGCAAGTGCGTATCCCAGTTACCTCCGAAATCAATCGCGCATGCCCGTAACATATCCTCCAAGGTCTGGATGGTTCGTTCACTTTGACCATCCGTTTGGGGGTGATAGGCGGTACTCATGTCGAGGCGAGTACCGAGGGCTTCGTTCAAACTTTCCCAAAATCTAGAAGTGAAACGACTATCCCGATCGGAGATGATAGAAACAGGTACGCCGTGTTTAGACACCACTTCCTTAATGTACAGACGGGTCAATTTCTCCAACCTGTCCGTTTCGCGTATCGGGATGAAGTGTGCAGATTTCGTCAATCGATCTACGATTACCCAGATCATGTCATGGCCGCTTGTCGTCTTGGGTAACTTGGTAATGAAATCCATGGTAATTCGTTCCCATTTCCATTCCGGTATTTCCGGTTGCTGGAGCAGACCGGAGGGTTTCTGGTGCTCAGCCTTGACCTTTGCGCAAGTCAAACATCGCGCAACATAGGCTGCTATATCCCTTTTGAAATTCGGCCACCAATAAAGTTCCTTCAAATCGTGGAACATCTTGTCTGCACCAGGGTGAACCGAATATCTAGAACTGTGAGCTTCGGCCAATACTAGCTCACGCAATCCACCATATACTGGGACCCAAATTCTATTCATGAAATACAGTGTCTGGTCCGCTTTTGGTTCCAGTGAATCAACCATCTTTCGTAATCTTTCACCTTTGACATTCTCGGGTTTAAGGGCGTTAACTTGAGCTTCACGAATTCGTTCAGTCAGGTTCGTGTGGATAGTCAGACCCAAAGCTCGAACACGCAATGGCTTAACCCGTTCCTTGCGACTCAAGGCGTCGGCCACAACGTTCGCCTTACCGGGATGGTACTTTATCTCACAATCGTAATCGTTTAACAATTCGACCCATCGCCGTTGTCGCATGTTTAAATCCTTCTGATCAAAGATGTGTTGCAAACTCTTATGATCAGTGAAAATCGTGCACTTGGTTCCGTACAGATAGTGCCTCCATATCTTGAGAGCGAACACCACTGCACCTAATTCCAAATCGTGTGTAGTGTAGTTCTTCTCATGGATTTTCAGTTGCCTGGAAGCATATGCTATCACTTTTTCTCGCTGCATTAGGACACAACCCAAACCTTGATGTGAGGCATCACAGTAAACTACAAAATCTTCCGTACCATCTGGGAGTGATAGTATCGGAGCGCCACATAACTTGTCTTTTAACAATTGGAATGCTGCCTCTTGCTTTTCCGTCCACTCGAATTTCTTATCCTTTTGGGTTAACATGGTTAAAGCTTGTGCTATCTTTGAAAAGTTCTCGATGAACCTTCTGTAATAACCCGCAAGGCCTAGAAATTGTCGTACTTCGGTAGGAGTTCGAGGGGCTTCCCAATTTTTAATTGCCTCGATCTTGGCGGGATCGACGTGTATGCCCTTCTCGTTTACCACGTGGCCTAAAAAGTGAACTTCCCGAATCCAAAAGTCACACTTCGAGAATTTAGCATAGAGCTTCTCTTTGCGTAATACCTCAAGAATTAACCGAAGGTGATTCTCGTGGTCTTCTTTGGTGCGTGAATAGATCAAAATATCGTCAATGAAGACAATGACGAATTTATCCAGGTATGGCTTACACACGCGGTTCATTAGGTCCATGAAAACCGCTGGTGCGTTGGTTAAGCCGAACGGCATTACCAAAAATTCATAGTGTCCATACCGGGTTCTGAAGGCCGTTTTTGGTACATCTTCTTCTTGTATACGCAACTGGTGATAGCCTGACCTCAAATCTATCTTGGAGTAATAGCTGGAACCTTGGAGCTGATCAAATAAATCGTCGATCCTGGGGAGAGGATAGCGATTCTTGATGGTTAGCTTGTTCAGCTCTCGATAGTCGATGCACATGCGAAATGTGCCATCCTTTTTCTTCACAAATAAGACGGGAGCTCCCCAAGGTGAGAAACTCGGTCTTATAAAACCTTTGTCCAATAATTCTTGTAGCTGGCTGGACAGTTCCTGCATCTCTGATGGAGCTAGGCGGTATGGCGATCGTGCCACAGGAGCAGCTCCAGGAACGAGGTCGATGCGGAACTCGACTTGTCGAGGTGGCGGCAACCCCGGCAAATCTTCTGGAAATACATCCGGAAAATCTCTAGCTACTGGAATGTCTTCCAACTTTCGCTCGTCGGCCTTCTTGTCCACTACGTGTGCCAAGAATGCGACAAGCCCTTTTCTTAGACACTTACGAGCCTTCATGCTCGAAATAATCCTTAGTGGCGTCCCGTGTCTTTCCCCTTGAATTGAGAGAGTTTCACCGCTTGCGAGGGGGACTTGAATAACTTTATCGTTGCAAACCACAATGGCACGGTGCGCGGACAACCAGTCCATGCCGACAACGATGTCAAAACTTCCCAATACGACCGGCAAAAGATCAATCCCAAACTCGTGCCCACAGAGTTCTAACTTACAATCTTTTGCTACCTCTCTTGTTTCAATAGTTTTACCATTAGCCAGTTCTATAGAGTAGGGTGTATCTAGTTTGCTAATTTTTAGTCCAAGTAGCCTTTTAAACTCAATGGATACGAAGCTAAAGTCAGCACCGGTATCAAATAATACAGAGGCATAATGACCATTAAGAGGAAACGTACCAGTGACCACGTTGGGGTCTTGCCGTGCATCACCGGCTCCAATCACAAATGCCCGCTCGCGGGCCTGGTTGTTGATCTTGGGGCAATCCTTCTTCCAATGATCTAACGACCCGCATGCAAAGCATGGTCTAGCCCCTCCATTTTTCGGTGCTCCAGAACGGCATTCTTCAGTCTTGTGCCCTGTGTGGTGGCACTTTCCACATGTCAACCCATTGTTTCTTCCCTGATTTCCCTGTTTGTTACCATTACCACGTCCCGTGGCAACGTATCCCTTTCCCTTCTTGTTTGAGCTACCCGACGCTCTGTCCCTTTTTCCTTCATCTCGCTTCCTTTTCCCAAACCTTGGCTTGTTACCCTGGTCGTTCGACACAACAGCTGAGTTTGATCCCTGATTCTTGGCTTCTACACTGCTCGCCTCAGAAATTTTCAACCTGAAACTTGTCGGATCAGTGTACCCATGCGTATAGCATCTTCGGTGAGGCTTAGCGCAAGATCAATGGCTGCGCGCATGGTCGTAGGTTTAGAAGCAGTGACCATGTTGCGTATTTGCGGTGCTAAGCCGAACAAATAACGCTCAATTTTGTTGTTCTCAGGGGTGACCAACCGCGGCACTAATCTGGCAAGATCATGGAATCGAGACGTGTACCCAGTAACGTCCGCTCCCATCATAGTGAGGTTCCAGAACTCAGTTTCCAATTTCTGTACCTCGCTCGCCGGGCGGTACTCAGCAATCATAAGTTCCTTCAGTTCTGTCCACGACAGGGAGTAAGCAGTGTCATCACCAAAGACTGCACTTGACCATTCCACCACGTCAGTGCTTGGTCCAAGAACAAATTGGTGGAGTACATAACCGACTGACGTGGGGTACACCCACTGATACGAATAACTGCCTCGGTCTTTTCAAACCACTTGACCAGGCCAACTGATCCTTCCGTGCCGTTGAAATTGATCGGCTTGCAGTCTAGGAAGGCTTTGAAGGTGCAGCCACGCTCTCGCGAGGCCGTTTCTGCATCAATAAAGTTGTATGTTATTATGGGATAGGAGTTTTAGGATATTCTCCCATCGCTTTACCAATTATTTTCAACTTCTTACCAGTGGGGGAGGTTTCTTGTCGGTCACTCCCAGTCAAATCACGTGATCGTTCGGAGCGAGCAGCTTCGTGCTCCGCGATCGCGCGGGCTATGCGTTCAGAAATCATGGTCTCAAGTTCGGCTGGTGTTGCGGGCAGTCCGTCTGCACCGCTGTTGCTTCTAGTGGCCGGTGCCATTTCTCTTCAATAATAATTATCAAAGGTTAATTTGGCAAACATTTATACAATATAAAGCATAAATAACAAACCAGTATATGAACACAATAATCAACACCATGTCATCACACAACATACCAACACATCATACAGAAATAAATAGTAATCAACACAACATCACCACACAAATACACAAACCACAACATATGGAGTAAGCAATAATAATCATAGACAACAACATATTTCACCATAATAATAAGATTTTTCATTACTTTCAATAATACTAGTACAATGCTTGTTCATAATAACAAAATGGAGAATACATCTCTCATACAATACATTGTTTTTTTTTGAAATAAATAAACATCATATCATGTGCCGTAATACCCGTACGGCTAGGCAAAATGCAGACGAGTGTCATAACCCGTGCTGTACTACCATACTGCTGCTACTATGTACATAAGCTGGTGATTCTTCTGTGCATCCCTGATACATCCTTACTGTGGCGGTGGTGGCGGATACTGGTACTGCGGTGCATGCGTACTGATCGTCATGCTGATCGTCATGATACGCTCATACAAGAACTGTCGATGCGCAAAATGCGCATCCCCTGTAATACCACACTGAGCGTCCAGGCTCAGTAACTCCTCCGCGTAATGCGCCAAAGCATCCCGTGCATCTATCATCCTCGTCCACATCAGACGGGTCTGCTGCTCTACCTGTGTTACGGTGCGCTGCACCGTGTCAGCGAGAGTCTGAAAGTCCCGCTCTAAGGTGATGGCAGTGGACCATGCTGGTCCAGACAAGGGTGTCATCCTAGGTGGCTGGGATGGTCCGGGTATATCTGGGTGTGCGGATGGGAATGGCCCAAAGGGGGCTGGTATCGGTATGTGTGGTAGTAACGGGGTAAAACCTGGTGGTCTAAGGGTAAAGTGGGGTGGCATCATGTAAGGGTCCCCTGCACCTAGAGGATACGGTGCAGGTGTCATGCTGGGAAGGGTGGGGATCGGTAAAGTCATGGCTACTGGGGGTGGTGGCATAGGCTCGGCTAATGGGGCTACTAGAGGCTCCGAAACAGTGGCCCACTCTGGAGTGGATACCACAACAGTGGGGGTAGGAGGGCTCGCGGTGGCAAAGGCTGCCATGCCTGCCCTGCGTAGCTCAGAGCTATCGGCGGGGCTACCCTCGAGTACATGTGCTGCTACGGCTGGCCCCTCCTGAGGTGCGGGCTCAAGTGGTACTGGTGGGGCTATGGGGTCAGCAGGTGCGTCCTCTATCATTGGAGCCACTGGCTCCTCCTGAACAGCTGGGATCTCGGGTACCAGCATGTGCTCAACCGAAGCTACGGACTCGTCGTCCGAGTCATCAGATATCCACCCGTTCCTCCCACGGGAGATCGGCATGAGTCTCATGCCTGGAGGAATGTGGATGTGTGGTACAGGTGCTGGCTCATGCTCAACGTGAGCCTGTCGGTCGAATGGAGACTCTACTGTCTCCGACTGGGCTGGGATCGGCCGGGACGGTCCGGCACAGCCCTCAGGGAAGTCCCTGATAGCTCGGATGGGGCGTGGGGCTAACGGTGCGGCCGGTACAATAGGTAGCGGCGCGTCGACCACGGCGGGTGCCCAGTCAGGATCCTCGCTAGGATCCGTCTCGTCCGAATCGTCATCTGAACCTCCCGCGACGTTCATCTCCACGTCGTCGTCCTCCGCATCAAGTACAACCAGCTCGACTGGCTCAGGCGGTGGTGCGGGAATGATCTGCAAGCTGCTATCGTAACTGGGCGCTATGCTACCAGCGTCCGACATCCTGGCAAAAGAACCGTACATGTATATATATGAATTAATTTAAATTAGATAGTTAAGGCGTACATTATCAGTATCCTTTCTAACCTCTAATACTAAGTTAATGCATAACGATACCCCTGGCTAGCTTGGTCGGAATCTCCTCATGCCCAATGCTTCTTGAAAAATTACTTTAGTGTCTTTCTATATTTTTCTTTTGAAAACTTTATCTTTTGAACCAAATCCGGTTATAGTCTAGTTTTAAAGAAAATACTCTAGTTCGCTATAACCTTGGCTCTGATACCACCTTCTGTCACACCACGACAATGGCGGAAACACGTGGCGCGACGGTTCAAAGCATAAAGTCAAGGTTATTGCTAAACACAAGTAATTTAAGAAAATGGGTCATTTATTATGACGTCAAATCTTGTTCAAATATTACACAAAAGTAAATTGTTTTTAAGACAATCATAGAGGTTTCTCATATATATCCCAAATGCCTTGGGAAATAAAAGTGAAACCCCGCAAAAGTTTGACGCCGCATTGGAGGATTCCTCGACCCAGCTTGCCCGGTTCTCCTTCATCTAGTTACCTGAAAGATATGTTTAAAAGTTTCGTCAATATAAAATATATTGGTGAGTTCACAGGTTTTTAGTTTCCAAAACTTGAATACTTGGGAAATACCATGTTATGACAATATATAGGAGTTGCAAATTCCTATAACTCTACTTGAGACTATAATCAAACCAAGACGTATAAAATAAATATGCCCCGCTCCAAGTCGTTACTCGGTTTCCCACGACTTAAGTTCAGAATATATGCACCCCAGGCATAACCTAATGCATAATCGACGCTATCGATTAGGGGTGGGCCTTGTCAGGCACCAATAGTACTATTCATTATTCCTCCGGTTTCATTTCCCTGAATAAATGATTATAGAGGCGAGGACTCAACCCCGAGTGGCGGTCACACCTCAAGTAATAAATCCGTCAGACACTTTCCCTAACATATCTTTCCCCCGAAAACGTAAAAATAGTTTAAAATGGGGCCGTGAAACTCACCTGAAACTCTGTCTGGCTTACTAGGCGGATAGCAAAGATGGTCTCGCACCTACAAACGTCCTAGGCGTATAAGTCACTATTCCTATAGTGCATGTGCCTTGGCAAGTTGTACACCCAACTCCCGACCACAAGTTATTCCAAATCCCGTTTAATTAAGCGCGTATCCTAGGTTTCGTTGGCGTTACATTACCCTTTGTGTTACAAGTTATATATTACTCTTGTTAATATTTCCTTAACTTGTATCTTATTATCATTGACTCGACTCACTTAACATATAATTATTTTCCCATTTAAATAATTATACTTAAGATCGCATCGCTCGATATAATATATATTTCAACACTCGACCCGACTCACTTTGCCGCACATTTGTTTTCCCATTTAAACAAATATACTAAGATCTTGTCGTTCGATTGTATATTCTTAACGCCCGATTCAACTCACCATACCGTATATTTATTTTCCCATTCAAATAAATATACTAGGATCTCGTTGGTACGGCATACACATATATATATATCTTTGTCTTCTCGTCGCGGCTTTCCTTCCCACATATCTACTTTCCCATTAAGTAGATATACTAGAATTTTGCCGAGACGAGCGTACATATATATAAATGTGTAATTTTTCTTGTTAAGTATATACGTTTGTTTAACGTCTTATTTGTTTATGTCATGTGTTTCTCCCACGAATAATTCCTTTAACACTTAGGAAAGTGTTTATTAGTTTTCACCCATAATGTATATTATATTTTACTTCTTAAAATATATATTTTTCTTATCTTGCCGCAATGGCATTTTTCTCATGATTTGTCCGTGTACGGTTCGTTAACGCGTCTTAGTTCGATATCTTAACTCGATTAGTTAATTTTTCCAAGTTTTTCCCAACATGTTTTTATAGAAATATTATCCATATTTCTTCCTCTTTTCACATGTTACTTGGATGGTTTAAAATACTTATGTATTTTTAACCCAACTTGTTAACTTAACTACAAAAATGTTTCCAACACTTTTATATTCCCATTTATATAAAAGTATTCATTTTTGTATAAGTTTCTCAAGTTTGTTTAATATTTTTATAAAATCTCTATTTTATAAAAATCCTTATGTTAATATAATCCATATTTTTATAACTTTCAAAAATATACTTTTATACAAAAATACCCAAGTATATCTACTAGTATTTACCAAAATCATCCTTAGAATTTATTACTTACATTTTTGACACCAAACTTTCCATACTTGCATTTTTGGACTAATAGTTTCTAAAATATCCATTTTAGTCCTCTAACTTTCAAAGTTACAATATTAGTCCCTTAACTTCCAAAAGTTGCATTTTTCCACTCTAACTTCCAAAGTTAACATTTTTCACTCAAAATAGTAGACTTTGAAGATTCAACTTTTTATTGGTAAGTTATTTTTGTATCAAAACACTTTTGTTAGTCTTATATTCCATATGGAAGACTACTTGTATGTGTGTTTTATGTATTTCTTCAATTAACCAAATTTCATTCATCTAAGTAAGTAAACTTTAATTTTTCATCTTCTTTATTTATGAACTTCTAACATGTTCCACCATATATATACCATGTATGATCATAATAAGATGATTAAAGTACTTTTTAACATATTCAAGTTCATTCCACAAATCTTAACCAAAACATCATCCTACTTAGTTTTAAATGTAAACTTTATATATTTTCAAGATCATTACTTTATCATCATCAAATCCATGATTTATTTACATATCTTTAATCATCATCCATTTTACACATGTAAAACCTATTAAAGATTATGTTCAAACCACCTTTTAAACCCTTCATGTACAACTTGCTTCTAAGAACACATACATGAATAATAATAATCAAAAACAAGGTTAAGAAGCTTACTACTAGCACAAGGCTAGGGAAGACAAAACCTTTGATTTTGAGAGGGGTTTAGTGTGTTCTTCCTTAATGGTTAAGCTCCAAGCTTGAAACACACAATAGGGGTTTGGATGATGGATTGTTTTAAGTGATTTTGGAGATGTAAAAACTTGAAAGAATGATGGTGGGGAGGTGGGAAACTCACGGCCAAAAGAAAGGAGAAGAGAGTTGTTTTGCTTTGATATTCCAATCTCTAACACATGTTATTTATAACCTTATCACATGTAATCTTCCATGGATTTTGTGATTTATTACCAAGATTGATCAAGAGATTTAATGGAGTACAAAAAATCTTGGATGTGTTGTATATTGTGGCCGTGTATGTATGTATGTATGAGTAGGAGTTTTGCTTGCAAATCTTACTAATCCTTTTATCTCCATAATCTTTATACAAGACCCTTCTTATGCATGTGCACACTAGTGTAATGATGGCTAGCTTTGTCTTGGATTTTTATGGCCTGGCCCGAAAATTTCACAAGGGGGACAAGATTGGCATGCTTTTGTACTAGTGTTTACTTACACCTTTTGTCTTATACATATGCATGCTTTACTAGATCTTAGGTTATTATTATTAACACTTGCATGGACATAATCTTGGCCATTTAGGCCGGCCCTTTGATGGGTTTAAGTGGGGTCCACAACTTCAAATATTTACCCATTGTTTGTTATGTTTAATCCCCCGTCGTTCGGGTGTCGTTCGGGTATTTTTCGGGTTTTAATCACGCGTTATCCGGACATTAAAAATACCTTTAATAACCCTTAAATATAGTCTAATTTAAGCGTTGATTGGTTATTTAGGCCTTTGCCGGTGAAAATTATGAGTTATACGCGTATCGGGTGCGGTACGCGCATTTTATTCGTTACCGGAGATTTGTACAAGACGTTTCACTTATGGTTTTGGAGTTCCAAAACTCATTATATTTTATGAAAATACCCTTTATTTTATATCCTGGGTGTCCGGGATCCTTTTCGTTTATTTAATTATTACCGGGTAATTGCCAACGTCCATACCGGATAGCTTATTCGCACATGATCCAATCATGCTTTACCATTAAACGTATGCATTCCTATGCACTATTTGGAAATTGCTATCTCCTAAGGCCTTGATAATTAAATCACACATAATTGCATTTAATTACGTTAATCATATATTAATTAATTTGTACGGAATTACCTTATTTTTGCCGTTGTTAC